>JBBPBO010001984.1:64521966-64633434 GCA_037974295.1 Cicer cuneatum | reverse complement strand
TAAATAAACTATTTATTAATCTGATATATATTTCATTTATTTAGCTAGTTTGGTTATTTTAAATTATAATAAAGAAATTATTTTAAAAAAAATTATATATTTAAATTTTAAATTTTTGAAAGTTATTTATTTAAAACTATTTGTTAGTTTATTTATTTTAAATTATAATAAATTGTAAAAGGTAAAAAAGGATTTTAGTTACAATTTTAAGGGTAAAATTAGAAGACAAAATAATAAGATATAAATTACTTGAAATAGCTTATCAAAAAACATTATAAACTACAAACTAAAAGATTATAAATAACCGTTACCAAATAAAACTTATAGTTTATAAGATATAAACCTATCTGAAATGTCTTGTCAAACAGAACTGAAGTGAAGTCCAAAAAATAAATTATATTCAAGTTACGATAATTTTAGAAAAATTATTAATAAATAACCATTTTTTACCGATGATATAGAAGGCTAATTCATTCTTTCATCAAGTTATGCTAAATTTAGAAAAAATGTTAAGAGATAGCCCTTTTTACCGATGCTATTGAAAGCTAATACATTATGTACTAGTAATCAATTCACGAACAATTTTTCTTAAAAAACAATTAATTTTAAGAGTTTTCTAGTTTTTTTTTTCCAAGTTTAATTAAAATGGATGGTAACTCATATTTGTGAGACAATTTGGTCGCAAGAATATAAGGTAATTACGAAGCAATGGAGAAAGTAAGAGACAAGAAGAGACGATATAGCAAGAGAACTAGAATAAAATTTGAATTAAATAAATAATATTGAATGCTTTGACATTTCACATGGATTGTGATTCCTTCTACAAATCATTGTGGAGACACTAAATTAGTGATTCCATACAGAAACATTTCATTTCTTACTAATGGTGAGAATATGAGATTGATTGGGTTTTGAAGGGAGGGTTTATTATTGTTTTTTGAATTAACGAATATATAAATAACTTCTAATTAAAACAAACTAAGTGTAATGTTATATGATTATTCCATATATAATTCTTTTAATTGTTAAAATCGTAAGTATACATGTAAAAATATAGATTTAACATTTCAAAAATTTTATCTCTAAAATTCAACTCTCAAATATACTCAAGTCATAACAATTTTGTGTACAACCATTGTATTATAAAAGCCATGTATAATTTCAAATATATTGAGATGATTGCAAATATAATTTAATTTTTTTGCATTATCAATATAAAAAGTTTTACGATCAACACATTAAAATTATTCATGAACATAATTTTAGATATAATATTAATAAAAGTTAAACATTTTTAATAATCTAAGAGTTATAATTGACTGACAATATAAAAATATTTTATACTAATAGTGTATATAAATTAAATTTATGTAAATATTTTAAAAAAATTATAACTATGTAAATCTTTTTTTATTATGAAAAAATAAGTTTTTTTCTTAAAATAATAATTGATAAATATTAATGGTGTACTAATTCACAATTTTTTCACTAGAATTCATTTTTGTCCCTTTAAATTATTTTAAGTTTTCATTTTAGTTTTTTAAATTTTTTTTTGTTCTATTTTGATATTTTAAATTATAGATAAAAGCAAACAAAAAATAACTTGAAAGTTCACCGTGAAATTTAAAAATAAGTTAATGACAAAAATATAATTTAGCACAATTAAATAAATGTAAGTCTAGTTGTTAGGTGTATAAAATCAAGGTAATGAATACGAAATCAATAGTTTCTCAGAGTTGAATAAATGATAAAAAAGGATTAGGTTTTCTTTTGTGGGATGGGTACGTTGTCGGCAAGATGTACGAGGTTTGAGCTTAAGGAGACGTGTATGCTTCTTCTCCATTCGTGAAAAAGCATTCTTTATATCCTATCCCGTCGGTTTGTCAAACTTTTAGATTTTTCATTATTTTAATTCAAATCATCGCTATTATTTAATTCTCATTAATTTCCGCTTTGAGATAGCAGGTAGGGTTGCATCCTTATTATTTGAGTGATACTTTCAACTTTCCTCGACCCCAATTATTGGTTTAAGAATCATATCGTTATGTGTTTATACTATTCCTTAATATAATAGAATTATTATATTATTATTTATAAAAAAATATATTAATCGTCAATTGTTTCTATAAGGACGTGCCTTGTGCCGTAGACATGTGAACATAGAGGTAAAATGAATGAAATTGAGAATAATAAAATAGAAAGAAATTAGAATTGAATGAAATATTCATTTTATTATTTGAATATTTTACAATAGTATAGAATAAATAAATCATTTCATCTCATATCTTTTATATTAGTAGGGAAAAAAATGAAGGTAAATAATAAAATATATGTCGCTATATTTTATTTTATTTTATTTTATTAATTTTAAATATCTAAATGATGGGATACTATAATATAATATCTTATTATACTACATTTTTTTTTATTTCATCAATCTAAACATTATTTAAAAACGTATTTAGAGACGTGTCTTGTTTTTCGCAAGGAGTTGAACACTTGGGCAAAATTTTGTTTGGTATAATATCTTATTAATTTTTTTTAATATTTAAGTTATTTTAAATTAAAATACTACTAACTAACAAAATTTTAAGGTAGCAAAGAATTTACCTCAAAGACACATGCATGACTTTGTTTTTTAAAATTAGGATTTATGAGGCACATTTTTTTTCTTCTATAAGAGGCACATATTTTATTAACGTCATTATTTAATGCGAGTAGAAATTGGACTAAGGTTTCTTCAAAACAAATGTTAATTAGGTAAAGCCTAATAGCTGCCTCTCTCCTCTCTTTGTTCTATTTCTATTTTCTTCATTTAGAAAGATAGTTTAAAACTAATTTTAATTTGAAAACACTTCTTTAAATTATTTTTTTATTTCTTTTATCAAAATAAGTAATTTTTATACATTTCTCTCTTTTTCTGTTGTATTTTTTTTTGTGATTTTGTCATTTTAGTGTCACGTTGTTTTGGTTTTCTCGTCTTGTTATAATGTTGTTTTGATTTTTCATTTTGTTGCAGTGTTCGTTTGGTTTCAGATTAATATTTCATCTTCAATTTAATGCAAATTCAATCAATGACTATCACATTCAACATTGCAACTCCGGATGTATGGATATTTCAGACACTTCAATTTTATCATATTTATAGATTTTGTGACATTTGTAGACATTTTATTGTTTCATGTTATTAACTAATATGTTATGAGTTTATTCACAAATTCACCATTTTCGTTTTTAACGACTCTGAATTGTATTGTTGATCTGCAGAATATCGTTTTTTAGTAAAA
Source organism: Cicer cuneatum (assembly GCA_037974295.1). Classification (NCBI taxonomy): domain Eukaryota; kingdom Viridiplantae; phylum Streptophyta; class Magnoliopsida; order Fabales; family Fabaceae; genus Cicer; species Cicer cuneatum. Next base: position 64,630,147 of record JBBPBO010001984.1, on the reverse strand, counting down.
AAAAAAAATATAAATTGGACTATTTAGTTAATTTTTAGGTCAAAATTTGTCTAATTAGTAAGAATTGATTTGTGCTTCACTTAAATTTAAATTTTTTTGTTGATGTGACTTCATTGATGAATGATTTATAAGTAACAGATACTATAATTGAAGAAATATATAACTCTAAACTTATATCATATAAAAAGACAAATGTCTAGAGTGTTGATCATGAAACTTTAAAAGATTATTAATTTCAAACTTATTATATATTTGAAATAATTTATATGTGAAAATTATTGTCATGACTTGATGATAGCCATTTATGTTAAAATTTAGTTGGATCTTATACTTTCAAAAGTTTGCTCAAATGATGAAGATGCAAATATATATATCCATAAGTGGTAAACTTGTTTAACGCTTCCCCTCTCTTGGTTTCACTCATCTATCAATATTAGATAATGTACCTTAATCTAACATTTAAGTAGTTATTTTTGTAGCTCAACTCTTAACGAAAATATCAATTATTATTTATTATGATTTAAGCTCATAAAAAGAGTACAACCCAAATAATTAGTATATCATATGCGAGAGTCTTATGATTTATGTTCCACAATGAATTTTCTTTTCTACATATAACTCATAATATTGGCACCCATTAAGAATTGATTGATGTGCACATTGACTTTCACTATCGGCATTAACACGGTAGTAGCATCTTTCCCCTTTGGTAACTTAACTAATCTATCAATAGTCGATAATTTATCCAACCTATAAGTAGCCATTTATGTTGCTCAACTATCAACAAAACAATAAATGTTAGGATTTAAGCTAAGTAAATATCACATTGAGTTTTATTTTCTACTCAATGTAGAGACATATCAGTCAAATGGAAAAAGTGAAAGGATAAAAGAGGATGTTAAAAAGAAAATATGCATGTTAAACTTGACTGAACCAAATGCTAATTGGAAAATAGTTTTCTTTTAAAAATAGGATTCTTCACAGCAATATTTCAGCGACATGATGCTAAGTTAAGTGCACCAAAAGTTGACAACAACTAAAAGTATAAGTATAAAATTAATTAAGATTTAATTTATATACACGACTAATTTAAAGAATTTTTATATAATCGATCAATCACAATCATTAAATCATTAGATATATTTCACTTTTATTATAACTAGTTTTAATGTTATGTTTCATAAATAATATAAAACTTTTTATAGTGTTAATTTACCAACAATTAAACTCAAATAATTAAGGTAAAGAATCATCATACGAACCAAAATTTAGTATTAAAATGTTGGTAAAGGCCACAGAATATGATACTACTAGAAATATTAAAGTTTTACAAGGTTGTCTTGCCTTATAAACTATTGAATGAGCCTAATATTTCGGAGAGACTAAGATGCCACCCCACGTTAATAATGAATAAACAAAAGAGGATCAGCCATCAGAACAGGATGATATCAATCACATCAGTATTAATCAATTCTAAATAATATTTGATTGTACGTACCTTAAGCTATCAGTTAAACAAGTTTCAAAGACATAAGGTCAAGGTTTTGGAAATCATTCGCCTCTTTTATAATTCTGAAAAAGTCAGATCGATTTGCGTGGTATCGTTCATATTTGGTAGCAGCCATAGGAACAAATACAATATATAGAGGCCAATTTGTCCGATCTGAAATCATGTGACAATATTAATATATTATAAAAGGCTAACCAGAGAGAGACTTAAATACAGTGGAATCTTTGGCTTGTTGTCGCAGGTATTTTTCTATTGATTAAAAAACCAAAGCCAGAAGGAATTATAATTAATATGTACTTTAGCAATGAACAAGCAACCAATTCCCTAGCATTTCTTATGTTAAGATTTAAAACCTAAACCTTCCTTTCATCGATTCTTATGGAAAGAAAAATGACTTGTGAACTGAATCTGGAAGGAGTGCATGCCAATATATATTATATTGTTAAAAATAATTAATAAACTAGTCACTTGAAAAATGGTCATCTTCGTGATGCATATGCAATTTCTAAAATATTTTAAGATCAAGATATAGTAGTATATATGGGACTATGATTTAATCAAGAAGCACATGCAGTTCCTTAGTATAATCATATCACTTCTATGTTTGGGAATTTGAAACTCATCGTATGTTTGGAATTGGAAGTTGGGTTTTGGAGAATTTTGAAGAGGAATGGTTTGAAAGACTAAATTCATGTTTTGGTATATATTTAATGTTTTAAAAAATTAAACAAAAATAACATGACAAAGGATCGTATAACAATCTTAATTACACTTAGTTTATTTTTAGAAATATTTTACAGCTTTCTTAATTTGAAAAAGAAAAATAAATCTTCCACTCTCCTCTCCTCCAAAACCCATTTCCTAACATACCCTAACAGTTTCAAATCAAATGACATTAGTCTTCGTAATCAACTATAATTAAACAGAATGGTGGTATTAAAATGGAATTAAGGTAACAGTTTTGAATTATACACACACAAAAAAGTCTTGAATTAAGGTAACAATTTTTCAAATTCAGGATACAAAACTGGCAACAAAATTTTATGGATAAAAAACTTGGATAGATGCAAGATACTTGAAAAGAAAGAGACAATGATATTTATTCATTAGTGTAATTATAATGATTACAAATTATAAAAAACATACTGGTGAATTGTGATCATAACAAAAATTATGGTGATCTATTAAAAAAACATTTTAACATTTTCAACGACATTGAAGTTGTGCAAAAAACAGCGGATTGTAAACTTTTTTTTTGTTTATGGGAGTAGAGAGTTTTTTTTTTCTTTCAATAAAGACAAAGATGTATTAGATTATTAGTTATGCCATGCCCCATTGCATCCATATTGTATCCCAAATGTACAATAGCTAATATTTTAAAAAATTGAGATACATATTAGAAAGTATCTAAAAGTATCAATATTCGATACAACATGTCAAACATAGATACTTTGTCCACCATTATTTTAGAGTATTTGAACTTCATAATTTTGAAGAGTACCCGTATATTTATGTCTAAATAATTAATAATACTATTTTTTTGGCGAACCCATAGTCTCGTACCCTTATTCTTTTGAAGAGTACTCGTATCTAAACCAATTGTGCATTGCTTATGAACATACATAAAGCGATCACTTTAACATAGTAAACTAATCACAAAATCATCAAAGTATCTTTTCATTAATTAAAATCTTTTTGAAACTTCTAAAACAATATCAAATACATGTATATCTTTTTATTTATATTTATTATTATGAAAGTTTTCTATAAATAAAATTAATATTTTCAAAGTATTATTGATTAGATTTTAAAATATTGTTTAAAAAATAGTGCAATATAAAACTTCAAATTAATTACTATCAACTAGCCAATGAGACTGCACAAGGGATTGGGTCAAGGAAAAATGAAGTCCAAGCAGATTAATTTGGGTAGATTTAGCACATGGAATGAAGGAACTTCTAACTACACCTCCCTTACCATTCTATTCACACACTCCTTTTTCTTTCCTGATATACCCCTCTCCAGCTCTACTCTCATTTCTTAGCGATGTCAACGGCGACAATTCTCTATCCCCTCTCCAATATTTCCCCCCATCCCTGTCTCAGTTTCCCGCCTAAGTTTTTTCCATGTCCCCATCCTTGTTGATTTCTGAGAGAACTCCATTTGCTGAAAAATTAACATCTAACAACTTCATTTAGACATGACTATCTATAAAGTCATGTTCATAAATAATTGTGATGTACTCACAGTGTAAAATATTTTACGGTGTATAATAATTAAACTCTTAATATATAATACCATAACCAATTAAAGATATTGTCAAGGATATTTTTATAATATCACAGAGATATGATTCCATCCCCATTCCCGAGAGATATATGGCTGATAATACTAAGATTTTGCGAACATTTCTAAAAAATCAGAAGAATCAAAATTGGTACCTGAAGTCATTAAACCCTTCAAAATCATCAAACATGCCCAGCTCCAAATATGATCACAATGCTATAAGATAATATTTCACTTATTTTAGTAGTTCAATATTTTCCATAAATTCAAGCAAAAATCATACATTAAATCTTTGCACCATTCCTACATGAAGTTGTATTTACTGAAAGGGCCAGCTCAACCTTTGGGCAAGTAAAGAAAGAGTTTTAGGTCCACCAATATTTTAACTTAATATACATGTATAGTATCTAATAAATTGATTTAAAAAATACCTACGATCTAATGGTTAAGACCCTAATTATAAATATAGGCTGCGAGTTCAATTCCTATATAGACTTTATATTCTTTTTTAATGTTTTTTTCTTCCTTATTTTACATTGTACTATGATTAAATTGTATTAGATTTTACTTAAAGCCTCACATTAACACTTGGGTGGTTGCTTATCCACCCCCCAATGTTTACTTAAAATGTGTAAAAAGCACTACCAGATTGGAGCTTCTAGTAAACTCATTAATTTCATTTTTCACCACCGGATCGATGATTTTCACTACCGGATCTTTAAAACACTGAGAATTGTGGGGGGCGGGATGAGCCACCGCCTAAAACTTGCTTTAGGCCAACAAGTTTTTGGACCGGCTCTGTATACTGACAACAATCTTGAGCCAAGACAATCTAGGCCTTTTGATGTTAAGAGTTGTATCAAGTCAAATGCATTATACAGCCCTAGCAAAATATTCTAGGTAGATATCTGTTGCATATTTTTCATAATAACCTCCCGCCCGCCCGCCCCCCCACCCCCCCAACCATCTAGGTGACAAAGATGGCGATCAAAAGTAGAAGCCAAGACAGATATATCACATGTCATACATAGACGAGAAAGATAGATGTTAATAGCAACAATGGCAGAGCAAGATACCAGCAACAGTCCACAACTAAATATAAGAATCTAAATCATATGATAAAATCTAATCACAGTTCATCTTCCTATTACTGTATAGGCTGCAGCTGTAAGACACAAGAAAAGACTTCAGATTTAACAACCATAAAGAATCTCACGAGTCATGAATAGACTCATGATAACAATAAAGAACATAAACATGGACATTTCTCTTTATTTTATCAACATAATGACATATTTTAAGTTATACGACTGGAACTGATAAATATGGAAGATCCAGCTCAAATAACTAAACTAACCTTGGAATATGTGAAAGAAAATAGATTGCTGAAGTGAACTAGTAGTCCAAAGTCCAAACTTGTCTCCTTTCACTAGAAGATGAGCAAAAATATATGGACAGTGTGTCATGCCATATCCCATATATTGAAAAACGCATACTATGGACTGATACTAGGTGCCTTACCTTTTCAAAATTAAACAAAGCATTTTGGCCTGCATGTTTTTCATTAAAAAAACAGCATTGGTAAGTCAAGATTTGAGCTTCAATATATTTAGACAATCAAAGGAAACCATAGAAAAAGTGTAACCTAAAATTTATAATTTTTAGTAATGCTTAGAACTGTGATTATATTACAGGATGGGGGATGCACTTAACAGTAGGTGTAAGTATTCACTTATACAATCTAATAATCTTCTAAGGGCACATAATTAACTAGTCCATCTATTGAATCATGTGAAATTATCTTGATCAGGTATATTTATATAACAATAAATATTTACTTATATTTTAAACAGTGTGTTATACATTAAAATAAATGGCTCAATTAAGTAACAATTAAATTATGAAATTTTGCAGACTAGATCTACTGCTTGGAACTTTCAATCATACGGTGCATTTGAAGAAACTCAACACTTGTGCAAAGTTATCAGAGATTAAGTATGTCAATACTAACAGTTGATGTAAATAAACCCCAACCCTTGTTTTACTCGTGCGAGAAGAACATCTAGACCTCATATTTGTCGCATTTAACAAGGAACATCAACCAGAATAAGAACTTTTTCTCAGTGAATTCATGCTTACAATATATAGAGAACAGCTAATTGTGAATGTCACTCTTTACATATGCTATGGTTTTATCTTTCCAGATAATTCTTATACTCACTTAAAATGCATTCAGCAGACCTAACAGCAAAAGTACTAAGTGGCAAACCTTGGCAGTGTATAGTGTTTATTTCTGGTCCTTTCATCTCTATCCCGTTGTCATCAAGCAGAACAATCCCTGATGAAGTAATGTTGAAAGGGAAAGCCAAAGGGGGTGACATTGGAGATTTTGCCAACTTAATGAACCTTTGACCTGCAGGAAACTGATGATCTGAAATTCAAATTTGTAATACAAACAAACACAACCATTTATCCCAATAAATATACGATGATTGACACTGTAATTTTTCAGAATACTAGGAATCCTGCATTAAATAGTATCGTGGAGCTAAGTTAGATACTTATTTGTGTTAGTTAGACCTGAGTGTTTTTAGGTTGGCTTTTTACTTATTGTACTATACTTGATCTTGACCCAAACGCCTAGTATTTCTTTTCCCCCCCTAAGTTTGGTAAGATTGAAAGTTACAAATTTGGAATCCAAAATAAGCTAAATCAAACATACCCTAAAAACAACAAAATAACAATCAAGTTTTTTCCCATTAGGTGGCATGGGCTAAATGATAAAATGCTGCCATACAAACTTGGGTATAAGGCCAGTGTCGTGTATAACAAGTATTCACACTTTCTTTTGTAAATTATAACACCATGTGCTCAATGTCTCTCCTTTACCCTTTACATCTAATTGCTCTTGCCAATTTTTAACCAAAACTGATAAGAGTTTTAACTAAGAATGGAGACATTTGTTAAAACTCGTCCACACAAAATTCTTATTTTAAAAAAATGTTGGATGATTAACCATTGATATTAATTTCTGGTTTCACTCTTTTCATGTGTTCAAACAAATTGGTTTAAACAGACAACAAGGTGGAAGACTCCAATCACCCTAGAACTTGTTATTAAGTGATAGTGATATACATAACAAGCATCTAAGAAGTTAGTATCATGAGTTTACCTGATGACCTGAACCCAAATCCCCACCCACTCCAATTGTTTGAGTAAAGTTGCATGAACACAAGCTTGTGTTACAGAAGACTACATTTAAAATCAAGAGGGAAAAAATCACAGCAAATTAATCAACCTGATTTGGATTCAAGTATAAGACGGATGGTCACGGCATGAGCCCAGTTAATTCCCAAAGCAGCAACAAGATGAGAATCAAATGTAACTGGATTGTCTTCTTTTGTAGGGTGGCCCTGTGCTGCTTAACATGTCCAACGATATGTTAACTCTAGTTTAAAGTTATCCAAAAATAAATTTGTTCATCATACCTTGAAAGGAATACATGAGAGATTCATCACCAATATGAGATCTTACTTGATTTGTCAATACAATTGGAATTCGTGAAAATTCAGCAAGTGACCTGAACATGTTCAAAATCAGTACTTCCTTTGGGAAGAAACACGTAATTGCACTTCGCTAAAATCTTACAAGTATAACAGTAAATATGGTATGGTTCTAACTTGATGAAAGAGACGTGCCAACCCAATGCTTGTTGCCTAGAAGCCCCACAATCATATTCACTGAACAGAAAAAGTGACCAATTTCTATGCATCATGAGACATTAAGGAATAGGAGTATATCATAAGAATGATATGCTGCAACATCCAATTAGGAGGGAGGGTCCCAGTTTTTGAATTAGTGAAGACAATTACAGTGTAACAAAACAACTAACCAACTATTAGTTGGGATAATTAGCAGAGTAGGGAAAAGAAGACAAGAGATGAGAGAGGCATTGATTGTAATCATTATTGTGGAGAGTACGAGTCTCTTGAATACCAAGAGGTGTACTGTTCGTTGTATCTTCTGCACTAGCCTAGTTGAAGATGATGAAGAACTTCACCCAATTGGTGATGGAAGAACCATGCAGGGGGGAAGGCTCCGAAATTCAGGCAAGGCAAATATGTACATCGGGTTGGAAGCAGAAAGGGCTAGTTTGTATTTGGATGAGCATTGGAAGAAATTAGAAATTCCTTTACTTTTGAAGGAGACTACGTTTCCCTTTAAGGTTGTGGAGGTAAATCAGTTGACACAAGCACAGCATAGAGAGGTTTTGTTGGTTGAATTGAGATGAAAACATTAGCTAAAAACTCAATGAAAGTTCCCATTGTTATAGGCATTATAAGAGAGGGTTGGCCAGATCTCATACAGGTGACAGTTACCTCATCACAGCAGAACCAACCCAGCTTTTCAAATCTCCTTGTTGAAGAAAGCCTAAGGCCCAACCTCTGCCCCAATGCTATCAAATAAAACAGTTGAAGGTACAACCTGTAGAGTTGGTTGACATAAAAGAAAATTCTGCAGGTGAATTGGAGGTGTTGATCAAATGGTTTTATTCACTGGACTGGGAGAATAGTTAGGAACCTGCAGCCAGCATTGTTGGTTAGCTGTTCTGTTACACTGTGTAACTGTTTAATTAATTCAGACGATGGGATCCTTTGATCTCCTTCTATTTCTTCTCACAGAGTCACATATACCATCCTAATTGGACACTGCTGCTTTTCAAAGAAGAATTATAACTTTGAAGAGAGCATCCTTGACTACATTCTTTGCAAAACATTGCCAAAAATTTAAGCTCACCTTAAAACAAGAGCAGCCATGCTATCAACGATGAGCAACTTCACTTGTTGCTGGAGGAGTGATACTTTGATCCGTTGCAAACTGGTAGTGTTATTAACACATTATGTCATACAGTTATCTCATATAAACTTAGAAAGAAAAGGCAGAATAAATTAGGAGCTATGACAATTCCTATCTGCATAATCAGCAAAATGTTACAAACAGGAAGTATTACACCCGAAAAACAGACTTCAAAACTTCAAGACTAAGAGAAACCCAATTGGCATAGCCAGTCTAAGGTTTTAAAAAAATCTTTGTACTGAAATTTGGACCATAGTGATTAATGGAAGTGATTAATGTTTTGTGAACATGCATTTCTTTCAGACCAGGGACAAGATGGTCTTGACAGAGTATGTGTGATGTATCATTAACCTGTTTCAACTGCGGAAACGAACAAAACAACTATTGGAACAAAATAAAGAATGGTATTTACTAAACCTATGTAGTAAGATTTGCCATGTACTTATGAGATGTAACTTATAAGGACTAATTTGGAAGGTCACTAGTCGATGTTGAGATCTCAACACACTCTCACGCCCAGGACCGGGTATCTAGAGGGACGGATCGCAAGACACCCCCGCACACCTAGGATTGAACATCTAGATTGTGGATATGAGTGGTCCAATATCACATCCAAGATAGGTTCCGACACCATCTTAGAGTTTAGACTGGGCCTAACTCAACCCCAAAAGCAAGGTCAACGAGTGGTGATTGCCAAAACCTTATATACACTAATTTTGTCATATCTCTAGTTGATATGGAATCTCAACATTTTCATTCTGTTATGAAGACAAAATATGACATACCATATTCGTCTGACTGAAACTTAGGCTAAAAGTGACTATCTCAACACATAACTGCATAACTACAATAATTAATAGCCATTGAATCCTGTACAACATCAAAGAAATTGTTTCTCTTTATTCTTTATTTTCTAGAGAGAAAAAAAAATTATCACATTTTATTTTGCATTACTTTTGTTCTGTCCTTCTGAATTAAAGCTTTGATATTTTTCATGACCATCTTCTAGTTCTCATAATTTCCTCTACAATGAGACATCATCCCTTTGAGACTGCATAGGTTTCATTTTTCATGAACAAACATCAGTATGCTTTCATCGTTTAACCCATTAATATGGTACCTAATTCTCATGTAGTTATCATATATTGTTATCTGAATTTTATTTACCATAGTTTCTGTTGCTGAGAATAGCTACACAATCAAGTCATATGAAAATTCGCACCTCTCAGCAAATTCAGAAAGTGATGTAGGACGTAAGATCCGGATTCTACCAGCCATCTGTGACATGTCAAGTAAAAACAATCCTCGTCAAGCTCCTACTTCCTAGATATTATTAAATTCAGTTGAGACAAAAAAAGAGATAGGAGAAGAAAAGGAAAAGCAATCTACACACCTCCTGCGCCATTCCTTTCTTGTGAAATATTTCAGGAAAACTCTTTGTTCCAATCTCTATCAATCTAGGCAAAAAGAAAATTCACAAGTAGAAGATACTACAATGTCTTTTAAAAGAAATCAAAACATTCGGCAGTAAATAGTATCATTATGATTGAAAGTGCTCAAAGTAACAATATAATGCCTGCATGCTTCAACTACCTTTTTGAACTAAATTTGGATTCAACGTCAATATATATCACTCGGCCATCTAAGCCTCCACAATTTACTGGCAAAGAAGCCAGCAACGAGAGCTTCAAACAAAACTGTAATATAAAATCCACCCATCCTGATAAATGGTTAATAAAACATTCTCAAACATTGCCATAATCCAAACCAGAAAGGCATCCAGATATAAACTTAAGTGTTAAACGCTGTGTAGCACCAACAATTCAGATCGATGGCGTGTCCCATGTCCTACAGGACACCGACACATATGATTACAATCAACCACTTATATTTTTTCAAATTATTATCAGTGTTTACATGTCTGTCAGTATTTGTGTTTCATAAGTTAAATGTTACAAAATCAAGAATATACCTGTGTTTTTCCAATTCCTGGTGGACCAACCAACTCTGTCAAAACACCTAATGGTATACCACCGCACAAGGCTTCGTCCAACCCTTTCAGACGAGTGGGAAGGTGACCTGCCAAGCTCTTGTTTCGTACTCTCTGCTCCATCAGAAGTAATGCCTACCAAAGTATTATCACAAGATTCAGTAATTCCTGATAAAAAAATTGATAATAAACAAAAAACCTAAAATGAAAGAAAGAAAAGAATGTGTGCACAGCCGCACACATATAAAGTTTGTTTAGATTGATTTATCTGAGTTTATCTATCGGCATAAACACTTATGAGTTTGTTTGGAAGAACTTATAGAAACAACTAATGACATGTCCATAATTGTTTTTTAGCTAATTTTCATAAGCTATTTAGGATAGCTTATAACATATACAAAAATAGCTTGACTTTATTTACTTAGTTATACAAATGGTTTATACATAAGCACTTATGCTACAAGCAGTTAAATAAGGTGTTTATATATTGCATACAGTTTGACAAGGTGGACAGACGATTTCGCTAATGTGCGCCATTGCAGATGTTACTTCTGCCATACCAACGTCCAACAACTCCATCAACTCAAATTCAGTTAGAGATAATGCATCCTGCGATTTTCAAAACAATAATAAGAAAAATATTAAAAAAATGCATCGTTACTAGTGGAAGAATGATTGCAATCACAATTAAAATTCAAATAATAACTCGAAATTAGCGATTCTAGTGAAAAACAAAAACCGTGATTATTTAGGTAATGGAAATCGATAGTGTAGTGGGAGAGGTGAATGATTCGAAATCTTCGAGCATGCATTGCAGAAGTTGTGAGCGAAAAGCGAATAGAAAAGGGGAAAAAAGGAATTAGCGAGGGTTGGGGTATACCTTGGCGGTGATAATGTTACGAGCGGCGAAGATATTAGCGATGGATTTGGGCAAAGCCATCTGGTTGATGAGCTTGTTCGCCATCTTGCGTTCCTTCACTCTACAGTTTCCCGCCAAAACCACACGCTTTCTTTTGGGAGGGGGGGCAAATGGTCACTCTATACCAACTCCCACTGGTCTATTGTAAATAAAAATAACAAATAAAAACTCTCCAACTTAGTGATGCCTGGACCAATTATGTAAAGCCTCGTGCCAAAAGATTAATAGCCAGAAAACTTAGTGATGCCTTGGGATCTGTAATCCTCATAAGATGAATGAATTGTTCCTCGTGAAAATGATTCGGAACTTCATCAACAAACCTGATGACTCTGGTATAAGGTCCTTTACCGTAAGTATGGTAGAAATATTGATATTCGTGTTGCTATGAATGCTCAACTCTCCTTTGTAGAAAGCATTAGTTGATATATGGGACTGGTTTCAAGATAACATTGTGTGGCAGCTTGAGGACGGGAAAGGCGTCAATTTTTGGACGGATAAATGATCTCCTCATGGTTCTTCTCTTCTGGGACAACTACTTAACTTTTAATTGATATTAATCTTTCAGTTGGGGATGTTCTTAGTGCAGTTGGGACTTGGGATTTAGATTTCCTTAAGAGTACGTTTCGATATGATATAGGGTCAATTTTGTAAATTTGAAAAAATTATAGGGACAATTTTATGATTCATGTATTATAAAGTAAAAAGGAAATTTAAAATTCTTCTTAGGTTTTATGTGGTATTTTAAATTCTTAAGTTTTATCAAACGCATCGGGTATGTTGGACACTATATGAGCAGCATCGATTGAAGCAACCGTTTGAAGAGGTTTCTTTATTTAGAGGGTGGATACGCTGGGGCCCGAAGATGTACGTTCATCTTCCAGACAGGGTACTGCATCAATACGGTTATGTCCAAACCATTCACGGCTCACCGTTAGATATAGTGGGTCAAACGACCACACCAGATGAAATGGACATAATGTTTATCCAATACGTTGTGCACGTAGTATATGCTGGCGCAGTTGTACATAAACCTGCAACTTGGTCGAACAATTACATGAATTGGTTTCACATAATTTCTCATCCATACATAAATCAAAGAGAACCAGTTCATGAAGATCCTTCGGTTGCAGAACCTGCCGCTGATGCGATGATGAAGCAGTTCACATAACAAAATTAATTATTCATCTATTATTTTAACTAAATTATTTAATGTATTTTTTTAATGCAGCGTCGAGCAATACAAATTGCAGAAGAACTTCTCAGTCGCCAACTAGTATTACTTGATAGTGCCGCACTCGTGAATGAATTAATTTTGATACTGCTAACACAAATGGGTGGTGGTAGATATTGGTCTAACGTAGTACCATATCGCAGGAGAAATAGAGAAACTTAGGCTTTATTTACATATTGGATATGTATTAGAGATTGCATATTTAGGTTTTTTCACTATGTTTAGGATATATGTAATACTTAATTCATACCATATAACCAGTTTACAATGAAATATTTAGTTTACAATATAATCATTTATAGTGCATGGAAATATCTGCAACCAATGTTACATGCGATCGTTGTAAATAAACTCACATTGTCGTGCTTCTTTAGTGCAATTTCTTTTCCACAGATTACTTGTTGGTGGTATAGGAGAATTTGACTTTAAGTAAACATGTTAAAATCAATAATTTATTAAACATATAAAAAACTTAAATTAAATTAAATTTAACATATTGATAAACGTAAATTAAATTTCACAATTAATACCTGCATAAAATGACAGTTTTTAACAAATGCAATAACTATCATACGATGATCTGACATAGATGTTGGTGGTGGAATTCGAAGTGGAAAAAATGTTTGCGATTGGTTAAGTGATAATGAGACGAAAATCAAGTTAAATTTCGAAACAATCACTTATCCCGTTTCTGGAAGTGTCATCCAATTATCCATAGTTGCAACTTGTTCAACATATACATTTTGTATAAGTTGTTGAACAAAATTTTCTCCACCTTATATTATCTCGTAATGAGACCTGAACTCTTGAAGCTCTACCACACACTCTTGACGAATGAATGCCACAATTACCATCCTCACCGACGTCAATAATGTCATCTATGAATTTATGAATTTCAACCAGTAACCAATCGTTGAAGAGAAGAACTCTTGGTTGTTGAACTTTGCAGACTGATGGTCGAAGTGTGAGTTTTTTGACTGATGATCGAGGTTGTTGTACTTTACTAGATGTTACAGTGCTACATGCATTTGTGTCACTGCATCGACATACTCCCACCAAGATGGATCACACTTGGTTGATTTATCTATTTTTGATACCTTACTTTTTCCTTTTTTGGGTGCACCCTTTGTTTTAACCCTGTCAATAGGTGGACACATCGATGTAGTCGATGGATACACGATCTCTCGTAATTTACTTTTAAGTGCAATTTTGCCAGGCACATCTAGTTCTTCAAACTTTTTCACTATCACATCTATTTCATGTTTCACAGATAACTCTGAAGTTTTACTTGATCTATCATCATGAAAAGTTAATTTACTCCATCAAACATGAATAACGTCTAACGGAATGAAACATGGAATCATACTATATCTGGCTATTTCACATGCACAAGGTAGACCGTGTGTTGTCCTAAGCGTGCAACGACACTAAGACTTATCAATACCTACATACTTCACGCGATCATACTCTGCCGCAATTTGATCTATTGCATTTTTGGACACAACACCACGCAAATAAGCGTACAATCTGTTACTATGTTAATGCACCTTTTGAATGATGCTCTTTTCAAATGATGCTATTATCTCACTGTATTGTAATACAATCATGCTATTGATGGTTTCCCAAACACTACATATATCATCAATACTGTCTTATAATATCCTCTTCAAAGTGCCGACTCAACCCTTTGTATTGTTGTGTTCCCAAAGTGCATAACTCTATTTGTCCACACCTCAACAAATCTTTCCTTGTGAGGAACTAACCACTTTTCATGTACATAATCATAAAAAATGGAACAGCTACTACAAATTCCTTCAAAGATAGCCAACTTCATGTAGTACTGAGACTCACATAACTGTAAACAAGAGTCTCCCATGCCTCCATTATTTCTACCTATTTCTCTTTTGAAAACACAGTCATCTTGCATTTCGCTTTGACATTTTTGTGTACATGAAACAAACATAACAAATTAATTGCTTTTGGAAAAACATATTCAACTGCGTTCATCAAAGCAAAGTCTCTATCAGTTACAATGACTTCAACTTCACCACTTGTAATATGTTCTTTCAACATTTGTAGTGTCCACGCAAAATTATCAACACGCTCAGACTGTAGATATGCAAATCCCACGCAAAATGTCATTTCAGTAGATGTAACACCAATAATCTCAAGTAATGACATTCGATACCTACAGGTCTTGTATGTGTTATCCATAATCAATACTATGTGAAAATTATTTACAAGAGTGATAGTGTAAGACTCTTAAATTTAATATTAATTTTGAAATTAATATTAAGGGTATTTTGGGGATATTTGTAAAATATTTAATATATGTATGTTTTGAGTGAATATATATATATATATATATAAATATTTATTTTGGAAGATGAATTAAAATTATTGGATGAAGAATAAATTAATTTAATTACGAGTAATTAAATTAATTGGACAGTTAATTAAGGGATTAGCGGCTAATTGCGACGAGATTGGTTAAGTGCTGAGGATCAGACAAGTGTCGGGTGAGGTGGCACCACACAAGCCTATAAATAGGAGTGAGAAGGATGGTGAAATCAGAACACCATTCCTCCTTCCTCACTGCCCATACTGCATGTAACAGTACCCCATTTTTCCCTCCCATTCTGTTTATGTTTTCTGTTTCAGTTCACGATTTCAAAGTGAAAAGAGGGAGTTCCTCAAAAGTGCCATTACTTGGAAATCCAAGCACCGAAACACCAAACCCTCAGTACAAAAGTTATTCCCCACATCATTACAGAGCCAGAGAACCCACTTTTGTAGCAGCGAACGCAGGATGGGAGTTTCGCCGTTTTTTGACGCATACACGTGAACAGTAGCAAAAACGCAACAAGGGTAAGGACACCTTCCAATTTCTAGTTGCATTAGGGCTGTAAATGCATATTGTTATGACATGCATGTTGTTTCATTTCTGTTTTTGAAGAAAAACTGTTTGGCATGTCATTTTGAAGAATGAGAAATGCATCCTGTTGATGTTGATGATTTGTGATGTTGGCTGTTTTTGTTGATATAACATGATGTTTTGCTTATGTGGGAAAGCTGAAAAATGTTTTGCATGTTATTTTAAAGATGATCAAAATGCATGTTCATAAAACTGTTTTGCATAAAATGCGAAAATGCATTTTGATGGTGTTTTGATGATATGTGATACTTGCTGTTTTGGCTGAATACATCAGTGATATTCTGTTTGTGTGAGAAAGCTGCAATATGCTTCTGATGATTCTGGTGTTAATCATTCTGATTCTAGTTCTGTTTTCTGATGTTTTGGTGTTGATGATTCTGATTCTAGTTCTGTTTCTGATGTTCTGATGTTGATCATTCTGGTTCTGTTTCTGATGTTCTGATGTTGATCATTCTGGTTCTGTTTTTGGCTTCTGTATTCGACTACAGGCATGCTGTATTCGAATACAGAATGTTGAAATTACAGTTTCAGCTTATGTATTCGAATACAAGGGATCTGTATTCGAATACAGATTCGAGTTTTCAGAAATTCCAAGTTTTTCAACATTTTTTTGTGAACCCTACGTGTTGGGGAGTATTGGGAAGGTTTATGACGAATTAAAATGGAATTTTTTGTGATAGTTTGAAGTGGGGGTGATGATGTTTTTGGGACTTTACTGATGTAGTGAAAAATGTTGATTTGTGCACTGAGACTCCCTCTGTATTCGACTACCAGGGGGGCTGTAGTCGAATACAGAGTGTTAATTCTGCACTGTTTTGGCTCCTGTATTCAAATACAGAGAGGCTGTATTCGAATACAGATTCGTATCTTCCATAAATCTCAGTTTTAAACACTGTTTTATGAATTTTAAAGAGTTGAGGAAATACTTATGATAATTCAGAATGGAATTTTGAGATAATGTAAAGTGATAATGATTACTTAAATGTTTAATCATTGATGTGTTGATGATGAAGTTAATTGTGTTGAGATGTTCTGGGGGAAATGTTGGAAAGGTTGAGTGTTTCTGATTTTATTTGCATACTGTTTTCAGTGAAGAGAAAACATTGCATGTCCATGCATTTCATAGTCAGGTGGTGACTGCGATGGGCCACAGAGTAATGCGGTGACCGTGATGGGCCGCAAAGTTAAGTAGTAACCACAGTAGTGGGCTACGGAATGGCCGCGTGTTCGTGGTGGTCCATTCTATCCGTGCGAGGATTTAACTTCTGTGTATTTGGCCTGTGAGAGGCTAATACACGTGAATGTAGTAACCGTGATGGGTTGTAGAGTGGTCGCGTGTTCGTGGTGGTCTATTCTATCAAGTTTCAGAGTGGCCGCGTGTTCGTGGTGGTCCATTCTATCCGGGCTACGGAATGGCCGTGTGTTCGTAGTGGTTCATTCAAATATGTGAAACGTGCTGGTCTGTTGAGCGATTGCACCATGGTCTTGAGGGCCGTTAAAGTCTATCATACATATAAATTGTGCTGGTCTGTTGAGCGACTGCACCTTGGTGATTCCAAGAAATTGTATACATGAGCATAAACATATTGCATCGGGGTGATTGACCGGTGGGTCACGATTTGGGCATATGTTGATGATTGGAAATTGTTGTGTGTATAAGTACTTTTTCAAATCTGAATTTCTGATAAATGATTATGATTGCTGAAGTATTGGCTGTACTTATGACATATTTTTCCATGTTAATTGATTGTTGTTTTGAAAAGGCATACATGTCATGAAATTTCAAAATGAGCATCTTTTTCTCATCATTGTTATATGATATGCCATTGGTGTATTTGTTGCTGTGAAATATATGCTATGTGATTATTTGTTAATTTCGGTCGGTGACCCTTTACTATTATTGTGGAAATTGGGCTTTGCCCTAAGATGATACCTGAACCCGTCCCACCGATGGTTACACTAACGACGGTAACGTCGTTAGTTTTCCCTATTTTTCACATACGGCGTATTCGTGGACAACGCAGAGGGGCAGACACCTAGCTGAAGACGAGACTTGTAGAGGATACGGTGGAGACCGTGCTACTGTAGCTTAGTGCATGATTAGTTAGACTTGATGTCTAGGATTTTAAGTTGGGAAATGTAATTTTATTTTGGGAATTAATGTATGACTTTTCCGCTGTATTATTCTGCACTCTGATGCTATTTAGTGGTCACAGGCTGGGTGTTCTCTTTTGAAATGAACTGATGAAAATTTTATTTTAATTCCCTTAACATTAATTTTGGAAAACTCATTTTAATTATTTATTGAAAAAAAATACACTCGCGCTGTATTTTAAACTCGGGGTGTTACAATTGTGGTATCAGAGCATTTGGTTAAAGTTTTGGGTTAAAGCTCTGATTAAAGTATTTGTTTTGAGTTATTAGCTGATCATGCATAGGAGCAAGTAGTTAAAGTGTCAAGTCTTGTGTAAGTTGTGGTGTGACTGAAGTGATGACGTTGTTAAGTTTTGGAATTATTCCGAGTAGTGCGAGATTTCTACTTGATGATGGTTTTGTAAGGAACAATGCCTCCAAAGAGGAGACGACACTACAAGAGCCAACGTCAGCCGGGACGATCGGATGGATGAAGCAATGAATAACATGGTTGCGTCTGTTGCTGCACAGACGGCTGCGAAGACTCAACGAGATCTGGAGAAGAGAGAAAGAGAGATTCATGCTGCTGAATCGAGGGGACTAGAGGATTTTCGTCGCCATAATCCTCCAAAGTTCAAGGGTGATGAGGGTCCAGAGAGAGCGGACTAGTGGATTCAAGAGATGGAGAAAATCTTTGAAATGAATAATTGCCGGGTAGCGGTAAAGGTCAACTATGTCACATATCTGCTGTTATGGGATGCAGAGTATTGGTAAAGAAGTACAAGGCTTCTGATGTGATCAGCTCACAAGGAGTTGAATTGGGAGTCGTTCGGTATTTGGCTGCTAACAAACTCGAAGTATTTCTTAGAGAACGAACTCAGGAATTTTTATCATTGGCTAACGTGGATACCAAGATGGATGTGAACATAGAAGATGTGGTGTTAGTCAAAGAATATCCGGACGTATTTCCATCAGAAATTCCAGGATTACCCCGGTGAGAGAGGTGGAGTTCTTCATTGATTTGCACCCAGGAACTGGACCTATTTCAATTGCGCCGTACCGGATGTCGCAATTGGAATTAAGCGAGCTTAAGGGTCGGACCAGATAACATTCTGAGATGTAATGGAAGAGTTTGTGTACCGGAAGTTGCAGATTTGAGGAGAATGATTATGGAAGAGGCTCACAAGAGTAAATTGAGTATTCATCCTGGAGCAACCAAGATGTACCAGGACTTAAGACATAATTACTGGTGGCCAGGAATGAAGAGGGATGTAGCGGAGTACGTATCGGCTTGTTTGACTTGTCAGAAAGCGAAAGTGGAACATCAACGACCTGCTGAAATGTTGCAACCTCTGGGCATACCGGAACGGAAGTGGGACAACATTTCCATGGATTTTATAACAGGACTGCCCAAGACAAGGAAAAAGAAGGATTCAATTTGGGTAATAGTGGATCGATTCACAAAGTCCGAGGATTTCCTACCAGTAAGGACCACTTACAAAGTAGATAAGCTGACGGAAATCTAAATCGCTGAGATTCTAAGGTTACACGGCGTTCCATCGAGTATAGTATCGGACCGTGACCCAAAGTTCACATCTCACTTTTGGGGAGCGTTGCATGAAGCATTAGGAACGAAACTGAAATTGAGTTCCGCTTATCATCCACAAACAGACGGACAGACTGAGAGAAAAAACCACTCCTTGGAAGATCTATTGAGAGCATGTGTGTTGGATGACAGAGGAAACTGGGATGAGGTGTTGCCATTGATTGAGTTCACTTACAACAATAGTTTTCACGCAAGTATTGGAATGACACCCTATGAGGCTTTGTATGGACGCAAGTGTCAGACGCCTTTATGCTGGTATAAGGACGGAAAGAGTATGATTGTTGGACCGTAGATGGTGGAACAGACTACAGAGAAAATCAAGAGGATACAAGAGAAAATGAAGGTTTCGCAAGATCATCAGAAGAGTTATGCGGAAAAGTGTCGCAGACCTTTGGAATTCGAGCAGGGTGATCATGTATTCCTAAGGGTTACACCTACAACTGGCGATGGCAGAGCTATTAAGTCAGGAAAGTTGACTCCGAAATTTATTGGACCATACCAGATTACTGCGCGTATTGGACCTTTGGCTTATCGGATTGCTTTACCTCCCATACTGTCCAATATCCACGACGTATTTCATGTGTCGCAGTTAAGGAAATACATTGCAGACCCGTCACATGTGATCGAGCTGGATACAATTCAGCTGAAGGATAACCTGTCATTTGAAGTATTCCCTATAAGGATTGAAGGCAGGAAGATTAAACAGTTGAGAAACAAGAAAGTCCCACTAGTCAAAGTGATCTGGAACCCGACTACTGGAGACACAACATGGAAACTAGAGAGTAAGATGAGGGAACAATATCCTCAGTTGTTCATCGACATGTAGTTTCGAGGACGAAACTAATTTAAGGGGGATGGTAATGTAAGACCCTTAAATTTAATATTAATTTTGGAATTAATATTAAGGGTATTTTGGGGATATTTGTAAAATATTTAATATATGTATGTTTTGAGTGAATATATATATATATAAATATAAATATTTATTTTGGAAGATGAATTAAAATTATTGGATGAAGAATAAATTAATTTAATTACGAGTAATTAAATTAATCGGACAGTTAATTCAGGGATTAGCGGCTAATTGCGACGAGATTGGTTAAGTGCTGAGGATTAGACAAGTGTCAGGTGAGGTGGCACCACACAAGCCTATAAATAGGAGTGAGAAGGATGGTGAAATCAGAACACCATTCCTCCTTCCTCACTGCCCATACTGCATGTAACAGTACCCTATTTTTCCCTCCCATTCTGTTTCTGTTTTCTGTTCCAGTTCACGATTTCAAAGTGAAAAGAGGGAGTTGCTCAAAAGTGCCATTACTTGGAAATCCAAGCACCGAAACACCAAAACCCCAGTACAAAAGTTATTCCTCACATCATTACGGAGCCAGAGAACCCACTTTTGTAGCAGCGAACGCAGGACGGGAGTTTCGCCGTTTTTTGACGCATACACGTGAACAATAGCAGAAACGCAACAAGGGTAAGGGAACCTTCCACTTTCTAGTTGCATTAGGGCTGTAAATGCATATTGTTATGACATGCATGTTGTTTCATTTCTGTTTTTGAAGAAAAACTGTTTGGCATGTCATTTTGAAGAATGAGAAATGCATCCTGTTGATGTTGATGATTTGTGATGTTGGCTGTTTTTGTTGATATAACATGCTGTTTTGCTTATATGGGAAAGCTGAAAAATGTTTTGCATGTGATTTTAAAGATGATCAAAATGCATGTTCATAAAACTGTTTTGCATAAAATGCGAAAATGCATTCTGATGGTGTTTTGATGATATGTGATACTTGTTGTTTTGGCTGAATACATCAGTGATATTCTGTTTGTGTGAGAAAGCTGGAATATGCTTTGCATGTTGTGTTGGTCGTATAAGAATACTGGAGAATACCTTGCATGCTGTTTTGGAGGTGCATGTTATGCTTATGATGATTCTGATGTAAATCATTCTGTTTTGCTTCTAATGATGCTGGTGTGAATCATTCTGTTTTGCTTCTGATGATTCTGGTGTGAATCATTCTATTTTGCTTTTGATGATTCTAGTGTGAATCATTCTGTTTTGCTTTTGATGATTCTGGTGTGAATCATTCTGTTTTGGTTTTGATGATTCTAGTGTGAATCATTCTGTTTCTGCTTCTGATGATTTTGGTGTGAATCATTCTGTTTTGCTTCTGATGATTCTGGTGTGAATCATTCTGTTTTGCTTCTGATGATTCTGGTGTGAGTCATTCTGTTTTGCTTCTGATGATTCTGGTGTGAGTCATTCTGTTTTGCTTCTGATGACTCTGGTGTGAGTAATTTTGTTTTGCTTCTGATGACTCTGGTGTGAATCATTCTGTTTTGCTTCTGATGATTCTGGTGTGAATCATTCTGTTTTGCTTCTGATGATTCTGGTGTGAATCATTCTGTTTTGCTTCTGATGATTCTGGTGTGAATCATTCTATTTTGCTTCTGATGATTCTGATGTTAATAATTCTGTTTTTGCTTCTGATGGTTCTGATGTTAATCATCCTGTTTCTGCTTCTGATGATTCTGATGTTAATCATCCTGTTTCTGCTTCTGATGATTCTGATGTTAATCATCCTGTTTCTGCTTCTAATGATTTTGATGTTAATCATCCTGTTTCTGCATCTGATGATTCTGATGTTAATCATCGTATTTCTGCTTCTGATGATTTTGATGTTAATCATTATGTTTCTGCTTCTGATGATTTTGATGTTAATCATTCTGTTTCTGCTTTTGATGTTCTGATGTTAATCATTCTGATTCTGGTTCTGTTTTCTGATGTTCTGGTGTTAATCATGCTGATTCTGGTTCTGTTTTTGATGTTCTGATGTTGATTATTCTGGTTCTGTTTTTGGCTTATGTATTCGAATACAATGGATCTGTATTCGAATACAGATTCGTGTTTTTCCAGAAGCTCAGTTTTTAGCTTCTGTATTCGAATACAAGGAAGCTGTATTCGAATATAGATTTGTGTTTTCTAGAAAATCAAGTTTTAAACACTGTGATATGCATTTTAAAGTGTTGGGAAACCTTGAGAAGGGTTAAAGTGATTTTAAATGGAGTCCTTGAAATATTTTTGAAGAGGAGAGGATGATGTTTTGAAAACCTTAATGATCTGGGAGAAAATGTTGAATTTTTCAAGGTTTGGTCTTCTGTATTCGACTACAGGCATGCTGTATTCGAATATAGAATGTTAAAATTTCAGTTTCATGCTTCTGTATTCGAATACAGATTCGAGTTTTTAGAGTTCCAAGTTTTTAAGAGTGTTTTATAAACCCTGAGTGTTTGGGGAATGTTGGGATTGTTGTGGTGAATTAAAATGGAACTTTTGGTGATATTTTGAAGTTGTGGTGATGAAGTTTTTGAGACTTTACTGATGTAGTGAAAGATGTTGTTGTGTGCACTGAGACTGCCTCTGTATTCGAATACCAGAGGGCTGTATTCGAATACAGAGTGTAATTCTGCACTGTTTTTTGCCTCTGTATTCGAATACAGAGAAGCTGTATTCGAATACAGATTCGTAAAATTCCAGAAAATCCCAGTTTTAAACACTGTAATTGAATTTTAAGAGTCTGGGAAAACATTTCAAAGTGTTAATGATTACTTGACTGTTTAATCATGATTGTGATGATGATAATTCTGAATGTGCTGAGATATTTTAAAACATGGTGAAAAGCATGAATTTTCTGATTTTGCATACTGTTTTTAGAGAAGTGAAACACTGCATGTTCATGCATTGCATAATCAAGTGGTACCCGCGATGGGCCACAGAGTAATGCGCAACCACGTACTGATCTGTTGAGCGATTGCACGAGTGCTGGTCTGTTGAGCGACTGCACTAAGTACTGATCTGTTGAGCGATTGTACTTTGGTATATAGGTGTTGGTCTGTTGAGCGACTACACTGGTACTGGACTGTTGAGCGTCTGTACCCTGAAATGCGCAACCACGTGCTGATCTGTTGAGCGATTGCACGAGTGCTGGTCTGTTGAGCGACTGCACTAGGTACTGATCTGTTGAGCGATTGTACCTTGGTATATGTCAAACGTGCTGGTCTGTTTAGCGACTACACGAGTGCTGGTCTGTTGAGCGACTGCACTAGGTGCTGATCTGTTGAGCGATTGCACCTTGGTCTTGAGGGCCGTTAAAGTCAAACATATTGTGCTGGTCTGTTGAGCGACTGCACCCTGCTGTTTTTGAAAAGGCATATATGTCATTAATTTTCAAATGAGCATTATTGTTTTCCATCATCATTATATGTTATACCATGGATATAATTGTTGTTGTGCAATATATGCTATGTGATTATTTGTTAATTTCGGTCGGTGAGCCTTGCCATTATATTGTGGAAATTGGGCTTTGCCCTCAGATGTTACCCGAACCCGTCCTACCGACGGATACACTAACGACGAAAACGTCGTTAGTTTTCCATGATCTTTATGTACGGAGTCTACGTGGACAACGCAGAGGGACGTATGGTTGGCTGAAGACGAGACTTATCAAGGATACGGTGGAGACCGTGCTACTGTAGCTTAGTGCATGATCAGTCTAGAATTTTGTATAGGGTCTTGAGTTTTGGGAAATGTAATTTTATTTTGGGAATTAATGTATTACTTTTTCCGTTGTATTATTCTACACTCTGACACTGATTAGTGGCCATAGGCCGGGTGATAACCTCTGAAATGAACTGATTTTATTTTAATTCCCTTGATATTAATTTTGGAAAGATCCTTTTACTTAATTATTTAAAAAAAAAAAATACACTCGCGCTGTGTTTTAAACTCGGGGTGTTACACATATCGCTCATCACTTAGAGGTAATATAACAGAAATGCAACATCTTTTGACATTGATGGAACGCGACAAATACGTCTATCGATATAGGAAAGTAGATGGTTCAGATGAGTTGAGGGACATATTTTGGGCCCATCCAGACGCTATCTGTAATAACCCGAGTTTAAAATACAGCGCGAATGTATTTTTTTTTTCAATAAATAATTAAAATGAGTTTTCCAAAATTAATGTCAAGGGAATTAAAATAAAATTTTCATCAGTTCATTTCAAAAGAGAACACCTGGCCTGTGGCCACTAAATAGCATCAGAGTGCTGAATAATACAGCGGAAAAGTCATACATTAATTCCCAAAATAAAATTACATTTCCCAACTTAAAATCCTAGACATCAAGTCTAACTAATCATGCACTAAGCTACAGTAGCACGGTCTCCACCGTATCCTCTACAAGTCTCGTCTTCAGCCAGTTGTCCGCCCCTCTGCGTTGTCCACAAATACGCCGTACGTGAAAAATAGGAAAAACTAACGACGTTACCGTCGTTAGTGTAACCGTCGATGGGACAGGTTCAGGTATCATCTGAGGGCAAAGCCCAATTTCCACAATAATAGTAAAGGGTCACAGACCGAAATTAACAAATAATCACATAGCATATATTTCACAGCAACAAATACACCCATGGCATATCATATAACAATGATGAGAAAAAGATGCTCATTTTGAAATTTCATGACATGTATGCCTTTTCAAAACAGCAATCAATTAACATGGAAAAATATGTCATAAGTACAGCCAATACTTCAGCAATCATAATCATTTATCAGAAATTCAGATTTGAAAAAGTTCTTATACACACAGCAATTTCCAATCATCAACATATGCTCAAATCGTGACCCACCGGTCAATCACCCCGATGCAATATGTTTATGCTCATGTATACAATTTCTTGGAATCACCAAGGTGCAGTCGCTCAACAGACCAGCACAATTTATATGTATGATAGACTTTAACGGCCCTCAAGACCATGGTGCAATCGCTCAACAGATCAACACCAGTGCAGTCGCTCAACAGACCAGCACGTTTCACATATTTGAATAGACCACCACGAACACGCGGCCATTCCGTAGCCCGGATAGAATGGACCACCACGAACACGCGGCCACTCTACAACCCATCACGGTTACTACATTCACGTGTATTAGCCTCTCACAGGCCAAATACACAGAAGTTAAATCCTTGCACGGATAGAATGGACCACCACGAACACGCGGCCATTCCATAGCCCACTACTGTGGTTACTACTTAACTTTGCAGCCCATCACGGTCACCGCATTACTCTATGGCCCATCGCGGTCACCACTTGACTATGAAATGCATGGACATGCAATGTTTTCTCTTCACTGAAAACAGTATGCAAAAAAAATCAGAAACACTCAGCCTTTCCAGCATTTCCCTCAGAACATCTCAACACAATTAACTTCATCATCAACAAATCAATGATTAAACATTTAAGCAATCATTATCACTTTACATTATCTCAAAATTCCATTTTGAATTATCATAAGTCTTTCCTCAACTCTTTAAAATTCATAAAACAGTGTTTAAAACTGAGATTTATGGAAGATACGAATCTGTATTCGAATACAGGAGCCAAAACAATGCAGAATTAACACTCTATATTCGACTACAACCCTTCTAGTAGTCGAATACAGAGGCAGTCTTAGTGCACAAATCAACATTTTTCACTACATCAGTAAAGTCCCAAAAACTTCATCACCCCCACTTTCAAACTATCACAAAAAATTCCATTTTATTTCGTCATAAACCTTCCCAATACTCCCCAACACGTAGGGTTCACAAAACAATGTTGAAAAACATGGAATTTCTGAAAATCCGAATCTGTATTCGAATACAGATCCATTGTATTCGAATACATAAGCTGAAACTTTAATTTCAACATTCTGTATTCGAATACAGCATGCCTGTAGTCGAATACAGAAGCCAAAAACAGAACCAAAATGATCAACATCACAACATCAGAAACAGAACAAGAATGATCAACATCAGAACATCAGAAACAGAACTAGAATCAGAATCATCAACACCAGAACATCAGAAAACAGAACCAGAATCAAAATGATTAACACCAGAATCATCAGAAGCAAAATAGAATGATTCACACCAGAATCATCAGAAGCAAAACAGAAGGATTCACACCAGAATCATCAGAAGCAAAACAGAGTGATTCACACCAGAATCATCAGAAGCAAAACATCATGATTCACACCAGAATCATCATAAGCAAAACAGAATGATTCACACTAGAATCATCAGAAGCAAAACAGAATGATTCACACCAGAATCATCATAAGCAAAACAGAATGATTCACACCAAAATCATTAGAAGCAAAACAAAATGATTCACACCAGAATCATCAGAAGCAAAACAGAATGATTCACTCCAGAATCATCAGAAGCAAAACAGAATGATTCACTCCAGAATCATCAGAAGCAAAACAGAGTGATTCACACCAGAATCATCAGAAGCAAAACAGAATGATTCACTCCAGAATCATCAGCAACAAAACAGAATGATTCACACCAAAATCATCAGAAGCAAAACAGAAGGATTCACACCAGAATCATCAGAAGCAAAATAGAATGATTCACACCAGAATCATCAGAAGCAAAATAGAATGATTCACACCAGAATCATCAGAAGCAAAACAGAATGATTCACTCCAGAATCATCAGAAGCAAAACAAAATGATTCACACCAGAATCATCAGAAGCAAAACAGAGTGATTCACACCAGAATCATCAGAAGCAAAACAGAATAATTCACACCAGAATCATCAGAAGCAAAACAGAATGATTCACTCCAGAATCATCAGAAGCAAAACAGAGTGATTCACTCCAGAATCATCAGAAGCAAAATAGAGTGATTCACTCTAGAATCATCAGAAGCAAAACAGAATGATTCACACCAAAATCATCAAAAGCAAAACAGAATGATTCACACCAGAATCATCAGAAGCAAAACAGAATGATTCACACCAGAATCATCAGAAGCAAAACAGAGTGATTCACACCAGAATCATCAGAAGCAAAACAGAATGATTCACTCCAGAATCATCAGAAGCAAAACAAAATGATTCACACCAGAATCATCAGAAGCAAAACAGAATGATTCACACCAGAATCATTATAAGCAAAATAGAATGATTCACACCAGAATCATCAGAAGCAAAACAGAATGATTCACTCCAGAATCATGAGAAGCAAAACGGAGTGATTCACTCCAGAATCATCAGAAGCAAAACAGAATGATTCACACCAGAATCATCAGAAGCAAAACAGAATAATTCACACCAGAATCATCAGAAGCAAAACAGAATGATTCACACCAGAATCATCAGAAGCAAAACAGAATGATTCACACCAAAATCATCAGAAGCAAAACAGAATGATTTACATCAGAATCATCAGAAGCATAACATGCACCTCCAAAACAGCATGCAAGGTATTCTCCAATATATTTATACGACCAATGTAACACCCCGAGATTAAAATACAGCGCGAGTGTATTTTTTTTTCAATAAATGATTAAAATGAGTTTTCCAAAATTAATATCAAAGGAATTAAAATAAAATCAGTTCATTTCAAAGGTTATCACCCAATCAGTGTCAGAGTGTAGAATAATACAACGGAAAAAGTAATACATTAATTCCCAAAATAAAATTATATTTCCCAAAACTCAAGACCCTATACAAAAGTCTAGACTGATCATGCACTAAGCTACAGTAGCACGGTCTCCACCGTATCCTCTATAAGTCTCGTCTTCAACCAACTGTCCGTCCCTCTGTGTTGTCCACGTAGACTTCGTACGTAAAGATCAGGGGAAACTAACGATGTTTCCATCGTTAGTTTATCCGTCGGTAAGACGGGTTCGGGCAACATCTGAGGGCAAAGCCCAAAGTCCACAATATAATAGCAAAGGTCACTGACCGAAATTAACAAATAAGCACATAGCATATATCTCACAATAACACATATATTCATCGCATAATATATGACAATGATGAGGAAAATAATAATGCTCATTTGAAATTTAATGACATATATACCTTTTCAAAAACAGCAGCCAATTATTATGCAATATGTGGTAAGTACAAACAACACCTCAGCAAATCACAATCATTAAATCAGAAATTCATATTCTGCACAGTACTCACACACATCAATTTTCACTCATCATCATAATCCAATCGTGACCCACCGGTCAATCCCCCAATGCAATATGTATATGCTCATGTATACAATTTTCTTGGAATCACCAAGGTGCAGTCGCTCAACAGACCAGCACATTATGTTTGACTTTAACGGCCCTCAAGACCAAGGTGCAATCGCTCAACAGATCAGCACCAGTGCAGACGCTTAACAGTCCAGCACTCGTGTAGTCGCTCAACAGACCAGCACGTTTGACATATACCAAGGTACAATCGCTCAACAGATCAGTACCTAGTGCAGACGCTCAATAGTCCAGCACTCGTGCAATCGCTCAACAGATCAGCACGTGGTTGCGCATTTCAGGGTACAGACGCTCAACAATCCAGTACCAGTGCAGTCGCTCAACAGACCAACACTTATATACCAAGGTACAATCGCTCAACAGATCAGTACCTAGTGCAGACGCTCAACAGTCCAGCACTCGTGTAATCGCTCAACAGATCATCACGTGGTTGCGCATATTTGAATGGACCACCACGAACACGCGGCCACTCTACAACCCATCACGGTTACTACATTCACGTGTATTAGCCTCTCACAGGCCCAATACACAGAAGTTAAATCCTCGCACGGATAGAATGGACCACCACGAACGCGCGGCCATTCCGTAGCCCACTACTGTGGTTACTACTTAACTTCGCGGCCCATCATGGTCACCGCATCAACTCTGTGGCCCATCGCGGTCACCACCTGACTATGCAATGCATGAATATGCAGTGTTTTCTCTTCACTGAAAACAGTATGCAAAATCATAAAAATTCATGCCATCCCACCATATTTCAAAACATCTCAACATAATCAATATCATCATCAACACATCAATGATTAAACAGTCAAGCAATCATTAAAAATTCACATTATCTCACAAATTCCATACTTAATCATCTCAAGTCCTTCCATTGTTCCCCAAACTCTTAAAATTCATGAAACAATGTTTAAAACTGAGATTTTCTGGGAAACGCGAATCTGTATTCGGATACAGCTTCCTTGTATTCGAATACAGAAGCTAAAAACTGAGTTTCTGGAAAAACACGAATCTGTATTCGAATACAGAAGCTGAAACTAGTGAAAATCTGCAATTTTAACATTCTGTATTCGAATACAGCATGCCTGTAGTCGAATACAGAAGACAAAACCAGAATGATCAACATTAGATCATCAGAAAACAGAACCAAAATCAGAATGATTAACATCAGAACATTAGAAACAGAATTAGAATCAGAATTATCAACACCAGAACATCAGAAAACAGAACCAGAATAATCAACATCAGAAACAGAACCAGAATGATCAACATCAGAAACAGAACCAGAATGATCAACATCAGAGGATACATTCTGAATTTACAGAAGATGCATTTCTGGAATTATCAGAAGATAAACCAGAATGTCCAAAACCTACCAGAAGATAACTTTGGAGGCTTATATCAAACAGAAACAAAATCAGAAGAACATCTGGAAAACACTAGAGGGAAGCTTGCCATAATATGAATTGCTCCAAACAAGAATGATTCAAATATCAGAAGCAATCAATAAGTTATACTGATCAGAACATAGTCTGGTAGTGTAATTTCAACACAGTCCATACTTGTCCAGAAGTGACCAGAAGATATCTTTGATGGACTATATCAGAGGGAATAAATATCAGAAGATTCTTTGGACCATACTATTGTGAAGCCTGCCATGTGGAGAGTTGTTCCAGGCCATAAGTTGTCAAAAGCAAGAAGTAATCCAGAAGATATTTTGACCAGAACATGGCATGACAATCGAATTTTGAATAACCCAGACTTCGCCCAGACTTCATCCAGAATTGATCAGAAGAAGCACAGAATGGTTCATGCCAGAATCACCAGAAGCATAAACAACAGAATGATTATCAGAATCATCAGAAGCAGGAAACAGGAGGATGATCAGAATCATCAGAAGCAGAAAACATGATGATTATCAGAATCATCAGAAGCAGGAAACAGGATGATGATCAGAATCATCAGAAGCAGGAAACAGGATGATGATCAGAATCATCAGAAGCAGAAAACATGATGATTATCAGAATCATCAGAAGCAGGAAACAGGATGATGATCAGAATCATCAGAAGCAGAAAACATGATGATTATCAAAATCATCAAAAGCAGAAAACATAATGATTATCAGAATCATCAGAAGCAGGAAACAGGATGATGATCATAATCATTAGAAGCAAAAAACATGATGATTATCAGAATCATCAGAAGCAGGAAACAGGATGATGATCAGAATCATCAGAAGCAGAAAACATGATGATTATCAGAATCATCAGAATCAACACATTTCAAACGGTTTCTTTTAAAAATGACAACCAAACATCAAAACAGACTCTGCATTTTTCCAGAAAACACTTTCCTCATTTAAAATCCCTTTTCTTTTTAAATCGTCAACATCACCAGAATCACTTAAAACATAACAGAATCAAAATCATTAAAACCAAATCATCCAGAACAGAAACAGAATGATCAATCATCAGACTCATCAGAAGCAGAAATAGAATGATCACACCAGAATCAGAACATGCATCTCCAAACCACATGCAAGGCATTTTCAACATTCTTACACAAACACAACATGCAAGCATATTCTAGTCTTTCTCAAACATCAGAATAATCATGTAAGCATTTCAGCTTTCACACACCTCAGAATAACATGCAGCATCTCAAAGCAGCAAAACAGAATGCATTTTTGCATTGTAAAACCATTTTTCCAAAACAGTTTTATGACATGCATTTTAACCATATTTAAAATAACATGCAAAACATTTTTTTTCAGCTTTCTCACACAAATAAGACAGCTTTGCAGTAACAACCAGAACCACAACATCACAGATTCATTACACATCACAAAAATGCATTTTCTTCATTTTTCAAAAATGTGTTTGCAAAATAGTTTTTCTTCAAAAACAGAATGAAACAGCAAGCATTTACAGCCCTAATGCAACTAGAAAGTTGGAAGGTGCCCTTACCCTTGTAGCGTGTTCTGCTTCTGCTAAAGTGTACGCGTCTAGAAACGGCGAAATTGCAACTGGTGTTTGCTGCTGCAAAACTGGGTTCTTTAACTTCGTAATGGTATGGGGAATAACTTTTGTACTGGGGTTTTGGTGTTTCAATGTTTGGATGTTCCAGAAATGATGCTTTGAAGAGTTCCCTCTCTTCCTCTTTTATAACCGTGACTGGAAATGGGAAGGCAGAAAACAGAGGCAGAATGGGAGGGAAAAATGGGTTACTATTACATGCAGTATGGGCAGT
Organism: Cicer cuneatum; assembly: GCA_037974295.1. NCBI lineage: Eukaryota > Viridiplantae > Streptophyta > Magnoliopsida > Fabales > Fabaceae > Cicer > Cicer cuneatum. The sequence continues at coordinate 64,598,318 of JBBPBO010001984.1, read as the reverse complement.
GAGGAAGGAGGGATGGTGTTCTGATTTCACCATCATGCTCACTCCTATTTATAGGTTTTTGAGGTGCCACCCCACCCAAAAATATTGTTAAAATAAGGCTGGGTTCTTCAGCACTTAATTGTCTTGCAATTAGCCACTAATCCTCAATTAATTGCCCGATTAATTTAATTACTCGTAATTAAATTAATTAATTCTTAATCCAATAATTTTAATTCATCCTCCAAAATAAATATTTATATATATATATATATATATATATATATTTTCTCAAAACATACATATATTAAATATTTTACAAATATCTCCAAATACCCTTAATATTAATTCCATAAATTAATATTAATTTTTAAGGGTCTTACAACCAACACAACATGCAAAGCATATTCCAGCTTTCTCACACAAACAGAATATCACTGATGTATTCAGCCAAAACAACAAGTATCATATATCATCAAAACACCATCAGAATGCATTTTCGCATTTTATGCAAAACAGTTTTATGAACATGCATTTTGATCATCTTTAAAATCACATGCAAAACATTTTTCAGCTTTCCCACATAAGCAAAACAGCATGTTATATCAACAAAAACAGCCAACATCACAAATCATCAACATCAACAGGATGCATTTCTCATTCTTCAAAATGACATGCCAAACAGTTTTTCTTCAAAAACAGAAATGAAACAACATGCTTGTCATAACAATATGCATTTACAGCCCTAATGCAACTAGAAAGTGGAAGGTGCCCTTACCCTTGTTGCGTTTCTGCTACTGTTCACGTGTATGCGTAAAAAAACGGCGAAACTCCCGTCCTGCGTTCGCTGCTACAAAAGTGGGTTCTCTGGCTCCGTAATGATGTGGGGAATAACTTTTGTACTGGGGTTTTGGTGTTTCGGTGCTTGGATTTCCAAGTAATGGCACTTTTGAGCAACTCCCTCTTTTCACTTTGAAATCGTGAACTGGAACAGAAAACAGAAACAGAATGGGAGGGAAAAATGGGGTACTGTTACATGCAGTATGGGCAGTGAGGAAGGAGGAATGGTGTTCTGATTTCACCATCCTTCTCACTCCTATTTATAGGTTTGTGTGGTGCCACCTCACTCGACACTTGTCTGATCCTCAGCACTTAACCAATCTCGTCGCAATTAGCCGCTAATCCCTTAATTAACTGTCCGATTAATTTAATTACTCGTAATTAAATTAATTTATTCTTCATCCAATAATTTTAATTCATCTTCCAAAATAAATATTTATATATATATATATATATTCACTCAAAACATACATATATTAAATATTTTACAAATATCCCCAAAATACCCTTAATATTAATTCCAAAATTAATATTAAATTTAAGGGTCTTACATTACCTCCCCCTGAAACCATCATGCATTTCCTCAAAATCAAGTTCCAAACCTTCATACATTTCATCACTGTTGTATCCCCCTTGGTCCATTTATCTGCATCCAAAAAGGAACATATAAAAATTCAGGAATATGCTTACGTAAATTCAATACCAGGCACCTCAGTTAAAATGTGAAAGTTTTGCAAAGTTCATGTAGGCTAACATGTATCAGCTACGTGAACTCAATTCACGTAGGTTTTATCAAACGCACCCATTGTTTGATAAAATTGGCTCTGGCCTAATTAATCGCCAAATAAATACTAAGAAAAATAAAATAAAAAATATCAATACCATGAATTTATTTATTACTATTATTTTTTAAAATATTTTTATAAATATGCTCTTCATATAAAATTGTAAGACATTAAATACACTCACTAATATTTATAAGACAAATATTAAAATAAAAATAAAAAAGTCATTTAAACAATAAATATAACTTAATCACAACTTTTTCTTATAAATAGAACTAAAAAAATCTCTAAAAAATTTCTTATAATTGAAACACAGAAAATGGCCTAAAGATGTAATTGTCACTTCTTAAGTACATTTACACAAGATAGAAAAACGGAATAGTGATTTACAATTTCAATTACAAAAAGTTACCAGAAGGATGGTAACATGCAACAATGATGCAAAAAATTACATTGCCAAAACTGTTGTACATTTTAGCAAGGACTCAGCTTATAAAAGCCTTCTCTCTGAAAAATTCAATCTTCTTCTGCAATTGGTTTTAGTAGTTCCTGAAAAAATTGTAAGACTTAAGCCATTTAATTCCCACATTAGCTGTAACACAAAACAATGCACATACAAATTTGTTCTTCAATGCAATATGAAGTGTTGTTTCAGGTAATGCATACATCTTAAAAATAATCACTAATCATTAATTATAATCATTTTCAAATTAAAATAATCATTGTTGATTAGAATATTCTTAGCGTACCAACATTATGTTGGTCTTATTGGAACTGAATTCGTATCTTAACTTGAGTTTGAGTTTTGTGGATCGAAAAAACGTGGCTGGAACAGGAAATTCCACTAACGGTGGTCAGCGACGAATATTAGTCATCGACAACGACAATAGATACTTCACACCAATAAAATAGATAAAGAAAAGTTCTTAGTGCATTAGGAGTTAGGTAGAAGGACTTCTTAATATATTAAAAAAAAGTAAATAATACTCTCTCAATATTCTAATGTGACAAACAATTTGACACTGAAATATTTTAAAGATGACACTTAATATGAGAAAGAGTTAGTACTTAATTACCTCGCGGAGCTGAAGGTGATCATGTTGCACATTAGAAGAATTAGCAATTGTTTCACACTTGTTACACACTGATGCTGTCTTTTGAGTTTGGCTTCTTGAATAAATATTTGAAGCAAGGTTAGTATGTGAAGATGTGTTCCTTGTGGAAATGGCAGGTAAAGTACGTTTAAGCCAAGACTCTGATGGAGCTTTCAGTGAAGAAAGTACAAGAGGAATCTCAAAAAAACTTGCTGGATCAGATATCTCCTTATGGCTTAGTGTCATACCACATTGGCTTTCTAAGTCAATTTTCCCATCATCATCTTCCACCTTAAAGCTAGCTAAATTACATTCTTGATCAATCCATTTGGCAGCTGATTGACTCTTTATATCAAATTCAGAATTCTTAATAAGGATATCATCATCATCTATCTTTTTACATTCAACTATTTGTGGACTTGAAATTAATACCAAGTCCTTATCTAAGTCACTTCCTTGGCTGCCACTATCTCTTTTCAAATTCTCAAAATCATCTCCTTTGTGATTGGTTTGGAACTCGATCTTATTGTGTACAGAATCAACATATAGAGTTTTTTCAGCAATTGGGCTATCATAGCTAGTTTCAAGTCGAATGCTTTCGCATGCTAATGATTCACCGCAGCCCCTTCGATTTGGACCGGTGACTTGTTTAGTTTTTTCATGACTAAAAATTTCTTTTTCTTTTGTAAAATTAGACTCTGAATCTTCTGACTTTTTCCCATGCTGCTGAGTAAGAAAGGTGCAATAAAGATAAACTACACATGAATTGAAGTAATAACAAAATAAAAAATGAAAGAAACTCAGATAGATGCAAATTAGTACCTCGTTTGTAGTTTCAATATGAGAAGAAGCTGAATTACAACTTGCATTATTTTGAACCTTATTCGCCATTCTTACACCTGGCATTGGATTCAAAAGACAAAAGTGAGGAAATAGTCCACAAGCTGCAGTATTAGTACTATAATTTTCAGAACCATCGCTTTCAAACACACTTCCTTCCTTACGCCGCAATGATTTCGGTCTATGCTGACTAAGAGGAGAGGACTTTTCTGTACTCCCAATTTTCCACATCTGTTTTTGTTGTCCTTGTCCAACAATTGTCTTCCTAGAAGCATACTGAGGTGTTTCAGATATCATTGCCTTAGCAGCAGGCAAAAACCGATCGATCATGAAATCACGAGCTTGTTGCTCGCTGCTCGAGAAACTTCCATTTTGTTGTTGGACTTGTACCTCTTGATCATCATATCCACTCATACTAGAACTCATGAAAAATGATTCAGCCCTAGAAAGTGTTTCAACGGCATCTTGATAAGTCTCATCTCTGTCATCATCGGAATCAGAATCTCCCTCTTCTGAACTCTCATGTTTCATTACTTTCTTATCCAAAGATTCAACATGTTGAAAATTGGAAAAAGTGCTTCCAATTCTCTTATCAGTAACTATATCAGAATCTTGTTGCATAAACTTTGGTACTCTACCAGGTGGGAGGTTTGGAGTAATAGGAGATTGTTCAACAACAGCATGTGTTTGTTGTAATTTGGTTTCATCATGTTTGGGTTTTCCTGGTATTTTTTCCCATACAAAAGGAATAGCACCAGCATTTCTCACTGGACCTGACTTTAACTCTGATTTGTTGTGAGATGGAAGAGGTGATGGTAATCTTCTAGCTAATGAATTATCAATTGTTTTTCTTTTGTTGTCTGTTTCAGAAGCTATTGTTGATGAGAATCTTCTTACTGATAAAAGTGGCTGGTTGAAGTTTAACTGCTTTTCTTCCATTAAATCTATATGGGAGTAACATGAAATTAGTTTCTTTAAAACACTAAATTGAAACTCAAACTTGGCATTTTCAACAAAATGTTCGGGCAAAATAAACTGACATTATTGCATATGCTAGTTTAGTAGTTTTTAACATGTTACATTGAAATGTGAATTTGTTTAGATATCGGGTGACAAAAATTGATTTTAAATAAATTTGTTGGAAAGTTAGTTTAGTTAAAATCAGTTGAATGAAAAGTGTTTTATGTATAGATAAACTTATGTATAAGAAATGAATAATAAAATTGAGGTTAAGAATCATGTTTGGATTTAAAAATTCCAAAACAGAACTTCATGATCAATTTTGAAGCCAATATCAATTCCATGCGACAAAATACAATTCAATTTTATGTTTCCAGAATATCTTTTTACTCTCTTAAATCATAATCCAAACAAGAAAACCAGCAGAGGTCAAATAAACTGCTTAATTGGTGGTCTGCATTAGAAAATTGATTAATATGATACAGCTTTAGCATTATGATATTTTTAATCTTATACCTATAATGAATCAAATAGAATATTGATAACCAATCTAAAAGTACAAAATATAAAAAAAAATGTTCCAAGAAAATAAATCTAAAATTTTTCAAGATTTTTTAATCTGCAGCATTCTAATTTAGACATCCATGAGAATAAAATCAAACCAGAACATCAAAGAAATGCAAATTCCAGTTATGTTAGTTAGAATAAAATAAATAAAACACAGAAATTTTTAATCATGACATTGGAAGAAATTAGAATAAATAAAAAATAAACACATTGTTATGTTTTCTGAACGAAAAGTCACTGTACCATTGATCAACACAACGTTCCAAATCCAAGAAACACGATACACACACGAATGAATTCACAGCGAAAAAGAGTTTAGGAAAAAGAAAAGAACCTTAGAAAAATCACTCGGCAAAGGTAATCAACTCGCTTTCTTTGTAGAGAGTACCCTGAGAGACAGAGTATATAGAAGCAGGGGCAATTTTATTGTGTTGCACCAGAAAATCAAAGAAAGAAAGGAATTGGTTTTGAGAATAAAGTATTTAATATGCTTTTATTTATTGCTTGCTTGGTTACAGAGGTGAGTAAATTCCTCTATTCTCTTATCTGCTTTATTTATTGAAGCGTTGAGTTTTGTATGAAAAAATGTACGTTACATTCTCAATATTTAATATTTTTATGTTCGAGGGGACATTTGTGTGCTAGTGAAGGTGGAGAAAGCCACGCCACGGTGATGATCATGAGGATAATAAATACTATATTGTTAATTTATACTTCCCCTATTTCAGTAACAAATTCATCTATTTCTAAATAAAAACTGTCCCAAATAAATTATATTTTTATTTTTAATACACTTTTTTTAATTATATTTTTTAATTAATATTATTTATATAATTTTTAATATAATATTTTTCATTATACATTTATGACGTTGATATTGTTTTAATATCTAACAAAAATAATTCGATAAAAGTAGTATTTTATTTCTTTTATTTATACATTTTATGTGTGAAATGATTAAATGACTCAATTATTTTGTAATTTATAGAATAATACTATATATTTACTCTATCTCATTTTAAATGTTACAATTAACATTTTTCTTTGTCTCAAATTATTTTTTATAATATTAAATACTTTTTTCCACTTATATATTTTTATTTATTGTACGTCAATTCATCCAATTTTTTAACTAACTAAAATTGAGTAAATAAAACTTATTTTATTATTAAAATTAACAAAACTTTTTTTAAAGACTCGTATACAATTCAAATTCAAATATGACAATTAAAATGAGACAATAATAGATAAAAATAAAAATATACAAAAACACAAGTAATAAATTGCACCCTAAAAAGTGATAAAAAAAGTGATACACCATGAATGAAATAAGTTGAAAATTGCACCCTAAAAAAATGAATTTAAAATGACAAAAATACCTTGTTTATGTATCCGGTTATTGAGAGTGTGATTTTGTTAGTTATAAGTTTATAACAATTGAAAATCCCTCTTGTTAATTTAATTTCTTGCTGGTAAAATTAGGAATATACTAAATATATTTCTGGTGGATTACTTTTAGATAAGCATTAAGCAATATTTGATTTGACAAGAAAAGAGAAGAAACCGACGGATAAAGCAAATAACATATGCTTAAATTAGGATTCTTTCCCCTTAAAAAAAATATTATTTTATCTAGATAGTATAGTATATTTAATATTTTAGTAATACTCAATATATTCATCAATTAATTAGTGTTTAATAATAATTGATCAAATTATATATTAACAATAATTCATTATTGTTAATTTATAATGGATTCATTAAATAATTATTTTAACGCTCTTTCGATATGAACGTAAGTAATTCTTCTGATGTAGACTCTTCTAGGAATGACATTCACTACGTCGTAACGATGATGAGTTTTACTTATAGTTGTTTAGCAATCCCATTGCACCGCATCGTCTACTTCGTTTATGAATCAAGATTTGAGTCAGTACAAAGAATACCGTGAGTAATTCACTCGCCAATGATTTTGTTCTACCTTTATTCCCAATTACACCTAATTTTTCCTAACTCTCATTTGATGATGAATCTGCACAATTTCATCTAATTGGCTCAGTGTAAGCTGAATGCGAGCTTATATACAACATGAGTCAGCTAGCTTATGCACAGGGCGAGAAAATTAGTTTTTGGTTAGTTGGGAGTTAACTAATTAACTTATAGTTACAATAACTAACTCCTTATTCTAATGACAATTGTCAACACAATTTTTATATCATTTCCATAATTCTGTTTCTAATGTAATACTTTTTGGTAGCAAATTAACTCAAAATTGAACTAGACTTGTAATTTCGACGAATTCCGCCACAATAATAATTTTGACCCAAATTATCTACCGACTACAAAACCATCACATTTAACTGCTGTAGTATAAGATTTGTGATTTTGTCTATAGTTCAACACTCAAAAAAATTGAGACATATAGTGCCACGCCAAACATGAAGTATATGAAGTTAGAATTCACCTTAATCTTTTTTAAAAAATAAATAAATAATGTTCGTAACTTGTTGTTTTGTTAATACTAAACTCACAACCTCTATATCACTCAAACCACCAAAATCATCTTACCACTCAACAAAATCCACTTAACTTTGTTATTTTAGATATTTCATATAGCAACACTATCTTTGCCTCCTTAAGACCAATGCTGCATGTCTAGTTTTGAGTATCTGATGCTTCAACTTTTTTACCAAGGAAAGTGTGGAATATGTGGAGGAACTTTATTCACATGAAACTTTCCATGTGGAAAATGGCTTTGACACCCCACCCCCACAAAAGGATAACATTTTCCAATGGTACCTATGCTTAGAAGTCCCAATTATTACAGACCAAAATGTTGCCATTTATGAATTTAATTGTCATAAGTCAAAATCTAAATGTTCAGTATTCAAAAGTGAAAAAAAAAAAAAAGTTGATAATAGCTAAAGATCATGATAGACCCCTTTGGACACAATTGCTTTGGAATTTATTCCTTTAAAAAGTTACAGCTAATAGACAGCTAGTGGGCAAAGATAAAAACAAAAAATTCTATTGTTTGGAGGCCAAAATTTGAGAGAAAAAAAAAACATGTATGATATAATGGGTTTTGAGGGGAAATTAAAAAAGAGAATACTACTCCCTGTACAATAGAAGCCACGCTGCCAATTCATCGTAAATCTCGTTTTTATTTTATTTAAAGATAAATGTTGTATTTAATTTTTGTTAAATTTGTTGGAGATAAATGTTTTTTGCTTAGGAGTTTAGAAAGAGAAGAAACGACTTTTAGAAAATGAATAGCTGACATGAATGAGAAGTTTTTTATAATGCAAAATTCATGTGATAAGGAGAAATTATATTGGAAAAGGATTTCATATGGCTTGAAATAATTCATATGATTTTTATTTTATTTTAAATGCTGTCAAAATTAAAAATATTATTAATCATAATTATTCTTTTTATTACTTTATTTTAAATAACTCTGTCAAATAAAGTAGAAGATTATTTCTCTTTTCCTTTCATTCCCTCTCCCTAAAACCATCTCATTCCTTTAAATCCTTTCTCTCAAAACTTCCTAACTTTTACCTTGGTGAAGAGCTGGATTTGAACCTTACATATGCGACTCTCAACTTTTAAGCAGGCTATTTTTTCACATAAAAGTGCATTTTAAATTTAAATGTGACTTTTGAGAAGAGTTATCGTTTTTTTTATTTATAATTTAGCTTTAAAATTTATATTTGATAAAATACTTATAAAAATTATATTTCCTTTGTATTTTTTGTGATTTTATCGTATGAGTGCAATATTGTTTTATATTTTTTATGTCGTGTTACATTATTCGTTTGGTGCATATCACATTGATTTTGATAATTTGATCAATAACTTTGATATGTTACATATTTAATTATTTTAATTTTATTATATTTGTAAATTTTTTTATTGTTTATGCTATTAAATTGAATGTTATAAATTTGTAAAATAAATTCATATTTTTAGTTGTAATGACATTAAATTCGTGTTTTTAATGTAATTTATAAATTTAAATTAATAAATATCTTATTCTATAAAAAAAAGAGGATGAAAAAAAATAAATAATTAAAACGATAAGAGAAAAATATGCCAAATTTGACGACTAATTCACTTGGTTCTGTATTAATTCCCCACGTGCGTGGCAGCTCGATCAAGGTTTGAATTGGTTGGAGTCAATTTTTTTGTTGGTGAATAGAAATTGGTTGGAATCTATTGACCTTAGGGTCCACCAAAATCGTACATATAGTAGTACCTAATTTACGTACGCCTGAACTTTTTTTCTGTTTAAAAACAAAACTGAAAACTTACACATGCAAATAAATAAATAAATTTATTATTTTACATACATTAATGTTTTGCATTCCCATTTTATAAATTTGAATTTATCCATTGGTGTAACAAAGTTAAGGTTTTACCATGGAGCAAAAATTTGGACGCGAGAGTTTTATAATACTAAATAGGTTTAAATGTTTGTATGATTAACGGTAAGTTAGCGTTTTTTTTTCAATTTCGTTTTTATAATTTTTTTTTGTAAATTTTATTTTAAAATTGTTTAGTCATTTATTGAAAAAAAAAGTAAGATAATAAATAGAGAATGAACAAAAATTAAAAAAATAAAATAAAAAAGACGAAAATAAAAAAAACACAAATTTATGAACTTAATATATATACTTTTATTTGATTTTTGTTCTTGTAAACTTGTTTTATTTTCTTTTAACTTCTATCTCTTCACTATTTGTTATTTCAATTTATTTTTAGTGAACATTAATTTGAATTTACAACTTTGAATTTGAAAGAATAAAGTTTATATTTAAGCCTATTGTGTATTGTTATTATTAAATTAAAATATACCGTCCATCAAAAAATATTAAAATATTATTATAATACTTGATTATAAATATATTTTTTAATGAACCGAAAACGAAATACGTTTTATAAGGTTGTGGTATCGTGATAAATAAACAAATAACAATTAAAATATAAAAAAATAGCGTAAAAATTATAAAATCAGATAAAAACACGATTGTTGTTTAACGATAATCTCGAATAACAATATAATAATGTGTCAAAATTATTAAAACACATATAATTCTCATATTTTCCATGAGGCAAACACTCTATCACAAGTGTATAAAAGAAAAAGTTAGATACAAACTTAAAGTGTTTTTAACTGATGCAAATTTTAATGAAACTACAGTTATATATATAGTTTTGAGCTCATTATTCTTTTACAATTTCAAACAATAAGATATTTTTTTTAAATCTTTAATTTTAACCAAACTTAATAATTAAATGATGTAAATATAAATTTATTTGCTAGTGAATTTATATTAGACTCAAGTTATTATCTACATTAAACCACCATCCTCTCACATACATTTTTTACATAAATAAAATATAATTTTATATTACAATTGTGAGGTTCAAAATAATTTACATTTAAATATAGCTATAAATTTATGTCATGAATATATTTTAGATTTTTAACATAAATAAACCATCAATCATCCACTTCATTTAGTAATTCAATAGTTGAATCAGTTAGCTAATATTTTGATTCACGTAATAAATTAATAATCACTTCGAATTTTAAATACATGACTATAAAATATTAGTTAATTCATCGATTATCAATTATAAATTTATTAGTTATTAGCCATTCACTAATTTTAACAAACAGTGAAACAAAATTATAAAAAATATATTCGTTCATATATGTGATTATAATTTTTTGAAGTTTAAATATTTATTCAAAAATCTTAAATAGAGTAATTTTATTGTTTTGAATTAGTGAAAAAATAAAAATTCTCATATAGTTGAATGATTTACAAAATAATGAAACATAATAATAATAATAAAATGAAAAATGAATGGAAAGAGAATAGGAGGAAGGAGAATAGTATTGAGTGACGCGTAAGAAGGTGTGGATGTTGGTGAGCCAACCCTTTTGCTAGCTGGCTGTCGGGGAGAGGTCCCTAGATCAGATCAGATCCCTCTCCCACTCCCACTGCACTGCACGTGACCTGACCCTCTCTCTCTCTCTCAACTCCTTCAAATCAAAAAGCCCATCCATCGCTTTCTTCTTCTTCCATCAATCCAAACCCCAACAAATCTCTCTCTCTCTCTCTCTCTCTCTCTATTCTGGTGTGTATTACATGGAGCAATGATCATTCCACGGTTTCTATAACAGATCAAAACAGATTCTAATTCATTTGGATGCGAACTCAGATTCGGACTCAAATGCTTCGATCTGCTGCAGGACGACGGTTAATTCACTACTCCTTTTATATTCCCGATCATTCTATTTTCGGTTATATTATTATTTTCTCGCAATTTCAAATTCATTTGTGTGTGTTTCGTATAGCGCTGCATTCTCAGTTCAATCATTGTTCTCTCCGTCCGCATTGGTTGTCTTATACGCATTTTTGTGATTTAGAATGAATGGAATCGAATTGAGTTGAGTTTGCTCTGATAATTTAATAATGGTCATACACATACACATTAATTACACTATCAATTTTTTCTAGTATATGTGAAATATGTTATGGATGTATAAAGGGAGTACATGCTAATTTTTTGAGTGAGTTGGCTCTAGTAATTTAGTAATAGTCATACACATACACATACACATACACATTAATTACACTACCAAATTTTTGTAATATATATGTGAATATCAATTATGTTATAGATGTTTATAAAAAGAGACGGAGAGAGTATATGCTATTTTGTTATGTTCTATTGCAAATTTAAGTGGTTTATTTATCATCTGCAGCTGTTCTGTCTATCCAATCAATTAAATTTGGTTGGATTAAATTTGATAGCTGCAGAGGATTTATGTATTAATCTTACTACCTCAAGTTCATGGCACTTGTATCCATAAACAATAACGCGTATGCCATAATCCATTGAAGGGTAAACACCAACTTGTTTTCTGCCGAAGGAGCCATGGCTTGAAGCTTGAGCTTGATGAGGAAAATTTGTTAAGACTAAGAGACAAAGTGAGAAAGCAGAGAAATGCATTAAGCTAAAAAGAGCCTCTCATGTTAATCGGGGACTTATGAGAGCAAACTTCCATATTAGGCAGTTTTTGAGTTCAACAAGTTGTGTTTTTGGTGTAGAAGTAACAAGTTCTGTTCTTGTGCCATGGGTGGTGTTTTTAATGTTATTTATTTTTCTGTTTTTGATGTTCACGGTGAATCGAATTGAATTATAGAAATACATACATAATACATGGGTGGTGTCCCAGGATTCATATGCTGGGAGCTAGGGCAATTTCAACATATTTGCAACTTTTATTCTTGTTTGATGATTTTACCGGGTTTTTGGTAGTGAATGCATTAGTTTCACATCATGTAATATTTTAATTTGCCATAATACCTTATTATTTTCTTATGCAGGTTACATGGCCTCCAGCCTGAAACAGTTGGAGCTACTGAAGATATTTTTCAAGAATTTGTATTTTAAGAACTTCCTTTAGCTTGAATATGTTTCTTATGGGTTAACAAGTGTGGCGAAATGGTTTTTCATTCCAAATATATAAGAACATGGAGGAGACACGAGAAGATGCAGGGACGACAGAGCAAGGGCCATCTAATGTTAACGTATCATGGTGGCCTTCAGATTTTGTTGAAAAATTTGGATCTGTTGTTTTGGATTCTCAAGACGAGACAGTAAATAATAAAGGATCTCTTAGACACTCTGATGAAGATGTTTTGTCACCTCTGAAAGCATCACAAATTCTCTGGCGCACTGGAATGCTTTCAGAACCAATACCAAATGGCTTTTATTCAGTTATTCCGGTGAGGATTGATGTATACATTATCTTCTTAATGCAGTGCTACTGTCTATTTAGATTGATATTGTTAGGATATAGAAATAGGGATAATTAGGAGTTTGTTGGTAGTTGTGTTCCTAGGTTGTTAGTAGTTGTATAGGTGTAACTGTTTTGGTGTTTCTGTTATTAGTTGGTTACCTTGGACCTAATCCCTATCCTAATGTATTGGAAGTCTTTAAATAGAGGCTTTCATCCTTTAGAAAGGATCTTTTGCAAAATTAGAAATTGAGTGGTGTAAACTTTTGTAGAAGCGTATCCGCTCTTGTGTATCTTTTTATTTGGAAAGATTTTCTCATATTATTTCTTATCTCTTTTCTAAATATTAGTGTTCTTTCTCTAAATCTTTGAATCCAATTCTTGGATTCATAACAGATATGGTGCTGTGCATTATGACGTGGTGTCAAAATTAACCCAAGATCCAAGTACTAGTTTAGTATTACTAGTACAAAGCCCAAACCCACTAACTACTGTAAGAATATTAACCCTTATGTAATAAGAAAACAAATTAGGAAAATATAATGAAGTTAAGAAACATCTCCTTAGATTTCTTTCACAAAGGTTTGCACATCTGGAGCGTGGGCAAATGTGCGTGGAATAATAGAGATGTTGGACCGATAACAAATTTAGGATGAACTCTGATAACAACTTAGAATTGGTCTCTAGGCCTTACTCATCCTCATAAAACCGACTTGTAAGGTGAGGATTGCCCAAACTTCATTAGTACCACTTAGGTCTTATCTCTAATCGATGTGAGACTCTCAACAATTCTTTTTAACCAAACGAAAAAGAAGACCCCCTCTAGGAACCAAAGTTTTTTCCTTCTTGTGTGTGTGTGTGTGTGTATGAGTGTTATAAGAACAGTGATTTTCGTGAGTACAGGCAAGTAAGGTGTTCAGATCATATAGTCTGTGGAAACAGCATTAGCGATCTTCTGCAGCTACTTGGTATAATTATTTGTTTACACAAATGTAGGTGGTGGTTGACAATAGATGTTTATAATTAGTTGAGCTGAAGGTACAGTGCACATGAGAAGGCTTAAGTTTTTGTCGCTTAACAGAACATATTAACTGTGGTGGTTACAGCAAGCCAAATGTCTGTCTGATCATGTGCAAAGTAGTTGGTGTTTTAGTATCATTAGAGTGTCATTGATTGCTAAAGAAAGGATGGTATAATTTTGTATGAACAGGAAATTCAGTATATTCTTGAATATGGCTCTGGTTACAAAGTATATTTTATGTGGAAGTATTGTTCTGCAATATGGACCACAATAACAATGGTACTGTCCATCAGATGAAGTTTCTTAATGGAAGCTGATCATATTTCAGCACACTTTATCATTGCACATGTTGTTTGAGTTTATTGGTGGTGTCCCGGATCTTAATGTGCTATAATAATTATTCCATCTCATTATATTGTCATTAATTAATTAATCTTATGATAATGTGCAGGAGACAAGACTCAAGGAACTTTTTGATAGTATTCCTACCCTGGACGAGCTTCATGCTTTGGGCGGAGAGGGTTATAAGGCTGATATTGTTCTCGTGGATTCAGAGAAAGATAAAAAGCTATCCATGTTGAAGCAACTGCTTGTGACATTAGTTAAAGGGTTAAACTCAAATCCAGCTGCAATAATTAAGAAGATAGCTGGATTGGTATGTATTTACTATATTTTTTATATTTTATGGTGCAGCTCATGTTGTATATAAGGATGTCCTAATATATGTTTGTTGCCTTGTTGTCATCGTCGGATAAGTTTATTTTTCACTATACAAGAATGTATTTTATAACTTCATTGTATGTTGTTAATACATTTAATTAAGTTGTCAAATAATTTCCAAAATTGTCATAGACTCAGTCATAGAATTTTCCAGAACATTTTAATTTTAGATTTTTTTGGCTGGGCTGAGTTATTTTTTTGCTTTCCGATTTTAGCCAGCTGCAACTTTGATTTGAAGAAACATTTCATTATTATTATTATTGCCAAGTCTGTTGGTGGGTATTACAGGGATTAAATCATTCACATGATAACCTTATTTTAATTGCCTCCATCTATGATTTAGTTTATTTGCTAAGCATATTTAAAAGTGTTTTGCATTTTTTCGAACCTCTATTTTTGGACAGGTTTCTGATTTTTATAAGCGACCCAGTGTGGAAAGTCCAGCAAAAGTTGCTCTCGATGAAACCTCTCACATGTTTGAGAATCGAGGTGTCCAGATGCTGGGGCAAATAAAGCATGGTTCATGCCGTCCTCGAGCTATCTTATTTAAAGTATTAGCTGATACTGTAGGTCTTGAAAGCAGGCTCATGGTGGTAAGCTCTGATTGCTGTTGGTGGACTTAATTTCTGTGTGATACTCAGTATACTCTCTCCTGCTAGTTTGCTATTGTTTCAATATAGTTACATATATACAATTTGTATCAAAAGAACTATCAGTAAATTTTCAATCTTGTTTACTAGTTTACTTCTCTCTTTTCACCCAGAGAGATAAGGACTTGATTTGTTGTTGTTGTTTCTGTTATTCAATTTTGTTCATCATCATTATCTAATTTTTGAAGAATATGTCTTGTACCATTGTTCTCTTTATCAGGGCTTGCCAAATGACGGGGCTGTTGAATGTGTAGATTCATACAAGCATATGTCTGTGATAGTTGTATTAAATTCGGTGGAAATGATGGTTGATCTTATGCGATTTCCGGGTCAATTGTTACCAAAATCAACCAAAGCAGTTTTTATGAGTCATATATCTGCAGCAGAGAGTGATTCAGCCGAAAACGATTCTTGTGATTCGCCGTTAGAACCAAACAGTCCTTTATTTGGTGTTTCAGAGAGGTTAGTTCCTAACATGTTTGAAAACTGTTTTGCTGTTGCTTTCTTGGGCCTACTACAGTTTTGTTCCCCTTCAGTTTGATTTTGGTCCCCCTAATTTCAATTGTACAATGTTGTTGTAGTTATTCAATTGCTGCAATTAAGCTCTCTTGTTAGATTAAGGTAGAGGCATGTCCGATTGTGCTACATAGTCTCCAAGCCATCAAATTCAATAACAAAGAGAACATGTGAAGCAAAACGAAAACATCTTAATCAAACTGATGGCGGACTTGAATTATATCAAATATGTGTTTAATAATTGAGGATAACACAGTTGCAAATGAGAATATGTGGAGCAAAATCAGAATTTAGTGAAATTCAGATGTCTAAAAGAGTCACAAGTCCTTCTGCCTTCTACTTTTTATTTCAACTTCTAATGTTGCATTTACCATACAATTGTCAAGTTGATCTTACACTGTACATCCGGTCAAATATAACCTTCCTTTATTCTCGATAAGAAGTGAATTGTGAGATTATATGTACAAAACCATCAGGCCTCTTTCATTATAGCTGTTCTTCCAGCCACTAGAGTTGTCCACTGATTGTTATTGGTTTTCTTTGTCCCCTCTTACAGTGGTGAGAAGGAGGAAAACCTTCAATTCCATAGAAGATTTGAAGTATCTTCAAATGTAACAGGACTTTCCCTAAGAAATATGATGTTACGATCAAATAGCAGTTTGAGGTAATACTTCCCATTGCTTATCCAGATATGTTTCTGTGTTTTAGGGTACAACTAGGTTAAAACAAGAGGGAAGGAAAATTTCTTATTATTATTGAAACTGAAACAGTAAAAACATATATATATATATATACAATGCTGCCAGCTATCTAATGAATGCAGAAAATAAAGGAAAAATAAATTAGAAAATAAATAAAATCAGAGTGATTTGATTCTTTCCCAAAATACAAATAAACTTAAATAGAAAATCAACTAATAAACACAATCATATTAGATCTGATTGCTATATGTCAACAGTTTCATGCTGGCCTTTTCCCATTGTTTTCATCTCAGTCGCAGATGTCTTCAGATACAGTTTTTCTATTGTTAGGGTCAACTTTTTTATTCAATTGTGAAACTTTGTTTGACTAGAATCTCTAAAACATGCACTGTACCAACTATTTCTTGTTAAATGGTTCTGTCAATTATCTCAGTTTGTCTCATAGTGAACCCAATATTGCAACTGCATTTGGTCGGCGTAGTCGGAGAAAGATCATTGCTGAACAGAGGACAGCTAGTTCAAGGTTATTCATAATTCCTTTTATATTTTTGGACTGATGACTGATGAGTAGGCATGTGTTAGGTTTAGGTTCTGACCTTGGTTTGGTTTTTTTAGCCTCGTCAATCATAGTTCTTAGAAGCTTTTAGTGTGATTAGTTATATAAAGCCTTTAACTTATCTTGGATGACAGTATGGGTATTTCTTGACTCTGGTTTGTTCTTTTTCTCCTAGTCTCTATCAGCATGTGAAGTTTTATACTGTTGATAAGCTAGAGCCTAGAGTGTTTTGACAATTGACACTACCAGGCATAGCTGTAGATATTGTTGACACTACAAATTGATGCTAGGACATGCCATTTTTGTCTTTCTAACTGACTTATGTATATGTTATCATTTTGTCAACTCAGTGGCATCAGTATCTAAACGATCTCCAAATCATACATAACTTTAAATTTATTGTGAGTCCATTTGGATGGATAAGGCTTTTATAAAAGGAGCTTATTTCTAAACTAAGCAAGTAAAGGTGTATCATCCACCATTAGTTTGATTTAAAGGAGGAATCATAATCTTAACTCAATAAAATTTAAGGGTTGATGATACCCTTTCTCTCTCTAGTATAGTTTTTCCCCCCAAATATTTCTAGTTACAACATGGAATTGGGTTCCTAAATTTTTCATGTACATGTTGTCATTTTGCATATTATATAGCAAGGGTATTTAAACAATCTCTAAATTGTATGCTCTAACTAAATTAAAAAATTATGGTCTGTCATCTTTTTATGTTTGAAATATTTCTGGTTTTGCAGTCCAGAACATCCATCATTTCGAGCACGTGCACGGTCCATGCTTAGTGGTGATAGGACAGACTTTAGAGATTTTGCTGATGACCAGGCTACATCAAGGTTTTTACCTTTAGGTTCCCTAAATGTTTGTGTATATTCTATTATGTCTGTATAGTTTATAATGCTTTGCATGTTTTTATCAGCATCATATAAGTGTATTTGGTTTGTTGTTTGGAATTTCCAAACTAGGGGGTTTTGGCAAAAGCTATGAGAGAGTAAGGAGAAGCTTTTGCCCATACAAACCTTGGAACTTTCCAAAGACAACTAAACATGCACTATATTCATTAGCCGCTAACTCTTTTTTTTGGACTCTTCCTATGTTTTGAATTAAAAGAACTTGCTAATAAACTTTTCTCTACCCAAGCTTGTACTGCCATGTCATGTTTTTCACTTTTTTTTTTTTGTTCTTATGAAACTAATAATCAATTTATATACCTGATGTAATGCTATTTCCCTTTTCATTATAGGGTAAGACATGGTGTTAAGTGATAACTGATTATTATAAAAAAAAGTGATAACTGATATTTATTTGTATGATCCAAACATAGTAATATACACAATGCGTTTGCGTAGTCCTTTATCAATTGATTTGCTACTTGAGGTATAATCAAACTTATTGAAGATAAATTTGTGAAGAGATTCACTGAGACAAATTTGAGACATGAGAATACTCTTTTGGTTTCGGGGAATCCACTTGAGCTATGGAATATACAGATTTGATGTTGTAATTATTTGCATTTTTGCTAGATGCCACAAAAAAATTGTGAATTGGTAAGAATCTTGCTTAAAAACTTTGGATAAGTTTGTGTGTTTAATCTTTAATATCTTCACATTCAGCGTGTATCAGCTCAAGTCTGAAGTACTGCCATCAAAACTGACAACGCCTAAAGCTAAAGAAGTAAAAAAAGTAGAAAAAAGAAAGACATAAATTGTAATAATCTGAATTACCATCACTCTAGACTTGTTTTTCTCTGCTAATAAATTTGTTGTTCAAGTTGTCCCTTTGAGATATTGTTTTCATATTTATGTTCTTTGATGTGTGTCTTTCCTCTTCAAATAGATTTGTTAAATTGGACGGGATTTTAAGGAATATGAAGTCATGTTGGCTGACATTTACTTCATTTTCTCTTGTTTATTGTTTGCTATAAGCATTTGCAGAATTATCTAGCATTATTTTTGGTCCTTGTTCTTTAATCTCATATTTTAAATAATTAATTTATACGGTGTTTATTCATTTCTCAGATCCAGCTATAGATCAGATGGTGCACCATCATCAGCAGCTCGTAGGATACGACGAAGAAGCATCAGCATTAAGCCAGAAATCGGGGATGATATCGTAAGGTTGATCATTGTTCCACGATGCTTCTGTATTTGTACTTGCTTTTTTGTGGAGTGTATTGTCCTTGGTTTGCATTGTGTTGTCTTTGAAATGTTAGTGTAAATTGCCGCTTTTTCATGTTTTAGCTAGTTTTCTTGCACATGATTCCTTTTGTTTATTGGACATTTGCATGGTCGTGTCAGTTCCTTGATGTGTTAATGATGATAATTTTCTGGATCATTCTGTTCACTAAATATGCTCCTACATAGGTACCTAGTTAATCAAATTTTGATTTATAATTTTTTTTTTCCTTTCCTGTTATCTTCTGCATTAGATTGTTCAAGTTTAGGAGGTTTGTTTTCCTTTTCTCATTTAGTTAATTGAGTTTTCTGTTGGGTCAACAACAAATTCTGTTCCTAATTTCATACTGTTACTCTAATTGATCATGCTGAAAATACATTTATGATCTATGTATTTATTGCATATCATATCATAGTAAATAGGGATAGTATCTCCTATATGAAACGGACTCCATTGTGTTGTTCAGACACATGATTTCATCATATGTTTCTCTCTCATTCAACATGTTATCAAAGCTTGAATATTATTGATAGTAGTTTTATGCTGACTTGATAGAAAGATTCAATAGTATTCTTTATATATAGAGATACATAGATTCAATCCTATATAAAACGGACTCCGTTGTGTTGTTTAGACACACATTTTCATCATATGTTTCCCATTTTCTCTCATTCAACATGGTATCATAGCTTGAATATTATTGATAATAGTTTTATGCTGAGTTGATAGAAAAGATTCAATAGTATTCTCTATATATAGATACATAGACTTAATCTTATATAAAACAAATTCCGTTGTGTTGTTCAAACACTATTTCATCATATGTCTCTCTCTTTTTCTCTCATTCAACATGGTATCAGAGCTTGAATATTATTGATAATAGTTTTATGCCGACTTGATAGAAAAGACTCAATAGTATTCTCTATATATAGAGATACATAGATTCAATCCTATATAAAACGGATTCCGCTGTGTTGTTCAAACACACCGTTTCATTATATGTCTCTCTCTCATTTTCTCTCATCCAACATGATATCAGAGCTTGAATATTATTGATAATAGTTTTATGCTGACTTGATAGAAAGACTTAATAGCATTATCTATATATAGAGATAGATACATAAACTCAATCCTAAATCTGGAACAAATCATACTACGAATGAGAGATATTTTAAGATATCTCTATGATTATAAATTGATCATAGGAAATAACTCAAGATATTCTAATATAATTTAAAAGATATTATAAGATATTTTATAATAATCTAACCCTCAAGCTAAAGTTTACTAAGCTTTAGCTTGTTACAAGAAAACAATGTATTACTCCGCAAAATAATAATAATGGATGGAAAGGCAACTCAACGATGCAAGTGAAATCGGAGAGAATTGCTATAAATATAGCTTAGCCAGATAACCAGAATGATTATCATCCTGAGAGAAGTTGATGGCAAGCAATTAAACAAAGCATGTTTCGTTCTTCTAAAAACTGCATTTTGGAAGCTTCAAACCAATAATACTAGAGATCCAAAATATTTAAACTTGAAATTAAGTTTAACAACTGCTTCAGGGAGAGAGAGGTGAGACCGATACATATGGGACGAAGACAATGACATGCCAGTGTATTTGGATGCGGAGAGAAACACATCGAAGAGAAAGAGAAGCATCATACGAAGCACACTAAATGTGCACAACTTGACTGAAACACGACGAAAATAACGACTGATTGAGTGAATGACGATAGAAGAAATTCTGAACACGCCGGAAGGATGACATGACAAAGAATTTGAAGACATGTCGAAAGGATGGCCCAGCATCAAGGAACCGTCAGAGAGAGAATAATCGTACACCAAAGAGAGATAAGGACTGTTTGAACAAGAGCAATATTTCAGTTGATCAAAATTAGAATGTAAGGGCAGATCTGGAACCATGAGGCGAGGCTAGAAAGGCAGGCCAAGCAGTAACCAGAGCGGCGTCAGGACACTGTGGAAACGGTGGTGCGTGAGATCATGTCATATGACAAAATAACGGCATATGAGATCATGTCGCATGAGAAAGCAGTGGCGCGTGGCAGTGAGTTTGGCCGCAAATTTTTGGGTACTAGCCAGATCGGAAACAAGGCTTGCAGTGGGGTGACTCACAGGAATGCTCGTCAGAAATTTTTTCGACGGCGGCAGCAGCAGCAATGGTGGGTTATGCTGGAAAACTGACAAAAAAGTCAGAGAATGTCGAAACGGAGGATATCATATCAGAAAAGAGAAACTATTTTAACATTCCCTAACTTTTGGGAACTTGATGGCGGAATAGTGGCGTGACCGTTCGAGGAGGATCGAAATAGGCTCTAGATACCACCCAGAGTGGAGGCAAACAATGATTGACGAGATGTGTGCACTTCAGTGTAGTGGTACCTAGGAATTGGTTCCTTTACCATCTGGAAGAGTAAGAAACAAAATGTGGTTGCAAGATCCAGCGCTGAAGCTGAATACATAGTTATGGCATTAGTGACTTGTGAGCTCATTTGATTGAAACAGTTACTCAAAGAGCTTCAGTTTGAAGAGGCAATACAAATGACATTAATCTGTTATAATCAAGCAGCATTGCATATTGCCTCTAATCTGGTTTTTCATGAGAAGACCGATCATATTGAGATAGATTGTCATTTTGTAAGGGAGAAGATCGAATTAGGCAACATCACTACTAGCTTTATTAATTCCAATGATCAATTGGCAGATGTCTTCACTAAATCCTTGAGAAGTCCTCAAATTAGTTATATATGTAACAAGCTTGGTGCATATGATTTATATGCTCCAACTTGAGGGGAAGTGTTGAAATACATTTATGATCTTTGTATTTATTGCATATCATATCATGTAAATAGCGATAGTATCTCATATTTATTTTTGTATTTATTGCCTTGAGCCTATATAAAACGGACTCCGTTATGTAGTTTCGACACACGGTTTGATCATATGTCTCTCTCATTCAACAGATCAGTTTAAAACATATTCTTGAGTCTCATGAATGGTTGTAGATGCTTAGGTCAGGACTATTTATTTGGATTTATCTAGTAGGTTCATAAGAATCCGGCCACTTGGAGGCTGGAGCAAACATAACATATGAGCATACATAATGTTTTATGCCATTTGAAGTTGGATATTATTCATTTGTGGCTTTTCTTTCTGTTCTTTGGTAGTTTCAAAATTCATAGGTGAATGAAGTTCCATGTAAACCTAATTATTTAAACTTGCCCTGGTAAAAGTGGAGCATTTTAAGATGATGATGCTGTTGGTTACAATTTTGGTTACAATTTTGTCCATTAAAGGACAGCTGTACAGTTTTTTAATCATAAAGATATTCTCTTACCATTATAATATCTTTCTTTATTGTAATTAATTGAGTTAATTAGGATTTAATTAGCTTTCTCATTAAGTTGTACTCCCTAGGCTATTTATACCATTTGTATTTGTACAAAATCAATAAGAAACACAATATTTTCACATGGTATCAGAGCTACAGTTCTGATCCGATAAAAAAAAAAAATTAGGGTTTTCTCATGGAAGAAAAACAGAGTAGTTCAAGCAGCCTAGATGCTAACTCTAAGGCAGCAGCGACTGGAAACACCACTAGTCATCATGAAACAATTATCATTACTAGCTACAAACTCAATGGGCAGAACTACACACAGTGGTCTAGATCTGTCCGCATCTTCCTCCAAGGAAAAGGAAAGGAAGACTACATCACTGGAGAGGCTAAGCAGCCAAATAATACTGATCCAAGCCATGAAAAATGGAAACTTGAAAACAGTCTTGTTATGACATGGTTGCTCAACTCCATGACTAATGAGTCTGGTGAAAATTTCATGTATTATTACACTACTGCAGAAATATGGAAGGCAGCCAAGGAGACCTACTCAAATATGGACAACACCTCAGCCATATTTGAGATCAAAAGTCTCTTACACAATCTTCGACAAGGAGATTCTTCGGTCACCGAGTACTATCATACACCCACAAAATACTGGCAGTAACTTGACATCTATGCAAACATAGAGTGGAAGTGCATAGATGATGACAAAATCTACAAGAAATTGGTCGAGAAGGACAGAAACTTTCAGTTCCTATTGGGACTGAATAAAAATTTGGATGAAGTGAGAGGGAGGATTCTTGGAACTAAGCCTCTCCCTAGCATTCGTGAAGCATTTGCAGAAGTGAGAAGGGAAGAAAGCAGAAGGAAAATCATGTTGGGAAGTCAAAGTGCAAGTTCAAACATTGAAGGCTCTGCACTTGCAGTAAGAGGTCCACCAAAGAGAGGTAGAGGATGGTGCGATCACTGCAAGCGACCTGGACATACGAAGGAAACTTGTTGGGTGCTTCATGGAAAACCCACGAATCTAAAACCACGATTCAAGGACGCGCGCGGATATGCTGCTGCTGATGAAAGTAAGTCCAAAAACATTGCAGAGGCCAGTCCTTTCAACAAAGAACAAATAGAGATGTTGCAGAAATTGATGCAACAGGCACTGCAAAACACTAGTACATCTTCTTCCACTGCTACATTTGCCCAAAAAGGTAATTTTTCTGCTGCCCTTCATGTAAATCACCAGAAAACAAACTCTTGGATTGTTGATTCTGGTGCCTCGGATCACATGACTGGGGACATCAATGTATTTAGTAAATACACTCCATGTCAAGATGAATCTTTTGTCCGGATAGCAGATGGTACCACCTCCAAGGTAGCTGGTAAAGGTTCAGTGGTTATCTCCAAAGATATTACTCTTGATTCAGTTTTACATGTTCCTAAACTAGATTGCAATCTATTGTCTATCTGTAAATTAACTAAAAACTTAGGATGTGTTGCTAAGTTCTTACCACATTTGTGTGAATTTCAGGATATGAATTCGGGGAAGATGATTGGCAATGCTGAGGAAAGTGCAGGCCTTTACTTCCTTAAAATTGAAGACCAAAATAAGAGATCCTACAAGGCTGCCCTCATGTGTTCATCAAAGAATGATAATGATGTAATGTTATGGCATTATCGCCTAGGACACCCAAATTTTATATATTTGAAAAAAATGTTTCCAACTTTATTTAATAAAGATTCTGGTTCTTTCAAATGTGAAGTGTGCGAATTAGCCAAACACACCAAATCCCATTATTCCATACAACCTTATAAGCCGTCTAAACCTTTCGCACTCATTCATAGTGATGTGTGGGGACCTTCAAGAGTAAGCAATGTTAGTGGATCAAGGTGGTTTATTACCTTTATTGACGACCATACAAGAGTCACTTGGGTGTTCCTCATGAAAGAAAAATCAGAAGTTGGGAGTATATTTGAGAACTTTCATAAAATGGTCCAAACTCAATTTCAAAGCAATATTCAAGTACTAAGAACTGATAATGGAGGGGAGTACTTCCACCACACCCTTGGTAGTTACCTTAACAAAAATGGCATTATACACCAAACATCATGCTCATACTCTCCACAACAGAATGGGACAGCAGAGAGGAAAAATAGGCACCTATTGGAAGTCACTCGAGCCCTTATGCTGTTCATGAACGTACCTAACCATTTTTGGGGAGATGCAGTCCTCTCCTCATCCTACCTAATAAATAGAATGCCCTCCAAAATGCTCAACCTAAACACACCACACCAAACCCTCTTGTCCCTTTATCCTTCGACCAAACTCCTCACAAATCTTCCACCGAAGATTTTTGGATGTACTGCCTTTGTACATGACCAAAAGCCTAACCTTAATAAGTTGGACCCGAAAGTCATCAAGTGTATCTTCTTGGGATACTCTTCTACCAAGAAAGGATACAAATGCTACTGCCCCCAAAAAAGACGAATCTATCACACTATGGATGTTACCTATTTTGAAGACAAGGCCTTTTATCCCAAAGTTGGCATTCAGGGGGAGAAAGTTACAATTGATGAACACCAACCTTGGGAAATTACAATACCAGAATCTGTCCCACATGAACCTGTCTTAACCACCCCATCAGAATCTGTCCAAATCACTAAAAACACAGAATCTGTCCCAATAATTGTTGAACCTGAACTGGACCAGCAAACAACCACTCTTGAGGTTACCAAGCCAACAAATGGAGCATCAACAATTGGTCCAAAAGGAAAACCAAATGGAGGAAAAGAACTGCAAGTATACATAAGGAAGAAGAACAAGCAGCAAACCTTTGAGGAAGTAGAAGCATGCACTCTTCCAAAGCAGAACCAAGACTCAACCCAAAAAGGTAGCATTAACTCTTCCTCTAATTTATTTGATAATGTCACTAATGACCAAGACTTAGACTTACCTATTGCTATGAGAAGGGGAGTAAGGTCTTGTACCAAACACCCAATTGCAAACCATGTTTCTAGTGAAAAATTATCGCAGGGGTACAGAAACTTCATCAGCTTTGTGGATAGCATCGAAATTCCTCAAAACTTTCATGAAGCTGTTCTAGTTCCAAAATGGAAGGCTGCTGTAATGGAAGAAATTAAGGCACTTGAAAAGAATGACACATGGCAGCTCTCCCACCTACCAGAGGGGAAGAAGACAGTTGGATGCAAATGGATATTCTCGGTAAAATACCATGCAGATGGGAGTGTAAACAGGTACAAAGCTCGGCTGGTGGCAAAAGGATTCACCCAATCCTATGGGGTGGATTATGAAGAAACCTTTGCACCTGTAGCAAAGTTGAATTCAGTTCGTGTACTCCTTTCTCTGGCAGTAAATTTGGATTGGCCACTTCACCAGTTAGATATAAAAAATGCTTTCCTAAATGGTGAACTTGAAGAAGATGTCTACATGAGAATACCACCTGGACTTGAGACATCAGAAAATTCAGGCAAGGTATGTAAACTCAAAAGATCACTATACGGACTCAAGCAATCCCCTCGGGCTTGGTTTGATAGGCTCACACGAGTAGTTAGGATGCATGGCTTCTCCCAATGTCAAACTGACCACACAATGTTCTTAAAGCATTCAAAGGAAGGCAAGGTAACCACCCTCATTGTCTATGTGGATGACATTATTATTACAGGTGATGATTATACTGGAATTGAAGGACTGAAAATGATTCTAGCTAAGGAATTTGAAGTCAAAGATCTTGGTCGATTAAGGTATTTTCTGGGAATGGAAGTGGCACGGTCCAAACATGGAATCTATTTATCTCAAAGGAAATATATACTTGACTTACTTCAAGAAACAGGGATGTTAGGATGCAGGTCTACAGACACACCTATGGAATCCAATGTGAAAATTGGAGAGGAAAAGGAGAGTCCACCTACTGACAAAGAAAGGTATCAAAAATTGGTTGGGAAACTTATCTACCTAACCCACACACGACTAGATATTGGTTTTTCTGTTAGCATGGTTAGCCGCTACATGAATGACCCGAGGGAGGCTCACATGAAAGCAGTTAACCGCATCCTGCAATATCTAAAAAAGGCACCAGGGAAGGGGCTGCATTTCAAGAAGGATACAAGCAGGAAAATAGAAATATTCACTGATGCAGATTGGACAAGCTCAGTGACTGATAGGAGATCAACCAGTGGGTATTGCTCCTTTGTATGGGGCAACTTAGTGACATGGAGAAGTAAGAAACAATCTGTGGTTGCTAGAAGCAGTGCAGAAGCTGAACTTAGGTCCATGGCACATGGGATTTGCGAGGGGATATGGCTGCAAAGGATGCTGGCAGAACTACATGTTTACACTGACCATGAAGTAAGCCTATTGTGCGATAACAAAGCTGCCATAAGCATTGCTAAAAATCCTGTGCAACATGACAGAACAAAGCATGTGGAAATTGATAGACACTTCATCAAGGAAAAAGTTGACAATGGGCTAATTTCTCTCCAGCACACACCTTCAAGCCACCAAATTGCTGATATCTTGACCAAGGCACTTCCTAGAGCCATCTATGAAAACTTAAGATTCAAGTTGGGCATGATTGATATCTATGATCCAACTTGAGGGGGAGTGTTGGTTACAATTCTGTCCATTAAGGGACAGCTGTACAGTTTTTTAATCATAAAGATATTCTCTTACCATTATAATATCTTTCTTTATTGTAATTAATTGAGTTAATTAGGATTTAATTAGCTTTCTCATTAAGTTGTACTCCCTAGGCTATTTATACCATTTGTATTTGTACAAAATCAATAAGAAACACAATATTTTCAGATGCTTGCGTGTGACAGTTTTTCTCACTGAACTGTCTCTCTACCTATGGTTGCATAGTACATCCCCTCCCTTGACCCTTCAAGTTTTTGTTGGGTTGGGGGGGATGGAGACTTTTGGACTGAGCTGCCCTTTCTTACTGTGCTTCCACCAAAGCACTTAGGAGCTTGCATTTTGTGATGTGCGATGCATTTGGCTTGAATGCAATAATAGAGATTTTAGATGAAAATATTTATCTCCTGATTTCATACAAAACAATGTTGTTTTAGTACATTGGATGTGCAAGCACTTGGTAGGGGGTCATATAGGTGGCCTAGTAGAGGATCGGACCTTTAATATTATTGTCACATCCAAGTGGGTCAGTGTTAATTGAGCTAAAAGCTCATTACAAGAGTTTTCTTTACCTGATATGAAAATAATGTTTTTATTTGTTCTTCTCTTTCTTTTTTAATCTCTGTTTTTAGAGGATTCCTCATTCTTGTGCCATGTTCCCTTCCACATTTAGTATAAATAGTAGCATGGAAAATGAAAAATGCTTTGGGTCACAATGACTTGATTAGTTAATCTTTGCTTGTAGTTTAGCTCAACTTATAAATGAACTAATTTGATATTTTATAATGAGGAGAGGCTTGCTATTTTATCTGTTCCTGCTTTATGCAAAATAACTAATGCAGATAATGCATGACTATAATACATACTTATGTCAGTGGCATTGATGATTCTTTATTTCAAACTTTCAACGTGCACGGTTATTTGTTGTGTTAATTGCGTATTGTATTAGCTGTGTGCTTGAAGTATTTCAAATACTGTAATAACTCATGATCTATTCATTGTAGGGCTGTACGGGCAATGAATGAAACACTAAAGCAAAATCGTCTTATGAGAGAACGAGGGGATGATAACTCATTCTCCCATTCTCCGAACAATAGAAGTAGTGATGCAAATCTTCAGAAAAATGTATGTCTTCTCTATTTTGCTATTGATGGGTATGCTTTTGTTGCAACCTTTTCACTCAGCCCGTGAATCTTCAGCATCATATCAAACATTTCTTTTTTTGTCTTGTTTCTAAACTATATATGTTTGACTATTGTTTGGACTCTTGATAGTCCTGATGACAACTGCCAATTGATACGCCACAAATTTTACTGTAATACAATAATACTTTTTTTAGGTTTTAACTGTACTTGAGAGAACAAATTTCTGATATGATGGATTTCAGGGCCATTTGAAGGATATATGGCATTGATCTGGTGATTAATGATATCTTCCAAAATAGAAAGAAAAAAATCCGGTACCATGGAAAAATTTATAACAGAAAAGATCTTTGGCATCACTTGTAGGGTTTTTAAATCAAGAATGAGCAGTATGCTGTCATAGTTTTAAGATTTTTTTTCTTTCCTTTTGTTGGAAAAGAATGCATTACCGTCATTTTAATAGACATTTTGTTATCTATCCTTCAAGATTGAATAAAAGAATACTAAATCTGTGAGGGGGATTCATCATATGCCTTTTGTTTCTCTTTTCTCTCAACATTTAATAACACTAAGAATTCAAATAGTTTTTATCTAAGCCCGTTTAAAATTCATGGTTGTATTGAAGTTAGTGTCTTGTGAATTATGTGTCATTTACTATTGATTATTGTAGTGGTCTTTAAAAAGTTGGATTAGCCATTCTTTTAAAACATTCAGTTTGTCTTTGTCTTTTTGTTTCTGAGAAGGGTTATTCTCTTTTTTCAGTTCATTTAAATATCTACCATGTTCTACATGTGATTCTCATTTTGCAATGGCAGGTGTCGAATTTCCATCTAGATGGTCATGATGAAAGGTCCACATTATATTCTTTTCAGCGTGACCAAGTAACATCACAAAAGGCAATGTCGTTACCATCTTCACCACATGACTATAGAGGTCAAGCTTCTGAGAGAAGCGAGCTATCAAGATATGGAGTGAATGATGAAATGGAGTCGACCTGGAATAAAGTACTTGAATCTCTAATGTTTAATAACAAACCTTTATTACCATATGATGCATGGAATATTGACTTCTCAGAATTAACTGTTGGAACCCGTGTTGGGATTGGTAAGTTTTAACTCTCATGGTTATCAAACATAAGTTGTATGGCAAATGATGCAATTTGATTTGCTGTTGAATTGTGAAGATGATTTTGAATCACAGTTTCAGGCAAAAACACACTATGCTAATGTTTGGATGGGGTTCCATGCTAGGTCGCGGAAGATCTGTGACAAATCGGATCCAGATCTGTCGCAGCCAACAGTAAAACCCAATTTTTTCAGTAATTTGATTTCAATTAGAAAAGTGGTCTGGCTGCCTTAAAAAACTTTCAGTATTAAATGTGTTAGAATATAAGAAAATATTACATTAGAGTATCTTAGTTTATTTCCTAAGATCAGTTTATAATCTTAGAGTATCTTAGATTATCTCTTAAGGGGCGTTTGTTTCGTGGTTGGGATATTTATTCTTGAAAATAGCTTTGGTGAGAAATAACATTGGAAATCTTATTCCTGGGTATTGTTTAGGGCTCATCCTTACGAGTATGACGTTTCTGAAAACTTTTTCTCCACCCTCTTCCTTGGGTATAAAAATATAAGAAAGTGGTAGTTATTTTGTTCTTGACAATGTTTTACACTTGGGAATAAATTTTCCAACTTTGTAACAAATACGAGAATCCAAATTTCTAACCTCCACATTCTCAGGAATTATTTTCACAATCTTGAAACAAGCACCCCCTTAGGATTAGTTTTTATTTTACCTATTAATAATTATTATGATTTGTTTCCTGATTTTCCTATTTATTTAGGATTGAGTTATTGAAGCTCTTGTTATTTATCTCATTTTTTATCTAAAACCTATAACTTCATTCACTATTCTGAGTTTGGTTAGTCCTCTTTGACCTATCATATCACTATTCTGCTACGTGTTTCCGAAAATTTGAGGTAATTCCTACTTTGAGACCATTCCTAAATTGTAGACTTGTATTTAGAATCCTTTGTTGAATCCTCATTTTTAATTTAAAATTTCCTCTAGAGTTTTTTTTTTTTGTCGTCATCTACTCTCAGAAGTGTTCTACCTGTCTCTTCTGGCCATTGTTGCTGCTGCCGACCACTGACCGCTGTTGCCGGTAATTTTCCGTTGACCTTATCTGGAGAAACCAATCTGCCACTAAACCCTAAATTTTTTGATTCAGCAGCCATGACACACACCCACACACACTGTTACATTTAACAGTCTTATCATTCCAGCCATCTTGTTGAGTTGTTTCTCAAGCAATGCTTATATTGTCATTGTCTCCAACCCCTGAGTAGCCTTTTCAACCATGTTTTGGGAGCCCAAATTATATTTCCTTTTAAAGTTTAGTATGTTTTATTTGAGGTGTGGTAGAATATATAGAAAACATCTCATTAAATATTTGTTTTCCACATTTTTTTATATTTCAGTCTCTTTCCTGATTTAATTAGGATTAGGATTTAGGAGTCTAGTAATTCCATTATTATTTAATTAGGATCATACTGATAATAATTTTAATAATAAGGATAGTACTTTGTCTTCTGAATAATCAAACCATAACCAAAATTCGACGTTTAAGTACTTTCTTGTTCCCCCTTTATCTAAAATCCCATACCTTCTATAGATTCCAATCCTGGAATTCTTATTATTGAGGATATTGTTTTATAAATAAGCCAATATATTAATTATTTGGTTCTTGCTGCTTTCTACAAATTCACAAATCAGGATACAAGGTTTTTGAGTGTTAGAATATAATAAAATAATAATAAAACATATCGTTTTATTATATTCTAACATGGACCTAGTATTCTTCTACCTTTGAAATATTTTCTGAACTCCTCATTCACTGACCAAATCGAGGAGTATAAAACTCATCTAAGATCAATATCTTTTATAGACTTTCATAATGAACCAATCTTTTCTAAGGATCGTTGAAGCCTTGCAGGTTCGAAGGCCAAAATATGTTACTTGTCCCCTACTATTACTACATGTTGGATTCCAAATTGTGGCCGAGAATAAGTCATTTATTGACTGGTTATTCTGTAATTAATTTATTATATTATGTAGGACAGCTGTAGTGAATATTAAAGGACCTTGTACAGTAAATCCCTCTTATTTGATTCTAATTTATTTCTTAGACTAGGGCATGCTGTATTTAAACCAAAATTGTAACCATTCTGATTCAAGACGAACATTTCCTCAATAATTCACACTATATTTTAATTTTTGTAGTTTAGAGGTAGGCAATGAATCTTTTCTACATTGCTATAGGAAAAGTCCTTTGGACCAATCTCTTTCATGTGTCTTGTTGCCATTCCTATGGGGTTTAAAGTTAGCTTGAAAAATTAGTTTTACGTTTCAGGAGATTCAAGTGGGGAATATCTTGAGGTGATTTGCATTGTTAGAAAATAGTTGAGTTATTAAATGGAGTATATGTGCCATATGCAATTTTAAGCAGAACGGCTATTCAGCTTTAGAAAAATAGATTTATCATTTATGTATTTTTCTTTTTTCAGGCTTCTTTGGAGAAGTATTCCGTGGCATATGGAATGGCACTGATGTTGCAATCAAGGTTTTTCTAGAGCAAGATTTAACTGCTGAAAACATGGAAGATTTCTGCAATGAAATATCTATTCTGAGGTATTTGGTTGTTGATATGCGGTTTGTTAGCCTTTTTATGCTGTGTCTAACATTTTCTGACCCTCTCTTTTCTTTTTGAATTTGTGTTTTGTTTTCATCCAGCCGACTCCGACATCCTAATGGTATTCTCCAACATTTTAACTATTTACTTTTATAGTTTTTGATTTCACATTGATCTTGCACATTCGTTTTATACATATGGTAATTAATTTAAGGGCTTCTCAATTGTTGTTTGTAGTAGAATCTTCCTTACTGAAAGTAACAAAAAAAAATAAATGCAACTTTGGTTAAATAAGTATATGACATAGCATTTTTTCTTTCAGTTTAGGTGTTATTTTTATAGTAATGAAATTGTATGCAGTCATCTTATTTCTTGGTGCATATACAAAGCCTCCACGTTTATCTATGGTTACGGAATATATGGAGATGGGATCATTGTATTATTTGATACATTTGAGTGGTCAGAAGAAAAAGCTCAGTTGGCGGAGAAGACTTAAGATGTTGCGTGACATTTGCAAGTAAGTATTACGACGCTTATGCATACTTATTACTTTTTCAGAACCTTGTTGTCTTCATTGGCATTTATGATAAACAGGTGTTACAGTCTATTACTGCTTCAATGTCTTCCAATCAATCTCATAAGTTCCCTCCTGTCCATTCAATTTCACACGAGAAACCGCCGTTGTTGTCTCTGTTCCATGACCTTATTTCCTTTCTTTTTCATTATTTTAACAACAAATCAAGGTTCAAATTGTGAACTGTAAATCTTATCAAATTTAAGATTTAGAAACACAATGCAACATAGCTTTAAATCTATTATATATGTTATGTATAATGCTTAAGTTAATAATTTTATACTGGTAATTAACAAAAAAACTTAACCATAGGGAACCATAAGTGTTTTATGTCATACGTCAACACAGATAGAGAAAAGTATATCCAAATAAGGTGCAAGAGTTAACAAGTAACCATTTGCAGCCTGTTTGTGGAATCCCTGTTTTAAAAGAATGAAAATAGAGCAATGGAATAATTGAAAAGGTGCATTTAGTAGTGATCATTTAGTTTCTTTTAATTTAACAATTTAAACCTATATACGACTTTTTAGTGTCTTCAATGAGAATGGTTAAAAGAATAAATTAAAAAATAACAAATCATTGCATTGTGCTACTCATCAGGATACTGATATGAGCCATAATCGATTCATGCATACATTGTACAATTCAAAGTTGATTGTGGTTCATCACATGATATCAATCACCGTCTTGTCAACACGGAATATGAAACAGTGTCTTGTTGGATCGTATCAAATCAAGTAATTATAACTGATTTCAATTGGATTAAGGTGATCATAACTTTTTCCCCAATTGTCTTGATTTACTGCTAATAAGAAACTTTGGGCGTTACTTCTATATAAACTAATATTATCAAATGCCAGACAATCTATCATTTCAGTCAAGCCAATATTTGTTCAATTGAAATTGTGTTGTTAGACCATCTATTACCTCTTTTCAATCATAATTTGGTGAGGTGTTACCTCATGTCAAATTTTTATCACTCAGTTGTTTACGGTATTGGAAATTACATTAGATATGTCAACATTGATGCGAACACCTTGGTTATGTGTAGGGGTTTGATGTGCATACACCGTATGAAGATTGTTCACCGTGATTTGAAAAGTGCCAATTGTCTAGTGAACAAGCATTGGACCGTGAAAATCTGTGATTTTGGGCTTTCAAGAATAATGATAGAATCTCCAATCGGAGATTCTTCGTCGGCCGGAACTCCAGAATGGATGGCTCCTGAACTCATCCGAAATGAACCATTCACTGAAAAATGTGATATCTTTAGCCTTGGTGTGATAATGTGGGAGCTGTGCACCTTGAACAGACCGTGGGAAGGCGTACCACCTGAGAGGGTATATTCAACTGATGATCTATTCACTTTCGACTGTGTTTTCTATTTCTATTATGCTTTTCATTAAAAAAAAATCATTTTTCTCTTGATCAGGTGGTTTATTCTGTTGCTAATGAGGGTTCCAGATTAGAGATTCCTGAAGGCCCACTAGGCAGGCTGATTTCAGGTCCCCGCAACTTTTCTTTTATCACATTTTGATTCTGATGACAAACCTTAGACCCATTCGATTCAACTTAATCATTCTATTTTTTATTTTTGTTTACAGACTGTTGGGCAGAATCACACGAGCGGCCAAATTGTGATGAGATTCTCTCTCGTTTGGTGGACATGGAGTATTCTATTTGTTGACACAATCTTTTTATCTTTTGTACATAATAAACTTTGGGTAGAGTTGTTACATCGTGTTACCTATCGGCTGATGTCGTGGATACTGTGAATTTTGTTCTCAGAACATTACGAAATATAAATGGACACTGTTCGTGTTGTCCTACCCCTGTGCTGCAAACTTATCTCTATTTGAGGTAATGAGAGAAGGATGAATTCAATACATCTCACGTATTTGCTGAGCAATCAAAAGAACTAATTTATTTCTGATCTGAAATAGCACGATTTATTCTCAACTCCAAAATTGAACATGTCCAAAGAGAAAGCTATCATAGTTTGTCCCAATTGTCACTGTACTAGTATCCATTCTCACTTATTTGGATGCAACAACTATCCACCAAGATGATAATGATGATGCATCTTGGCCTTTTCTTTTGGTTTTTGCCCTCCCAATCCGTTTTCCATTCCCACGATAACAAACATGTTTCATCCAAATTATTGAAGCGCCAACCGTACATATGGAACTTAATCAGCCTCAACCTTCTAAGTTCGTAAAGCAAAAAAATAAAATAAAATAAAGGCCCTCAACCCTTTATTATTGATATGCGATAACTGTACATAAGAACTTAATCAGCTACAAATACCCTATTGCAATCTCTGTCAACCCTGTATCAGTTAAGTCAACATAGTTGCTAACCAACAAGGGCACTAATCCTTTGATAAAGTGCAACCCATCAAGGTGCGACCCAATGGCCAAGCAAATCCCGTGAAAATTGCCACAATAGAAGAATCCTCGACTTGGGACATTTGGAACACTACACTTTCAACGTGAAGCATGTATCTCTTACATTTTTACGAACATATAAAACTAAATCATTAAACAAAGACATCCATCCCTAGAGAAAACACCAACCATAATTGCACGACTTTGACGTTGGGTTTCCCACTTGAATCTTCTTATATTGGAATCCAACATGAGAGGATTATGTTGATGATCTAACCATTAAAACTCATTGGTCTTATATATTTTTGAAGTAGTAGATTTCAATGAATTTAAATTGTGAGATCACCAACAAAACTCTATCATGTTGAAATCCAAATTCATTGGAGAGTTCTTCGTTCTTGTGGTAGAAGCTGGAGAGGTCCAACGAGGTAAGTGACTTAAAATACTTACTAAGAGTAGCAAAATCAGATCCCAATAATGACAATTGATGTCACTAGTGCCAGTAGATGGGCCTAACATTTCAAAGTTTTGACCAGATGAGAAGGAGTAATTAATAAATAACTAACTAAAAATGAAAATAAAGAGTCTAAAATTCATTTCATATTTGAACATATTTCTACTACTTTCTCTATAATTGGGAGAATGCGAGTGATGACTCTTCTCAAGTTGTGAGGTGGGGCTTTGAGTTGTTGTGTGGGTAGCAACTGGCTCAATAGGTTTGAAATCAACATGGTGATATCAAAGTTGTTGCTGATTGGGCTCTACAGTGGATCAAACCATCTATGGATCGCTTGAAAGGTAATATTGATGCATACTCCTCGCGCCATAGAAACTATGTATTTGTGACGAGTTTGGTAGCTTTGTTTTGGCTAAAATATATTGGATATCTTTGATATGTTCCGTGGATGAATGTGAAGCTTGTGGTTTGTTAGCTTCCATTAATTGGGTCCATGAGCTTAAGCTAGAAAAGGTTGACTTTGAGCTAGACTCCAAACGAGTAGTTGATTGCTTTAGTAATATTCAGGACAATGCATTTGATTTTAGGTCAATTATCAAGGACATTAAGCATTATTTTTCTTTGTTTTTGTTAACTTTAGGGTTGAGTTCATTAGGAAGCAAACAATTGAAGTAGCTCACGCCTTAGCGGAGTAGTCACTTTTTTACCTCACTTCCATATTTTTATTGATATTCCTGAATCTATTGAGAATGTTATTATTAATGAAATGGTACAAGTTTTCTCTTGTAACAATAAGTATTTATACATACACATTTTTTTATTACTTTTGATAGAATTACATTTTTTTAATACTTTTAACTATTTATTATTTTATTTCATATATTTATTGATTGCTTTGTAATAAATAATGAAAGATTTTATTTAGAAAAAAAAAAATTACTTCGTAAACAACAAATAAAAAAGAAAAAAAAAACTTCTAAAAGAACGACATTTAAAAAGAAATGGTGGAAGTATTATTTTTAAACTAAATTAATATATATTTTTCAAAAAGTATTGCTAATATTATTTATGGCTTTATGATGTGGTTTTGAAAAAATACATAATCTTATGAGAAAAGAATTACGGTGTAAAAGAGTTTTACGACAACTGATCACAATTATATAATATGCCAAATTATTCCACTCTTGAAAAATAAATCATTCTCATTAGTTGTGCTTGTGCAAAAACTCTTTTAAAGGGAGAGTGTGTAACCCTTTTACACTAAGATATATAAGTATTTAAATTTTTACTTTTAAGTCAAGTGGAAGAAGCAAAAAGAGCCGATGCTAATAGTAGTAGTATAGTACCCAACAAACAACTAGAAATGGCAAATTAAACCCTTTACCAACACCACCGTTTTGAAAAACCCTTACTCCAACAGAAACAAACAACCACACCGCGATTCATGGAGGACTCCCTCACCGGTTACGAAGATGGCTGGTCAGAGGAAGCCACATTCACACTCATCGACGCCTGGGGCGAACGCTACGTGAAGCTCAACCGCAGCAACCTCCGTAAGAAGCACTGGAAGGAAATCGCAAAAACCGTCAACGACCGTCACAACCACGTTAAGAAGGCGCGACGCACTAACGTTCAATGTAAAAACCGAATCGACGCGCTTAAGAAGAAGTACAAGATCGAGAAAGCTAGGGTTTCTGAATCCGGCGATTACGCCAATGACTGGCCGCTTTTCGATGTACTTGATTCCCTAATTGGAGATACTTTCCCGGCGAAGAATCTCTCACTGGAAATTGTACCTCCCGTGAAGGTTTCGACATGGACACCTCCTATGAAGGCTCCGGCATGGGCATTAGCACCGGTTGGTCCTCGATCTCGCAGTCAGAAACGACCGGCTCCAGTGACATCGGCATCGTTGGAGAGCTTGCAGGAAGAGGAGGAGGAGGAGGACTCGTGTTTTCGTCGGAATTTATCTGCCTTTGCTGCGGCGGTTGCCGAAGCAGCGGAATCAGAGATTGAGAGTTCAGATGGTTTGAGCTATAAAAGCAAGAAGTTGAAGAGGGGAATAAATGAAATGGAATTTGGGGACAAAGAGGTTGCATATAGTATAGAGAAGTTTGGTGAGAGAGTTGAGGCAGAGAAGAAGCAGATAGAAATGGTGGAGTTGGAGAAACAGAAGATGCAATCTGTAAAGGATTTGGAATATCAGAGCAAAACAACTAAACGTTCCAAGTAAGCTTCCTCTCTTTTTTTTTCTTTCTTTTTCTGTTTTCTTTTTGAACTTATATTTGTGTTTCTTAGGAGTTGATGCAAAGATGTAGATATTTAGATAGAAATGTAGTCTTGTTAGCTGTTATTTTTTAGTTGATGTTGAAATATAGATCGTTTAGATATGTAGTCTTGTTAGCTGTTACATTTTGGATTTGGGTTGATGTAGAAATGTAGATTGTTTTATATTGTAGAGAAAATTAGGGCTACTTTACTTTGTTTGAATACATTTTCTATTTCCATTTTCTAAATTTGTGTTCATTTTACTTGTTAACAAATAGGTGAGAGACTTTTGAAGTAAACAATTGTCTATATTTATAGAAACAATGAAAATGTCAAAAACTGTTTTCATTATTTTTAGAAATGCGTTTCATTTACTAGCATTTCATCTTCTCTCGATAGCAATGGTTCATTTGAAGAGTCTCTCATCAAGGTAAAACGAACACATTTTAAAAAATGAAACACAATGTTTTCACAAAGTAAATGGTCTTAATAGTTCTTGCTTGAAATAGAACATTGCATTGTATTTGGTTTAGACAGTCATAAATGGTTGAATTCCTCTTAACCTGATGACCATTTAATGTCTTGCTTCTTTTTTTATATTTAACTAATTTAAAATATATGGAACAGAACCTTTGATTTCTGATCATGTTTCTATTAGGGGTTTAAATTATGTTTCCGAAAAAGTGCGCGATTCAAGATATGGAATATGGTTAGCTTATTTAAGAAATGTCTCCGAAAAAGTGCGCAATTCAAAGAATAACTATTAGCTAAATTGATGAAAAACAGGGAAACAAAATGAACTGCTCTATTGAATGATCAAACTCTAAAGTAAAAAGGAAAAAAACACTTCCCAAAAGTTTTTACTTCTCCTAGCTTCCTCAATTCTCTCAAAAATATTATTTCCTTTATGCCTTGTTTCCATTATTTCCCCCCTCTCATCTAATTGAGTCTACTCTAATGAATCTTATATACTTTAACTCTTCTTTATTGTATCCTTCTTAGTTTAGGCGGGTCTTATTGTTTCGGTCTTGTTCCAGCCTACTTTGATTGCTTATACTAGTTTTTATCCATATGTGATAGATTTATCTCAATTATTTTTACTTTGGTTGCTTACAGTAGTTTTTATCTATATATGATAGTTTTATCTGAATAATTTTTACTTTATCAATAATTATTACTTTGATTGTTTATTGTAGTTTTTATCCATAGATGATAGTTCCATCTCATTGTCTCATGTTATTTAGTCGTTATTTAGAGGAGCTAGAGACCAACTTTTGTTTTTATTTAATCAGACACATGAATGATCCATCAGTTCCTTCACACAGCGAGTTGGATGCGCAGTCTACCAAAAAAAACGTTAGACGTGCCACATTGTTGAAAGAGTTCTTAGCACTCAACCGTATTGCTGGACAGAGGATATCTGTTGAATTTGATCAATCGACTGGAATGCCGTCAGGGGAAAACAAGACAAAGTTCAAGAGTCATGTGGCTTTCCTTGGTCGAAGCGAAGTAAGTATTTTGATAGATGAATGGGATTTTGTAGATGAGAACGTGAAGAATCAGATTTGGGCAACTATCCTGGTAATTGTAATTATGTTTGCAACTATTGTATTTAGCTATATTATTGTCATACGCTAACTCCTCCACGTTATTATGTAATGTAGAAAATATGGGATATTCCTAATTCTGAGTTCTTGAGAAAGAAATGGATTTCATATGCCGGGGAGCGTTGGAGGGCATTTAAGACTTGTCTGACTAGTAGATATATTCATGGAGATCTTTGTAACAAATCTCCTCTTGAGGTCTATGATTTTCTTGATGAGGAAACATGGCAAGCATTTATTCAGAAGCGACAAGACCCTTCCTTTCTGGTTAGTAGGATGTTAGTTGGTCAACAAAATGTAGTTTTAGTACTAACATTAATCGGCGTATTATTTATAACAGGATAAAAGAAAGAAGGCGCAAATGGTTCAAGTTTATAATAAATGCCCCCACAGATTGTCTCGTGGGGGATATGAGTTGCTTAAGAAGAGGATGATGCAAGAGAAATTAAAACAAAGCAAAGAATCATCAGTAGATTTCGTTGCTGCACCTCCATCTCCACTATCACGCCATGAAATGTGGAAGAGAGCCCGACAAAGGCCATCAGGTGATTACACATCAGAGGATACACGCAAAATTGCTGAGAAAATTGTAAGTAAATATGTTCCTCTAATTTTGTAATTATACCCTTGACTTACGACAGGTCTAAAATTATTTTTAGATTATACGTTGTAGGATTCTTTGGTTGAACAAACAACTCAAGGAACCTTTGTTCCACAAGGGCGTAAAGATATCTTGACGGAAGCCATTGGACAACCTGAGCACCCTGGTCGTGTTCGTGGTGTTGGTCAAGGTGTGGGCATTCGACAATACTTTGGACCACATTCACGTAACTCCTCCACCACACCTGTTCTTAGTAGCGAACTAATAAAGACCATGAAAGTCGAGCTCACGCAGCAGATTAAAGAGCAATTGATGCAAGACTTGACAACTATGGGTTTCTCTAAACTATACCCAAAAGTTTCAACTTGTTCTCCTAATGCTACTACTGTGCATACGAGCACGAAGGGTAGTTGTTCTGTTGTGACACCTATATTAGAGGAGGATGATATCCCAGAACGATGTGAACTGTATGTTGATAATTTTCTTCATGCAGTTGCCTATGGTGATGTATACAAGTTGGGGCCCACCATACATAATCAGATCCTTGATAATGATATGGTGAAGGTGGTGGTTAATGAGGTGCTAGATGCAAATGCTCAAGTGCCTATGCCCACTGATGAGGTAAAAACTGTTGGGCAGGCCCCCAACAATTTCATTCAATGGCCAAAAAGATTTGTCCGGATTGTTTCTGATAAGGTATTCATTACACATGTCTTTTTCTGTTTACACTTGAAAACTCTTAAAATATGTTGACTAATGTTTTATCTTTATTGTTTAGGATGTTGATGGATTTAAGAAAGATGTTTCACCCAAAAGTTCGGAACCTCAATTAGATTCCGTTCAACAATTGGTTTTAAAAGCGATGAATATGTCAGGATCTATAAAGCTTGATTTGGAACACAATGAAACTGATATTTTTTGGCTCTCACAGAGAGATATTATAGAGTTGTGTATGGGTAAACAAGAGTTATGCATAACTATTCTACAATTGTGGTTGACGTAAGTATTTTGCATTTGTAAATTTAATTAACTTTAGTTATCATTTATAAGTAACATTTATTTAAATATCTTAGGTATCTGCATCGCCTTTGTATTGACGTGGGCAAGAATGACTTGTATGGATTCATTGATCCATATTTCATTAAGAGTCAACTTGATCCAACTAATGCTCAAACTTACTTACAAAAAAAGTTATTAGAAGATAAAAAAGAGTGTTATCTAGCACCTTATCAC
This sequence comes from Cicer cuneatum, assembly GCA_037974295.1. Classification (NCBI taxonomy): domain Eukaryota; kingdom Viridiplantae; phylum Streptophyta; class Magnoliopsida; order Fabales; family Fabaceae; genus Cicer; species Cicer cuneatum. The sequence goes on along the minus strand of JBBPBO010001984.1, from coordinate 64,557,125 downwards.
AACAAGTAAGTACATGTTCATTGTAGTTCATCATTTATAATAGAGAGAATTGTATCAACACTAATCTAGCAAGTTGTTCTCCAATGTAGTTGTCACTGGCAATTGCTCATTATTTGTCCCAGGAAGAATACTGTAGTCTTCCTCTGTTCGTTAGGAAGAAAACCGGAAAAAGATATCATTAATACTGTTGATTCGTAAGTGTTTAATTTTTTTTTTTTATCGTGAACTTTGTGATATGTTTTATAAGACAAATATATAACTATTTGTTTAATAAATATTTTATTTTTGTAGAGCTTTGGGTGAATGTAATAAGCTGCAAGGTATTAGAAAGAAGCCAATATGGTTTGTCCCTGATGTAAGTTCTTTAAAACATGTAGAATTTTATTTTTAATTTATAAAGTTACTGCATATATAATATTTACTCACTTAATCCCATTTGATGCACAATTTTAGTGCCAAAGACAATCAGAAAGTTATGAGTGTGGCTACTATATCATGATACATATGTTGAATATTGTATCCGCCGGTTTTGTTGATTCATGGTTGCGGGTAATAGAATTTTTTAACAAGTTATATTAATTAATTATGTTTTTTTTATGTTAGATGTGCTAATCATATGTTATTTTAACATCCATGCAGTTATTTGGAAATTTGAAGTCATTTCATGATGATGAACTTAAAAAAGTCAGACAATGTTGTGCAAGTTTGATTCTTGACTATATTCAAACAATTGAAAATGCTTGATAATGGATTGTAACTATGATTGTTGTTTATTAGTATAAATTGTTTATATTAGTGTAAGATACTAACTGTATGATTTTGGTCCTTTAACTTAATTATATAATTACTTGTATGGTTTTGAATGGAAAATCACTAAAAGATCAATGTTGTTATCATTTGGAAAGATGATAAGACCTTTTTAATTTTTAAAAATATATAAATTATTTGTTTGAAACTTTATATTCAGTTAAAGGATTTATGGTGCAATTTTGCATATATAACATATGATATTGATGAACAATATATGTATGGATGTGCAATTCTGGTTTTGGTTGCAATATTTTAACTCAATTGTCCCTGAACTGATTTAAAAAGTTACTTTTTAAAATTGAGAGCTTGAGTATGTTACCACATCATTTGGACTATCTCGGGCAGCTTGGCTAAAAGCATTATTTAGAAAGTTGATTTTGATGGGTTCTAATTTTATGAAGCTGATAATTGATAACAAAACAGGTATCAATCTAGTCAAGAATCTAGTGGCTCAGGGTAGGAGCAAACATATATGAACACAATTTCACTTCTTAAGAGGCCATGTGAGCAAAAGGAAATTGGAGCTAGAACAATGCACAACACTGACGAGAAAATGAGAAAATTGCAGACATATTCAGTAAGCCTTTAAAGGCTAAAATATTAGAAAATTACGATAAAAGTTGAAAAAGTTATTTTGGGATAATTGAATTATGGGGGTGTTAGTTGTAATTCAGTTTTTTAGTTTGTTATTTGAAGTCAGTTAGTGAAAATGTTCTATCTAGTAAGTGTTTGATTCAGTAACTTTGTATTGATTCAATTCGGATAAAGTGTGAAAGTATTATCATTTTTTCTTTTCTTTCTGAGGGAGCTGCTATAGCATTTTGCAAAGTTAGTGAACAACATTTCTGAACTAACAGTTACTACATTCAAGATTTAATTGTTCACTTTAAAAGAAACATATTTATTGAAATTATAAAAATAACTTTGCAATAATATTTCATAAAGGCAAAATGTGGATTGTCTCTAAAACTATCGCAATAGGTAGTTCTATTTATTTACCTATAAACACAGATGAAATCATTCATTTAACCTTCTGACCTAGTGTTTGAATCTTCTCCATTTGAAGAGAAAATGACAATCTCTAGTGCCATTCATATATAGATGAAACATGTCATTAAAAAATCTGATGATTTATATATTAATATTTAAAATTTTAAACATCAAATTTGAAAAAACACTAGCTCATTTGTCTACAAGATGTTTGTGAAATTTCTTGACTCTGCTGTTGTTGTATTGAAGTCATTGATTATTTCTGCCAGTGGCTATTATTCTGTGGGATTTTATTAGGAGATCAATTAAGTAATTTTTAGTGTATGTTTTCTGTAATCTAGGTGTTATTGTATCAACATGAATCCACCAATGAGCATCCAAAATTAGGAAGGAGAAAAAAGACTCATCTATTAATTAATATATCTACACATGGAGTCTTTTGATATTCATAAATAATAATATGTTTGTCTTTCTTCAATATTACCTTGTGTCAATCACACATGCTAAATAAACTCTACTTAATTGAGAAAACATTAATCATATACATTCTTTTAAATACACATTTTATTGTTAAAAAAATTCATACAAATTTTAACTAATAAATTGTGAGTTGTTTGAGAATACTTAAGTATTACTTAATAAAATCTATTTTGGTTATTAAAGTATATAGTTTGAGAATGTATGTATAAAAAGTTGTATTGCTAGCATTCTGTATATATACATGGATGAGAAGAAGCAAAAACTAAATATGTTCACAATATTTTTGAAGATACGATCCCAATTAACACTTAAATGGACCAATCCCAAAAATATGCAAGGTAAGCAACTACATATGTGACTTATGTTTGAATGCAACATAGACCAAGCTAAGGCATATATAATTGACGGTTACACAATGGGTTTATGACCAAGAGGTTACAAGTTGCTAAACATAATAGAAACATTAAAGAGTAGCTAGCATTCCAACACTTTATCGATCAAATTATAGAAAGCCAAACCTCCATTAGAGTGCGTCTTGTAAAGAAGGAACTCCAATTTGGTTATATATGCTACATTAATAATCCTGCAAAGGAAATATGATCATGGCTTAATTAGTAGCTAGACAGACTTTTTATTTGTCCACATGTCAATTTAATTTAATTTTTGCAGGTCCTTGTGTGTACAATTCAAAAGGACCTCGCTATTTTATTTTTAGTAACAAGTTAATTTGAATAACAAATTTACACATGTCATTTTATAAGGGCACATGGGATAGAGTACTATTTTAGGTTTAATGTTTGTTAATTAACCGAAATAAAATAATGAAATAAAATAATTTAAGTTTGAAACATAGGGTTTCCTCTTCAATTACATTTTCAAATATCCAAAAGTGTATCGAAATTTAGAAGAAAGTACGACATTGAATATAAATATATATATATATATATAATTTGTTAATTTACACCCACCTATTTTTTTATAAAAGTATTAATTAATAATCTATATATTTTAGTTTTGAATCCTAAAGACAACTTTTTCTTTTAGAAAAGTACTTAATTGATTGGATATTAACGTAGTTTATACTCTCTAAATTAGATTTTCTAATTTACTTTTATCTTTTAGCAATTAATGTTTGTTTCTCTCTTAATTTCCGTACAACTAATATTTCAATTTAAAAAAAAATCAATTATAGTACGTTACATTTATTAAAAAAAATATTTTTTTACGAAGTACTTTAATTTAACACTGAAAGTAATATTAATATTAACAAGTAATAATATTAAAAATATTTTTAATGAGGGAAAAAACATTATTCCAAAAGAGAGAAGTAAATTTGAAAATTTTAAATTAAAAAATTATTAATTATAATAATATCTATCATAAAATAGTAAAGAGTATATTTTTCTCAAAATTAAAAGGTGTAGGTTGTTAATTTACACCTTCATGAAAATAGGTGGATTTAAATTAACAAGTCCTATATATATATATCTCTAACGAGAGGAGTTAAATATTGAGCACACAACCATACATAGATGATCAATATATATTAGAAGAAAAACTCATGATTTTTTAAAATGACGTGTCACTTAAATAACTTTTAAGCATATTCATTCATATATTGTTAATATTGAACTCTTTTATTATAAAACTTCTCTCATTTAATATATTTCATCTCTCTATGTATAAAACTCACACCTATGCAAGTCATTAATTCTGGATTGGATTGTTTGCGGTCGACAATCTTTACATTAACATAGTATGCACATCGATTATCATTGAATGGAGAATGAATGATTTAATTTATAAAAAAAAAAAAAAAAAACCAAAATTTACGTTAAAATCTAAATTATTTGATCTCCATCGAAGGAAATCAGTATTCTCCGCACTATCCAAACACAAATTGAACGGCCGCGCATATGAGATAATGTGGTATAAAAATGAAATAAAATAGAAAGTATAATTGGCAATATATATAGTACCAAAGAACGCATATTAAATAACCATGGTTTGTCATATCAATAAATTGGACAAACACAATGGGATGTAATGTAATGTAAAGTTTCACCCCCCACTCAACTTGAATTATTGAGCGTAATGTACATTCTCTCATTCTAAGCATCTAAACCAAATTAATCATTCTAAACAAGAAAACCCTAATTAACTTGACAGTTGCCACACCCAGCTTCCAACCGACACAACAGAACTTAACTGTGCATACGTACAATAATTATATATATAAATATTTGTCGTGTAAACTGAATATATTATATTCCTTTCGTATTTGATATAACATCAACAATACACAGTTTCACTCTGTATGAAAATTGTATTTATATATATGTTTATCTTGGTAGAAAACAAATTGTTACTTCCAAGCACCCCTTTGCATGGATCTTCTATATATTTTTTTTTAATAAAGAATCTTCTCTCTCTATATATATAGTGGGGGCATAGTAGAGGTGAGGATGGTGGAAAATGTTATGATTAAGGCAAATAAAATATTAAGTATTTCAGCTTTAGATTAATTTTGTCCAACATTTACTCCAAAGATTAATCTAAAGGCAAAACATTAAATAACATATATTATCTACAATTTACTCAAACCTTATTTAATCAAATGTGTTCTATCATTTGTTTATTTGATGTTTTGTAATTTAAGGAAGAGCATGTCATCTCACGAACAATCATATGGGACACAAAATCTTCAAAATCTTAAAAAGGCAAAATTAGGGGAAAGCTAACATGCAAATAACAAATATAAAGTAACTCAAAATAGTGTTTTTGTTGCACAGTTATTCCTATGTCTTCAAATTGTTGCATAGTTAATCAAGAAAAATAGTATAAGGAGTACTCAAACCAAAAAAAATTAAAAATTAAAAAGAGGGAGAAAAGGCCTACAACTAGGACCAATCCGAAACAAAAAAGAAACTGATGCAGGAATCAACCAAAGGTGTCAAAAGGACCGGACAATCAACAAACCAAACACAAATTGATTCCGATTCAACCATGTCACACTTCTCTAAGTATATGCATAACTAATTAAGCAACACAATCTTTCTAATCTAATACATTTAATTTGTAGGTGAGCACTCTCTTACCTGAAAATTTTGAATTTAATGTCATATATTTTTTATATTTAATTATTTTAAATTTCAAATTAATTTAAATAATAATAAGAAACCTCCATAAATATAAAAAATAATAAGTTTTGTAGGTTGTGATGCAAGCAATATACACAAATAGTACTACTGGATCCTAGCTAATTAACATCATATTTGAGTTCATTTCTTCTTAAAGTAAGCATATATATATATGAGTGATAAAGAGATAATTAGTTGATCAATTACCATTATTTGGAAAGCACCCAAATTAAGAGTTGATGGAATGGAAGTTCAAGAAAAGTGCATGGTGGAGGAGCTTGATTCATCATTTCCTTTGCTTGTGCTCTTCTTTTTCTTCTTGTAAGGGATACCTCTAGCCTTAGCTTGACACTCCCTAACCTCTCTAAGGTAAACACGAATAGCACCACTTGCAAAAGGGTTAGTCTCTTGAGATCCACCATTTTCTTCATAAGCAGCCCTTAACCTCCCTATAAGGGCATCAAGGCTTCCCCAAGCTTGCCTAAGGGGACATGTACAAGGTGCTGGTGGTTCTGGCTGTCCAAAAAACATGCAACCTTGTAAGTGAACTTTTGTTTTTCCAAATTGGTCTAAATACCTAAGAAATTCCAACACATGGTTGCAATTGCAATGAGAAAGTGGAATTGGAGGTCTTTGGTTGTTTAAGTATTGTCCAAAAGTGTTCCAATCCCTTCTCTTTTGAGACTCATAGCGGCTAAGTGTGATTGGTGAGGTTGATCCTCCTTCTACTATTTCCTTCCCACTTGAAGACATGTTTGGTGTATGGTGAAAAATGAAGATTGAGATGCTTGGCTTTTTGTAGATAAAGTTAGAAGAAGAAAAAAGGGAGGTGAATGGTGAAATGAATAGAGGAGAGTGTGGATTGAAGTGGAGGCATAGATGGAGAGATGATGTCATATTAGGGTAATGAGTAGACATTGTATGGGCCATCATAGTTGCTTTAGGTTCATTTTTTCTTCATCTTTTGTATTTATAGGAGAATACTTATACATAGTAGATAACTAGATATTGTAGGTGATTTAGATGTTGTTTGCCACTAAAAAAATATAAAATAGGAATGTAAAGTAGTACTTTGAGATCGAATTTTTGTAGGCAATCTCACATCACATGTTATTCTACATGTAAAGTTAATGATATGTGGCAAACTCAACTTAGGTGTGGTAGTTACGATTTGTAATAGAGCATAATGGAGAGGGATAAAACTTAAGGTTGTGCATCAATGACACATGGTGGCGTTGATGTAAAAATCAATGACATTCTTGCTATACTTTGTCTATACAACAGTGAAAATATTTATCACGATCAACATTTTTGTATGTCAAAATTGTAGGATGACGTCCAAGTTTTTTTTTTTTTTTACATAAACTAAATTCAAAACACTTCATATTTGCGAGGAATGAAAAACATATATTTGACCCTTATAATTACTATTGTTTTGTTAAATTTTATATAATTGTAAGAACATTACTATTTTCGAGAAAGATTGTTGTTGTTAATACCTTTTATATGGAAAATTATAATATCGTTAATATTTTCTCAAAATTGAAATAAAAAATTGAAAATCACAATTATAAATATTTTTACTGAATAAGAGCACTTACATCACTTCTAGGTAAGTTTTGTCTTGGTATAGATAGCATAGCATACTCCTTAATTTTTTAGGTAGTGATATTATCATATCATTTAACTATTCTTTTCCCGTTAATCGTACAATTATTGTTTGCCATATTTGTCAGCGGACACATGAATTACTTATTGTGAAGCCTATATTTACTATTATTGGTCTAACCAAATCAATAATCCAATAGCTAGCTAGGTCTAGATTCTTCTAACAACCACGTTTCAATTATGTACATCATGCATACCTTTTATATGAATGTGTTGAATTATATACATTAGTACATATTTGTATCCAAATTATCAGATCAAAAAGGCTTGAGAATTTTTTTTTAGTTGGGGGGCCGGAGGAGAGGGGGACTATGGATGCATGTATAACACCAAAATGTCTTTTTTTTTTTAATATTTTATTTATTTAAAAGTATTAGGTAAATAAAAGCTGTCTCTTTGACATTCAGGATTGAGAAATAAAAGTTAAATAAAAGTTATCTGGAGATTTTTAGTCTTTTTCAGGATTGAGAAATTGTTATATATATATTTTTTAAATTAGGTGTCCCTTATTCAGTTCATAGTAAATTGTATTTAAAATTATTAGTTTTGGTAGAGTTTTTGGGTAGATAGAAGGCTACTCCTTCTTTCCTTTTCTATTAATGATTTGTTGATCATTTGAAGAATTTGTATAGAGTAGAGCTTATTGGTTGGATGGTATGCACTAAATAATTGAATATATATAATAATTTTACTTGTTGTGAGTCCATAAATTTTAGAATTTAACTTATTTAAATTTTTTATTATAAAAAAAATATTTAAATATGATTTTGATCATTTATCTTTTATTTAATGTTCATTTTGATCTTTTATTTTTATTTATTTTGATCATTTATCTTTTATAAGGAGTGTATTTTAGTCTTTGCCACAATCACAACAAAAGTTTTAACAACATCCCACTATTTAAATCTCTTCTAATAATTGTCAATAACATTCTTTAAAAAAAAACATTTATTTAACTCAATAAATAGATTTGTGTTTGAGAAATTCTCCTTGGATGCTTTGAAACATATGTAAATTCTTTAAAACGAATAATATTTATCTGAGTTTACTGTATTTTCACACATCCTTATTAAAATTGCACTCTTAACTTTACAATAGAACCAAAATTTGATTTCAATAGCTCATGACAATAATTATACAGTTATTTGAAAGAGTTATAAAAAAATGACTAAAATACACTACTTATAAAAGATAAATGACTAAAATGAATTAAAAAAAAACTAAAGAACTAAAACAAATATTAAAAAAAAATAAAGAGCTAAAATTATCTTAATTAACCCTAAATTTTTTTAACCACTCACCTTGTACTAATTGACTAGTCCATGACAACTTTTTAATATAGTGCATGTGTAACATATATTATTTGAGAATTTTACATACATGGAAAAAGAAACAAATCGCGGACGAGATGGCAATTACCGAGAGAGAGTATGGGGAGAATAACAAAGAAACAAAAATCTTTATAATACCTATAGTTTTTTTTAAGGAAATGTTAATAGTTAATTTGTAAAGATAAAAAATATTAGCAGTAGAGATTGTAATATTTGGACTCTTAATACTCATTTGACAATTTAGTTTTGTATCGGTATATAGATTATTTAAAAAACACGCAAGCATGCTATTCTTTGTCAATAGAAATATTCGTAATATATTTTTTAATATACATTTTTTAACATATTTTCTTTAATTAATTAAAATTCATATATATTCCACCAGATTACATAGATTTCATATGAATTTAGTAAAATTTATATAGATTTTAACCGATCAAAAAGGGAGTATTGAAAAGTTTGTATCGAACAGTGTCTTGCTATCGATGTTCTTTTGCAAATAAATAATAGTGTTGTGTAAAATTACTATTGTGGAATTGGCTTCATTCAAGACAAGTGGGCCTTCACTATGCTATATGTAAATGAGTTTTGAATCCTTTAATGCTTTGGGATGAAAAATCAAATGAGAGAATTGTGAGGTTCAAGGATTACATGTATATTGTGCTTGAAATAAGTAACTAAAGTGAAACATTTGGGTTTTAGAGACAAGAAATTGCTCGCGCTGACAATAGCAAGTTATGTTGGTGATATGATGATTGTTGGAGGATCTTCGGAACAAAGGGTACGAAATTATGTAAGGGGACTTAACATTGGTACTAAAAAATATAAAATAATTATTTTTAAAGTCATATATATAATATATTATAATTTATTAATAAAGTAAAATATTTTATACTAATAAAAGTGAATCATACAAAATTTAGACCAAATAAATTTATTTTTATTGATCACACTCTTAGGAGAAAATATGCAAGGACATCCGATTTTTGAAAGCAAGTAGGAGCACAAAATTAGGTAAAGCACATGCTCTAATTTTGGCACTTTTGATATTCAAATCAACTTATCAATTATTTGGTTGTAAATAAAAGCAGATGAATTATTTATTGCGTGATTTGTGAAAGAAGGAAACGGAGGTGCACATTGAATTTTTGTTTTACGAAAAGAACGTACGTCAATTTGATGAGATCACAAACCGACCAATTTCATGAAATTAGAGTTTTCAAAGCCGATTATTACTCTAATTTTTTATAATTTTTTTTATAAAATACAATTGAATTAAAATTACAATTTTTATAATAATTTTATAGATCAAATACACTAATTTTTGTTGATTAAGTTATATATAATTCAATTTTCTATTATAAAAAGAATTGATGATAGTATTTGTTATAAAAGTAAAACAGCAATTTTATTTTTAAAATTGTAATCATTGGTTAAATTATACAGTTTTTCGATTTTTAAGAATTAGAAATTTCGTCTTTAAAATTGTAACACATCAATATTAAAAAAAATCCATCTATTATATTTGCTTAGTAACGACAATTGTGGTCATAGTAAGATGACTCAAGTAAGTGTTTGTCATATTTCTAATATTGATAACGAGTCTTTATCTCATATTTTTAGGTACTACTCCATAAGCAAGAGGTGTGGCATAGCCTTGTTAGAAATCAAATTCATTAGAATATTTAGACCCACGACACAAATATATAGTTGTTGAACAACATATCATATTGTTATCTATTAGAGGAGGTTGATTGACCTATTACTTTTATGGCGGCCCTCAATCGTATGTGGGATAGCCCAAAGGAGAAATTTTTTCGGAATTCTAATATGAAGGTGGATGCCCTAACCCTAAGCATTGTTCATCAAAAGATTGACATTCTTCAATCTATAGTCCTTCATACTCTTACCATGTTATCTCAGGTATCAACAGAATCAGAATTATTAAGTGGTTCCCTTATACTCCTAGTCGTTTAAAACTAAATGGAGATGACGTAATGACTAATTTTAGAAGAACTTGTGGAGGAGTGGTTCGTGACCACAATAGTATTTTGGTGTAAGTTTGCATGCTCTCTTGGTGCTTGTACTATCTCTATGTAAGAGTTGTATGCTATCTTTTCAAACATGAAGTTGTCTTTCAATCGAGGTTTTCAAAATTCATTGTGGAGATTACTTCTAGATAGGTGCAGAACTAGTCATCCTTGCTACTTGATGGTTAATCAAATCATTAATATCTTACGTTAGCTAGAATAGTATTCTTTGACAAATGATCTTCGTGAAACTAATATGAAAAATATTTTTGCAAAAGAGAAATGTTATTTGAACACATTTTATTTTGTTATAATTTTTTTTAATTCAAATATAATTTTTTAACTCAATCGAGTCAACTCAAATATATTTTTTTTTTGATTTCTTATTTTACTCTTTTCGCCTTGTTGTACTTCGTATGACCGTTTAGCTTGTTTTTTCCTTTTTGTTCTATTTGTTGAGTACCTAGTCCTCTTTTTCTCATAAAAAAATAGTCATTGCAAAAAAAAAACTATTTAATCCTTAAAAATGAAAAATATCATTATATATTCAAAATCCAAGACGTCGGTCAAAGTAATAATTTTAAGATAATTTATAGTATATTTAGTCTTTTATATATATATATATATATATATATATATATGACTATTTTGGATATTAAATTTGTTATTACCAAATTGGTATTTTTATTTTTTAGGGATTAAGTGAGAGATGAGTAGAGAAAATAAAATAAATAGTACAAAATTCAATACTTAAGATAGTCAAAATAAAATAAATAGAATAATATGTTAAATATTTAAAGTTTTAGTGTATGCAGGTGCACACTCTCATTATTAAGTAGGTCCACTCTAATTGATCTTTAAGAATGAATAGTTGGATAATGCACAATTTACTGCATTTTGTGAGGCCAACAACGAAGTTGATAGGTTTAGAATTAGGTGTGACATGGAGAATGCTTTTAGAGTGTTTGATCATGGGTTTTCCACTATAGGAGGCTATGAGCCCTTTCTGCGATGGGAAATGGTTTTTCCATTGACACGAGACAAATAGTGAAATCTGAACCATTAAATAAAAAAGAAATGAACTAATATAAAAAAATAAAAAAATATTTAAGAGTTGAATTGAAAACAAATAAGAAAACATGAAAGAAAAAATGGAAAATTTTTTTCCACTAATTTATTGTATTTTTTTCAAATATTACTTCAAATAGTCTTTGAGTTTATATCGTATTATTTTTTCCCTCACATTCACCATTATTATTTTAATTGAAAAAGTTAAAATATTATACAAATAAACACTTTTATAATATTTTATACTTATAAGTTAATTCAATCGTTAATTTTACTAAACACACTAAATATAATATATTTAACTTATTCGCTTTTAGCTAACAATTAACATCAATTCTCATCTATCAATGTATTCACTATCAGCTAATTAATTACTTTGGTCTAATTTCTTTCAAATAAAACCTTAGTAATTAGTTACGGAATGTACTACTCACTATCATGTACAAAAACAAACTTTTAACATTCCAATTTGAATGACAATGTCATTGCTTTTGGTAGATGTGTGCTTCTTTCTCTTTGGCAAATCATTCATCGTCTTTTAGATGCATGCAATAATTCTTGCACTCCCACTTTGTGCTCTTATTGAATTTGGTTGCTTACAATACTAGCTATCTCAAAGATGAGTGACATGAAGGTGCAACACCTTTGTCGGTATACATTTTTGTCAATTATATATGTCTTATATGTTATATAATTGTCCCCCCACCTCTCTTTTCCGGTAAAGTTATTAACTGCATATCATGTGATTATTGTCACATCTAAGATGTCACTAGTGATAGCACACCAATAAAGAATTTACCTTGAATGATTTTAGTTATTATTACAATAGTATTGTAGATTTTATTGGAATATAAAATTGATTTAGTATTTCGAATAAATAATAATAATGATACATTGGTGAAAAAACAATGACACTAAAAATTGTTTTAAGGTAAAACATAAATAATATAGAGATCAAATTTATTTGGGCCATCCATCTATTAATACTTCATTTGATCTCAATTATAACTAAAATAAACTAACTATATACATGTTAAAAATAATGGTTAAACTCGTTCAATTTTTTAATTTAGTCAAATAAATAGTTGTAATTTTTAGTTTACCCTTTATTTTTATTTAATTTTGTATAGAAACTCAATTCATTAGGGTATTTTGAGAATTATATCATTATTAAATAATCTAAAATTAGTTCAATTTTGTAATATTTTAAACCACTAAATACATATTTTACGCTTATATTTGAGATCAAAGTAGTTAAAAAATCATATACTCTTGCAATAATTTGAAGAAAATGATAATAGTGGTAATAATAATAATAATAATAATAATAATAATAGTAATATGAATTTATGTGCCATGTATTATTAGAAAAATGTTTTTTTTATGATAGATACAAATAAAATGGGAGCTTAAGGTTTTTGTAATTAGGTCAAGTCAGCTAGATATAACGCAACGTAATGAATGAGAAAGATGTTTTCGGTTTATTGGGTGAGAATATCCACCATTTATAAACATTGTTAGTTCTTATCTTATATAATGTAGAATTTTCAACACATTTCTCCACATTTAGAACTTAACATTTAAAGGTGACATAACTCATCCGATAGCATTAACATAATAGTATATGATCTAATAAATTTTGAATAAACTCTAATATTATATTAAAATTTGAATAATACACAACCCTCATAAAATTGACTTATAAAGTGATAACTACTTATTACTTATAAATACTTTATCAAATTTTAACAATTCAAATATGAAAGAAACTATTAACACACAGAAAACAAATAGAACTAACATTTCTTGCAAAATGGCAAGTACTATTTTCTATTGTTCTGTTCGAACTAGTTAATTGGGTACAAAAGTGATTAAACATGAAGTACTATTTTTGCAGTAAGCTTCTATACATGGTACAATCAAAGCCTAAAACTAGGGAAACCTGTCTCAAATCATGTAGCAAATAATAAGCACCGTAGACTTAATTTAAAGAAATTTTATAGAAAATTTTAATTAAAAATGTCTTGAAAATTGTCTTTTGAACTTTTTAAAAACTTAAAATTTATTATTTTTAAAATAAAACTTCTAATTATAATTTTCTTAACATTCTTCTAAGTTTAGAGTACTTGTTAATATCACAGTAACCATGATAGAATAGAACTATGGTGACAAATATCAAATCATCCTATCCATTTTCCATACTATGCTTTCCATATTTGATTATTCAAATATTTGTTATAATTAACTTGTATATAATTTAATATCCAATTTTAAAATATAGATATTTATCAGTTTAATTCGGCTTCAAGTACTAGTTTACTCACTGACTCATGAACAAATAAAGGTAAAATTGTGGTTTCCAATTTACTTAATCTTTTTCTTCTTTCCTCTAAACCAAGCAAATAGTGTAAAACAGATTCTGCTATTAGCCACTGAGAATATTTTTTTACCTTTCTGATGAGAGTGAAAGCAGCAATATATAGGACCCCCCACTCTCCAAATACAGACACAAACCCTTTTGAATATTTTATAAGTATGATTGGACCAATAGAGGTTGTAATGACATGGCACTGTTTGTTACTCAGATGCCTAACAACATGCCAACATTGCATCTGGCCCCTACCTTTTTTCTTCTTGTGTACTGTGTGTCTTGTAAAGCTTATTTGTAAAATTAAAATTAAAAGATTTGTTGATGTGATGGTTCGAATACAGGTTTTTACATATGTAAGCTAACAGTTACACATTCAATAATTAATTTGTAAATACAATTTTTTCTTAAATCATTTTTAGGAAAATAAATTAAGAGTTCATAAAAAATCTAATTTGTAAAAAATAACTTTAATTAATGAATTCTTTGTAAAAAAAAACTTTAATTATTGAATTATTTATCTATTAATCCACAACTTGAATAAATGTTTACTGTTTTTTAAGTGTGTTTTGCATTTTTTTGGGTTTCGGAGGTTGAGTATTGAAAAAGGTGAAGCTAACAAAATCTTAAATGATTGATGTATGGTACGTATTATTGAAAGAGTGGGGTGGGGGAATGAGCAACCTTCACTTTCTAATTTGGCCCATGGGTAGTGTATCCACTTCTAGGCCCAGCTTCCTGACTTATCTTTGGGCCGGAATAGTTTGTTGAACAAAAAAAACAATTTATATGGTGGGATTAGAAACTTATTTTGTTTTAGGCCCAATGGACTACTTTGTTTTAGGCCCATCTTTATTCCTTAAAACAAAGTATTCCCTTGAAAGAAAAAAACAATTCTAATGCTTTAAAACAAAGTACTTCGTTGAAAAAAAAAAGTAGTCCTATTACAATTGAGTTTTCTAGAACACAAATATATATTTAAAAAATATATATTTTAGTTTTTTGAAACACAATTGAATTTGGTGGGAAATATTTTTATTTTTTTTGGGTTTTTTTATAAAAAAATTATAAAAATGGTAGTTTAAATTCAATGTAGGGTAAAAGTATAATTATAGAATACTGTACAAATATTTTCTCCTTATGGAGTAATGCCTTGATGGTGGGCTTTATCTATCAATCACCAAAACCACAACAAGGGTTCTAAACCTGAATTTGACTCTTAGTCTATGTAAATAGGGAAGACATGGGACCAATAGAGATCAAATGTTGGATTCGCCAACAAGCGTGTCCTATATGTTGGTTTACTTAATTTTTTTAGTTTTTTTTTTACTCTCAGTGTTTTATAGATGGGTTAATTCAAACGTGTTAAATTATGTGTTTTTTAAAACATAGAATAGTAGAAGAAGAAGTTATCGATCTTTTTTAACTTAATAGGATACTATTGTTGGTTTTTTGTGGTAATTTTTCTTTACGATCGGATGTTATTTTGTTTGGTCTGCTTCTTCAACTTTATTTCACCCTTCAACTAAAATTGTTTTAAATTTCACATTCAACCAAATATTTCTTATTTGGATGAGTTTAAGGAGTATTATAAAAATAATTACACTCCTCAAGATGAATAATTTATTGTAGAGATTAAAGTACTCAAATCAATTATTAATAAACAAAATAATTTTTCATATTATATTTACGTGTATAAATTATCAATTTATCCACTTTACTAACGAGTTTTTCGTTCTTTCAGCTCTTCTACTGGAAGAATTGAAAGTTATTTTAGGTGATATAATTATGGAATCTCCTTTTCTAAAATTATTAGCTACATTCACAACTTGAGCGAGGCATAACATATATTTTTTTATAAGTTTATATATATCATCATCTACTATTGGAATATCTTTTCAAAGAAGATGCCATGAATATTATTTCCATGATCGAAATTCGTAAAGACGTATAAACAATGAACAACTTATTGGAATGTATATTATTTTCAAAGTTCGAGCTCGTGTTAATTAGATGGAAGGAAGATGATTCTTCTCTTCACTAGCAAGAAAATAAAAGCAGGGGCACTTGTCGTCATATTAATAAAGCTTTAATGCTTTGATTAATTAAGAGGTAGAGGAGAGGAGTGTTAGGACACTGATTATTTGGAGGTGGATAAGATAAAAGTAACCTAGTCAACTACTTGATTTCAACTAATTAAAGTCTTGAAATTGTTTAAGTAAACTAAAGATTTATTTTTAATAACTAATGTAATTAATAATTTTTATTTGATTGAGTAAATTTTTTTATTAGCAATATGCAGTTACATGGTTAATTAATTACAATTTTTCAATAAAATAATTAATTATTATTAATTGAACATTTTTTAGATTAAATATGATATATAATCTAATTGTCAATTTGACAAACTCAACGAAAAACCTTAGAATAAGAGTAATAAGAGCTTAATTCACATCACACATTTTGTAGGATATTCAAAACACTCTACAAAGTGATATTTGTATGAAATGACACATCATATCATATGCATAGACTAGAGTAGAGAGTGATAGAGAAATTTTTAACATGATGTTGGAGCTGAGCTTCATCATAGATCCAATCCTCGTTCTCATCAACCAAAGTTGCAATTTTCTTACACCTTTTATGCTTAGTATATAGTACACAGTCCTCCAAATACACATATATTCTTATATTCCAAACATGGACATTTATTCTTACATATAATTGGAAGGTGTTATGGAGTCTGACTCGTATTGGCATATCCATGGTATATTTTCTTAATGACTAAATTTACGGCTCTATATGTGACACGTGGACATTTATTCATATAATTTAAAACCAAAAGTTTCATAGAAATATATCAAATATAATATGCGTATCATAAAAGTTAGTCAACAGATCACTGATGTTAAGAACTTTTCTTGCTTGCGCTATACATATGGAAAAGTGCTCATTTCATACACCTCAGGTCTAAGAAAACGAAGTGATTTTATATTTGTCAAAAAAAGAAAAAAAAATGGTTTTATAACTTTTGTACAAAATTAAAAAGATCTTTTTCATTTGCTATCCACAAAATTCCTTTAATAACTATTTTTTTTTTCTTTTCTTTTTTTACCTTTCACGAAGTATAGAATTTATTCATCATTCAATAAAAATTGATCATATAAATGAATTTGCATGTGGAATAAACATTAATTTGTAAATACTACTTACAAATTTAGTTAAATAACAAATTTTTATTGATTGTTGAATAAAATATTCACAATTTATCAAATGCAATCTAAGCCTCACTTTTTTTTTTAATCTTTAATAGTACTTTTTTGCATTATAAACGCTCTCGATATAAAATAGTATATAGGGTATATATAATAATGCCATAATAGACATGTCTTTAATAGCACTTGTGTTGAAAAGCGTTGTAATAGACAATTTCTACACATAACTATTTAAGAACAATATTAATATTACTTCTTTTTTTTCGTAATAAATGAATCATTTATTAAAAATAATTATTTTAAAATAAATTATTCTTTTAATTTTTAATGCACATACTTTTTAATATTACTTACATTATTTTTAATATAATATTTTGTACTATACATTTATAACATTAATAATATATTAATATTTAACAACAATAATTTAATAAATTAACATTATTTTTTTATATATACATTTTTTTTAATATATGTGAAATAATATATCTCATTTATTTATTATTATGAGATGAATGGTTAATATAATGTTTGTAAGGCTCTTCAATTGAATTTCACAATATATAACTTAGCATAGCTTTTAGTTAAAAAAAAGACTTAGCATAGCTAAACAATTCAGAATTCCAAACATTGTTGCAGATAAGGAAAGCACCTCATGATGGTATGCAACATCATCTACTGGGCCGTGCAAGCAGCTTAATAGTATAATAGTATAAGTTCTTAATTGGAGAGGATTTTAATTTTTTTTTTTTATAATAAAATGAGGGTAAATTTTTTTTTTGAATTAAATATATTTTTAATCTCTACAAAATTATAATATTTTAAGTTTAGTATAAAAAAAACTGATTCAATTCTAGTCTCCATTTTAATTTTATAGAGACTATAAATATTATTTTTTTACGTAAATTTTTTTCAAAATAGAGACGAAAAATAAATAAAAAAATTTAAAGACCAAAAAGGTGAGAATTTTCTATAGAAACTAAAATAAAAATTTTATTAGGACTAAAATTTATTTTACTCTGACGATGCGTTGTACGAAACTAGATATTGATGCATAGTAAGATTATCCTCAATATACACTAGTCATAAGATTTGGGTTCAACCGAACAACATCTTATAAAATCGATCTATAATATACACAGTGTGAAATGAATTTTAGATAGCAATAGACTATGATAACATCTTAAATTTTTAGTTGAACTAATTTAAACTTATAAAACTGATTTGTAAAGTGGTGAATGCTCTCACTTATAAAGATATTTTTAAATTATTATGTCTCATTTAATGTGAGACTCTTAGCCGTACGTGTAAATTAATCTCCCTTCTTTTTTTATTTTAGTCAGATATACAATTATGAGATTTTATATTCGAATACGAAACATAATATACAACTTAATAATATAAACATTTATGCATTGAATTAATCCCTTCATAGTTTGCAATATATACCAAATGCCATTGTGCAACGGAATGAGTGAATCTTGTTTGTATTCACTTGACGTTACCAAATGCAAAGGCACATGTTAATATTCATTCATCAATATATTTGCCTCTTGGAAAGTTTAAAAGTCGCCAACATGTAGGACTGAATATGTATCCAATTAAAGGGTCGAACACGTTTACAAAAATTTGACCATTGAAATTTTCTAAAGGCGAATAACTCAGTGACACATATTTTTGGTTCCATGATAACGTTACGTTTTTCCTCTTTGTATCCCATCTTCCCGCAAAAATCATACTAATGTGTATACCATGCATCTAAATTTTAGAGAAAACAAAACTTGATTATGATCAGGGAAAATATATACACAGCATGCGTGAAAAATGCAAACTACTGTGTTCCCAAAAATAATACTAGTATCTAAAAAATTGATCTACTGTTTTAAAATAAAATATATATAAAAATGACATTTAAAAAATTAATATATTTAATTTTAATATTTAATCATATATATATATATATATATTGATTTTGCATATATAATTTTTAATTATATTTTAATTAAAAATTTAAATAAACTCATTTTATTTAAATAAAATCGACTCATAAACTCTTATAATGAATGAAAGAGCGTTTAATTTTAATTGTTTTGTCTAAAAAAACATAAATATTGATATGAGATTTTGAAATAATTACATGTGTTCATATGCATTTGACAACTACATTATGTTTTCTAGTGAAAGCATTTATTACCCTGCAATCTAGTCAATTGTTTATTTGTGTTTGATATGTCATAGAAAGGCTGACCCTTTAATAAAAATCACATTACGTATAGCTCACAGAAAATAGAAAGATGATCTAACGACACCCAGAGCAGAGCCATATCTTGTTGAGTCAAAAAAGAGCTACTTTTTGTTTCATATTATTGATATCGATGTTTATTGTTCTACACGTTCAGTCCAAAAAAAATGTTCTATACGTAACAAAGTTTTTATTTAATTTTTGTTTTTGTAAAATATTCAAGATTAATTTGATTTTTAAAAATATTTAACTTTAACTATAATTATTTTTAAATTCACTTATACGAGCGATTGTTATCATTCTAAGAATTAAAGTCAAAGATTATAAATAAGCATTGAGCGTGTTTACTTTTCCGTTTCAAAAGTGTTTACTTCCTTCATTTTTATTGAAACTTTTTTTTTTACTGATTATTGTCATTCATTTTTTTTTAAATTTTACTCTTTTCAAAGTCAGATAACGTTGATATTTTTGCCTCTCATGGCACTGACAGTATCAAATGTGTAACTCTCACATGACATGAATAAAAGCAGAAATAAATATTTACAATGACAAAAGGCAAAAATTATTATTATTATTATTTATTATTATATATTCATGATTAAAATTTTAAAAAAAATTATATGTAATTTTCATCTTTTTGTATATATAAGTATATCATCATTTTAAATAAATTTTGGTGTTTATCTCTTTTTTTCTTCTTCATTTTTTTGACATAATTAATCTCATTATATTTTCTTAATCACATTTTCCTATATTCACCAATAACAAATGAGTGAAGAAAATTACAAATTAAAAAATTATGTTTATGATCTTAGTTCACTGATAATATAATTTATGCAATTCAATGAGAAAATTTAATTTAAAGATTGCAAAAAATAAACTATTTAGTAGCTAATAGGAATTCTTTAATCTATTTTTATTTATATTATAAGACGAAAGAAATCTTATTTTTCTTTCTCGTATTTTGAAATGAAAAATAGTTGTACCCATACCCACTTGGATGGGACAACAACTTTAATACTATTACTTAATCTTATATAAGTCCAAGTTAGATTATACTTTTTTAAAATAAATAATTTTTTTTTTATAAACTTATATAATTAAAAAGACGATACTATATACCATACAAAATAATCTTTTAAGGAAGATCAAGTCAACCTATTTAAAAAAGATGAATAATATTTTTTAATTGAACTTTACGTTAAATTTTAAATTTGTTGATATTTTAGTAATTTAATTAATTATATTATTTTACATTAGTTTTTGTCAAATTTAAATACATTATAATAAAATAAAATTAAAATGTGATGTCATTTAAAGTGAAATTTTTTAAAATATGATTTTAAATCTAAAAAAGATATTTAATTTAATTGATATATTAATTTGTAAATCTATTTAAAAATATGTTTGACTACTAATTTAAAAATTTTAATATGAAATAAATTTTTAATTATATTAATATGTCGTATCAGACTTCCATAAAAGTCAAACTCAAATCTAAAAAAAAAAATCAAACAATTGATAAAACTTCATCTTTAAATGTTTTGACAAATCTAAAAAAAAAATCAAACAATTGATAAAACTTCCTCTTTAAATGTTTTGATAGATCAAACATAAATTTTCCAAAGATTAATTCTATCCGGTCTATTTACACTCCTAAGTGCATATATGCTAGATGTACATGATTAGATGTCTGCCCCATATTTTTCTTTTTCACTCATGTGTAATTAAGAAGTAGTGTATTATCCATTTGGAACTCTCTTTTTCCCCACACCACTTTTTGAGTTGAGCCAAAAAAGAACGATTAATGCACTTCTCACATTCACTAATATCAAAGTGTTATTTATATTTGATTGTGTATGGTTCACTTATTGTGAAATTAAGTGTCACTCTTATAAAATTAATGAGTTTTTTTTCCTTAAAAGAGAATTAATTCACACAGTAAAATCACGAGTTTGAACATAAAACATAACATTTAATTTAATAATATTGATATTTGTTAAATAAATTAAAATTTAAAAATAAAATTAATGAGTTCTATCATCTACAAAATTGGTAAGATGTATCACTAAATTATAATTTATAAAAAATAACGATATGTCCACACAAATTGACATATCAATATCATCAATCATTAAACCATAAGCATGCAATTGTATCCATTTAATTTGTCCTCAATATGATCCATCCATCCTCTTTCATCCACTCAGTCATTTGCCAATTAGAATTCTAATTAACCACCAATGGCAGTTAAACCTCTATGACGATTACATCGTTTTGATTTAGATCTCCTAACTATATGTATCCTACTCGAGTTAGTCCTCCCAAACCTTTATATATATTTGAATCCCTTATAATACGATGTACAAACCATACTCATGAATGTTATTGGCGAACTAAGAGAAAATATATATTTAAAAGTAAAATTTTGCAAGAAAAATATAGATATAAAATTTATCATTTTAAAGTGACAACGTTCTTGCATATGCTAGCTATAGTTAAAGTTCAAGATTGAATTTTTTTTTCTACTAACTTTTTATTTTAATGTGTGTAAATATACTATTTTTATTTATTTTCATTCTTATAAATAATTAGTAGTATTATCAAATAAAAAAATTTAATTCATTATTCATGTGAATAATTAAACTTAAGTAAACTTATCTCCAACCACTAGTCAACCAATAAAACATGTAAAGGAAACAAAGGAGAATTTAAAATAACTTAATCATCAAAGAGGAAGAATGATCTAAATTAACTAAAAAAGTTTACACTAAAAATATTTTTTTTGTTTCAACACTTCGTAAAGAACAAGTAAATTTAGAAAAATATATTAAGAAATTATAAAATTAGTTAAGTTCAGATTATTTTTTACCTTTAAATTAATTTATTTAAATGTATGTTTGTGGTTTTTGTTACGGTAAAAAAAAAAATTAAAGGTACTATTATAAAATGGTCTTAATAAACAAACCATATTAATACAAATGTGATATAAAATAATCTTAATAAAATAATTCTATCAAATCTTATAAAGCTAACTAAACAAGGCTAGATATATAAGCTAATTTTATAAAAATTTTCTTTTGACAAAACCTTACAACGATGATATATTTATTTGAGTTAGCTTATAACCACGAGATAAAATTAGAAGATGAACTGGTATATGTTTTTTCACAAAAGGATAAACTGGTATCTATTTTATGATGATACCTCCTTTACTAGCTATGTCACATATTTATTTTCCACATCTAGAACGTTCTATTTTCTTTCTCTCTAAATGAAAAAAGAAATCACAAAAAAAAAAAAAAAACTCCTCCATCTATAAAATGAATGTGAGAGATGTATCTTTTCTGCTTCACATGACAATGTCTTTAACTCCGTGACCAAAAACACTTAGTTATACAGTTGGTGTTGAAGTTTGGTTACTTTTTCTTTGTACTTTCCCGTGCAGATAAATTAATTAGTCCCTAACATTTCGGAACCAACTAGATTTTTCATCTGTCTGTCAAAAAAACTAGATTTTTTATCTGGGTATTCACGAGATTTTTGTCTCTAAAATTTTCAACTTTTTTCATTATAGTATAATTGAACTCTTCTTCTTGTTATTGTTCTAGTTCTAGCTAGTGAGTAACACAAGTTTTATTTATTCATCTTGCATGAATTGAGCGAGTCAGAAAACACAGAATATAGAAAAGATGGCTACTCGAAACATTGAGAAGATGGCTTCAATTGATGCTCAGCTGAGATTATTGGCACCAAGAAAAGTTTCTGATGATGACAAACTTGTGGAGTATGATGCTTTGTTGTTGGATCGTTTCCTTGACATTCTTCAGGATTTGCATGGACAAGATATCAGACAAACTGTAATTTTCTTTTCTTTCAATTTACTTCTTATTTCTTTTCTTATGCTTATGAAAAAAGATTATATTTTTAGCTCAATGTTAACATATTACTGAAACCCCACTTCAATATTTCTTGTAAAGAAACTGTTTTTGGTCTTGGATGAAATTAATTGATAACATTATTTTCAAAAATGGGACTTGAATGTGTGTTCTTTATCTGTCTCTTCTTATTTTGACCCTTTGTGTGTTAAAGGTTCTATTTTTGGTGAAATGCATAATATTGCTTTAAGTAAATAAATTCGGGCTACAATAATCTTGGCCAGATTTTATTTACTTCCCGTCGTAACTCCTGACTCTGGATTATCAGGACCATTTATTTGGTATTAGAGCGTTAAGACCAAAAAAATTCTTGTAATAAGTTTGCTATGTTTTAATGATTTTTTGATGTATGGACTTGTGGTTAAGAGTTTTGGTATAATTTGATGCATGATAGGTTCAAGATTGTTATGAGCTATCAGCAGAGTATGAAGGGAATCATGAGTCTGAGAAGTTGGAGGAACTTGGGAATATGTTGACTGGTCTTGATGCCGGAGATTCTATTGTCATATCCAAATCATTTTCTCACATGCTTAATTTGGCAAACTTGGCTGAGGAAGTTCAAATTGCATATAGGAGAAGGATCAAGTTATTGAAGAAGGGTGATTTTGCTGATGAGAATTCTGCTATAACTGAGTCAGATATTGAAGAGACTTTGAAGAGGCTTGTGACTGAACTGAAGAAGACTCCTGAAGAAGTCTTTGATGCTTTGAAAAATCAGACTGTAGATTTGGTCTTAACTGCTCATCCTACTCAGTCTATTAGGAGATCTTTGCTTCAAAAGCATGGAAGGTTTGTCCATTACATTAGTCAATATTTTTGTCATAACTTAGTGGTGTTATGGTGGTCCATTGGTTGTAGCATTTAGCTGCACTTGAAACTGGAAAGCAATGGATGACCTGTAATTGTAGGTCACAATTCATACTATTTATGGAATTGTGGAAATTTCTGCACTAAGGATTAGTCTTTCTGTTAATAATCATTGTTTTCATTTGCAGGATAAGGAATTGCTTAACACAGTTGTATGCTAAAGACATAACACCAGATGATAAGCAGGAACTTGATGAGGCTTTACAAAGAGAGGTGCAGGCTTAATGCCTTATTTCAATATATGATGTCATTATTCACCTATTTGCCATTCAAATGATGAGGTCATAGATTTGTGGTTAGAATTTTATAGAAATTTTTTACACTAAATCTAAAGCGCTAATGAAGTTTGCTCATGCACAGATACAAGCTGCATTTCGCACCGATGAAATTCGAAGGACTCCTCCTACACCACAAGATGAGATGAGAGCAGGAATGAGCTACTTTCACGAGACAATTTGGAAAGGAGTGCCGAAGTTTTTGCGTCGGGTTGACACAGCTCTAAAGAACATTGGAATAAATGAACGTATCCCATATAATGCTCCTGTTATCCAATTCTCTTCTTGGATGGGAGGAGATCGTGATGGTACATTTATTTTTTATAAAGAAATTAACACATGAGCACAATCATACTCGTTAAACTGTCGAGTTAACTCTCAAACTCTTACGAGTTGACAATTCTAATATACATTACAGGTAATCCTAGGGTAACCCCTGAAGTTACAAGGGATGTGTGTTTGCTTGCTCGAATGATGGCTGCTAATTTGTACTTCTCTCAGATAGAGGATCTCATGTTTGAGGTATCAAATATGCAAGACTAATGTCATGACAATAAATTTTCTTTAAGCATTAAGTTTGTGATTCTTAAATACTGGCTTTTGTGTTCTTTTGCAGCTGTCTATGTGGCGCTGCAACGACGATCTTCGTGTTAGAGCTCATGAGCTTCATAGATCCTCAAAGAGAGACGCAAAACATTATATTGGTATGTATTAATCTGTTCCAAATTGCACACTTTTGACATCATTATTAGGATTTACAATGCTTAACAGAATCTCAGATCAGCACTGCTGAAACAAATTTTAAAATGTTGCAGAGTTTTGGAAACAGATTCCTCCAAATGAGCCATATCGTGTCATTCTTGGATTTGTGAGGGACAAACTGTATAATACACGTGAACGTGCTCGCCAGTTATTAGCTAATGGGACCTCTGACATACCTGAAGAGACTACCTTCACAAATGTTGAGCAGGTATTATCCTCACAATAGCCCAATCCTCACTAGGCGGCGCTATAGCGATGTGGTATAGTAGAATTTGAAAAGATTGTTATTTTCTGCAATCTGCGATTGACAACATTGAATATTACTAGATATATATTTTGAAGCTCTCTAACTTGCACTTTTGTCCTTGTAGTTTCTGGAGCATCTTGAACTCTGTTATAGATCACTTTGTGCATGCGGTGATCGGCCAATAGCAGATGGAAGCCTACTCGATTTCTTGCGTCAAGTTTCTACATTTGGACTTTCACTTGTAAGACTCGATATTCGCCAAGAGTCGGACAGACACACTGATGTTATGGATGCAATTACAAAACACTTGGAGATTGGATCATACCGAGAATGGTCAGAGGAAAGCAGGCAGGAATGGCTCTTATCCGAGCTTAGTGGAAAGCGGCCTCTATTTGGCCATGACCTTCCTAAGACAGAAGAAATTGCTGATGTTTTAGAAACCTTCCATGTCATTTCAGAACTTCCTTCGGATAACTTTGGCGCTTATATCATCTCGATGGCGACATCTCCATCTGATGTGCTTGCTGTGGAGCTTTTACAACGTGAATGTCATGTGAAGCATCCTTTAAGAGTTGTTCCACTGTTTGAAAAGCTTGCTGATCTTGAGTCTGCTCCAGCTGCAGTAGCGCGGCTTTTCTCGATAGATTGGTACAGAAACCGCATTGATGGTAAGCAAGAAGTTATGATAGGATACTCAGACTCAGGAAAAGATGCTGGCCGTCTTTCAGCAGCTTGGGCACTATACAAGGCTCAAGAGGAACTCATAAATGTAGCAAAGGAGTTTGGTGTTAAGCTAACAATGTTCCACGGCCGAGGAGGGACAGTTGGAAGAGGAGGAGGTCCTACTCATCTTGCTATATTGTCTCAGCCACCGGATACTATTCATGGCTCACTTCGGGTAACTGTTCAAGGTGAAGTTATTGAACAGTCATTTGGAGAGGAGCACTTGTGCTTTAGAACACTCCAGCGTTTCACTGCTGCTACACTTGAGCATGGAATGCATCCTCCTGTGTCGCCTAAACCCGAATGGCGTGCCCTTTTGGATGAGATGGCTGTCATTGCAACGAAGGAATATCGCTCGATTGTTTTCCAAGAACCTCGTTTTGTTGAATACTTTCGATGCGTAAGTATTATATGCTTATACTTAAAGTCACAGAACTAATGAAAATACTTATGACATTGCAATTTTTCTGCCCATTGCAGGCGACTCCTGAGTTGGAATATGGACGAATGAACATTGGCAGCCGTCCATCGAAACGAAAGCCGAGTGGAGGCATCGAATCTCTTCGTGCTATTCCTTGGATTTTTGCTTGGACACAAACAAGGTTTCATTTACCAGTATGGCTTGGCTTTGGAGAAGCATTCAAGCATGCAATTGAGAAAGATCCAAAGAATCTCCAAATGCTTCAAGATATGTACAATCAATGGCCTTTCTTCAGGGTCACTCTTGACTTGGTTGAGATGGTTTTCGCCAAGGGAGACCCCGGGATTGCCGCCTTATACGACAAACTCTTAGTTTCTAAAGCACTGCTTCCATTTGGTGAGCGTTTACGGGCTAAATTTGAAGAAACCAAGAGCTTTCTCCTCAAGGTAATTCTAATTGCTTTGAAACTTGCCATTTGGGATGCTTGTACTTTTCTTTTTTGATATAATACATGATGTTTCTATATTTTGATTAAAACAAGAAAAATCTTTTATATAAAGAAGCAAATTTTGTATTCATAATTGTGGACTTGTAGTACTTCATACTATATTGATGAAGGACTAAAATCACACAATTTTTATTAAATGTTGAGACTAAAAGCAAATAAAATTTTCTTAAGAAACAATTAAATTTATATTTGGAAATAGATCCTCTATGGCTGCTACACGGTGTAGCGAAATAAAGTTTGTTTGATGAGTTCTACTTATCGGTAGGTTGCCGGGCACAAGGATCTTCTCGAAGGAGACCCCTACTTAAAGCAAAGACTACGTCTTCGAGACTCGTATATCACAACCCTAAATGTATTGCAAGCTTACACATTGAAGCAAATTCGTGATCCAGACTATGTGAAGATGAGGCCTCATTTGTCAAAGGATTATATGGAATCAAGCAAACCAGCAGCAGAACTTGTTAAACTTAATCCAAAAAGTGAGTATGCTCCTGGTCTTGAAGACACCCTTATTTTGACTATGAAGGGTATAGCTGCTGGAATGCAAAACACAGGCTAATTAAGCTCCATTTAGTCCATAGTATTGCTTGTGTTCCAATATTATTATATGTATTTGTATAATTGGATACATATAGTTTAACCTATCATGCCTACTAGAGATTTGGATCCGCATCAAATAATTATTACTCTATAATTGTATTATTACTATACAATAAAAAATGTGGTTTTAGGCAAGGTCTTTCGATAAGTACTAGTTCATATACTAAGCATTTATCCTATAAATGTTTAATTATACTGTTTATTTTTCAACATCATCTTGATGCCTCATTATCACTCTATTCTTAGTAATACGGGACTATGATTCTCTATAGATGTTGTATAATGCAGCATTTGCTGTCGTAGTAGATGATACAAACACAATAATATGTAGCTATGCACCAGTCTTTAATAGCAATGACATGCTTTTGGTTCTTTCTCTACGATCAAATTTAATTAAGTTGTCCTTTGTATTAATTTCTTTGCAAAGATTGACACTTTTCCGTGTCGATATAAACCAAAACCAATGTCTCTCCTTCCACATTGACAAAACAACCTTAGCAAATATCAGCAAATTAAGAAAACAGCCATTTGATTCATGGCTCCTAAAATCCTAACATCCCTTCTTCTATTGTTTCTTCTCTCTAATATATTCATAGCATATGCTGCACTTTTCACAATCCTTGACCAAAAGGACCTCAACAACTATATCGTCAACAATAACAACAAAAATCCAAGCTTTGTGAACAGAGTGTTTCATGTCCTTCCCAAAGGCCACCAAGTTCCACCATCGGGCGCTTCAAGGCGCCAAAATGACCTTCAAAGATCTAGCATTGAAGATGGTAGATCAGTTAGAGCTCATGATCATACAAGATATGAAATTGATTGCAAAGGGGGCACAATTCCTCATCATGGCTCATCCAAGTGCCATAACAAATATCTATAGTTGTTGATTGGGTCAGTTCAACCATGCCTTGTTAAATAAGTAAGGTTATATCATATATAGTTACTAATTATTCATGTTTTTTATTTGTATGGAGAGAAAACACTCCCTGATTTATACAAGACAATTTTGATATTTTTGTTTGTGTTTTTTATACGACTTTTTGTTTTTCATTTTCTAGGATTAACTATTTATCATCTCTCTTGTAAGGATTGGAAAAAAAAAATGTGATGTAATGAGCTTCAGTACAAATTAATTAAGTTCCATAAAAAAAATACAAATTAATCAGAAGATTATTAATGTGATCGAAAATCTGAGATGTTGAGCCACCATAATTTTAAAAATAATAATATAAACTATTAACAAATTTAATATTACTAACTTCAATTAACAAGACATTGTTGAATTAACTCAATTTTATTTAGCTCTTTTTCTTACAAGGTAAGTAAGGTTTAACAGATACAAAAATAACGTAAGGTACATTAAATTTTGCGCGTGCAAGCTTAATTGTATTTTGTTTTTGTCTGATAATTTTGTTTGTTTCCCTATTTCCCACGCTTACGTTTGTGTTCATTCTCATTTTCTGGTTCTTCCAGCTTTCTTTCATATTGTGATACTCTTCAAAGAGTAAAGATAAGGAAAAAGGATAATTCAGAGTCATTGGCCTTTTATATATTTACTCATACACCAATTAAAACGAATACATAATCTAATGTTGATAACATAAACTATTCAAGAGAATCAAACTAAATATGAGATTAATTTTCATTTCAATTATAAGAGTCTTTTTACCTCTACGACTCTTTTGGTAGAGTTTACTATGAACAAAGTTTATGTAGTGTACTTCATATACAATACTTCTTCCGTTCTTTTATAAAATAGTCAATTGAGTCAACAAAAATTAACGTATTTATTTAACATGTGCTTAACGGTATAGCATATGTGGATTTGCTCAACAAAATTCAGAGTAAAATGGTTGTGCTAATAAATAGAAAGGCAACTATCAGTTGTATTGGAATCAGGACAATCTTCCAAAGGTTCAATCTGTAAATGAATTAACATGACTCCTTCAACAAATTGTTTCAATCCCAATTTGAATTTAGATTTTTACAAATGATTGTTCTTAAGGTGGAGTTCATAACCACATAACCACAATCACTTAGTTTCAAAGCTTAAGTATGATATGTAGAAACCTTTTTATACACTTTCTTTTATGTCCCACAAATTTATTTTAACTGTTCAAAACTTAATTTTTAGAGCATAAGTACATGCATTTTGAAAATTTGATTTCAAAATGGACAGAATTGTGTTTCAAAAATTGAACCAGATTTAAAATAATCAAATCATAATTGAAAACTATTTTAATTAGTTAAAGTATATATTAGAATAAAGCAAAGTTTATATCATAACAAGTGTGACATTTGTCACTTAATGGGAGTGTCTAAGCTAAACTAACCCTTCTATTAATAGAAATTATACTATTATTTTTTCTTTATTTTATAACGCATCTTTATCCTTTTACTATTCAAAGTTGGCATTTTTACTTCATCTAATGTGTATGTGTTTGTTTATTGCTATTTTATTGTGTATTTATTATTTTATCTATTCTCTTTAATTTTCTATGTTGCTTGCTGATTGTTGTGGTTATTGTTGGTGTATTTGGAACGTGCTTACTCAAATTTTCTTAGATATGTATACTTTACTTTTTCACACGAACAAATTTTAACTGTTAAATCATTTTTTTATGAACTAAAATATGTTTAAGACATTGGTCATCTTCTTCTACTATTGTATTTCTTTGGTCTTGAATTATTTCTTTGTTTTTGGTAGCCATGCCAATATCATCATCAAAGCCAATACGATTTAGTCATTATCTTATTAAGAAGTCAACCATAAAAAGCAAAATGTGTTTTATTTATATTGTACTACTTAAGTATTAAGTTTGAATACTAGTCAATAAATATTGGTCTTTTTTATGGATTAGATGTTGAGTAACAAAGAATATGATTTTAAAGCCTAAGAAAAAGTATAACATGATGTAACTCAAAAAAGAGGATGGAAAAAATTGTGCAACCATTTTTTTCTTCAAAATAATCATTTTGCTTATGTTCTATCATATTGAGAATAAAAGTAAATTTATTATTATCATAACTTTTCTTTATTTTTTTTTTCACAATACCACTCCTTTTTATCATTCCACTGAATTTGGTGTTTCTACAGGTGATTTAAATGAGAAAACCACATATTCAAATTATCACCAATTGTCCTCTTTCTTCACATGTAATCGAATTATCCCAATTAATACATGTTATATATTATGATTTAATGAAGAGAAAAAAAATGTGAAAAAAAAACGAAAATCAAATAATTGAAGTGGCTATAACCAAAATAAGAGTCACTAAAGAAAGAAAAATTAAGGGAATAACAGTGTCATTAGTGACAAAAATAAAAAAATTAAGAGTTTAAAATAAAATAAAAGTGCCGCATTTTAGTGTTTTTTTTTTTAAAATAAGAGTTTAAAAAATTTATGTCTAAATAAAAAATTTGTAAGTTTAGTAAAAAAAGTTGTAAATTATTAATATACACTTTTTATTTTTCAGATAGATTTGTGTAACAATTTCTATATAATTTTACATCTAATTATCACGTGGTTCGCACGGATACTTATCTTGTGCATCGCACGGCTACATATAATAGTATTTTAACTAACAATAATTAAAATATATATATATATATATTTAAAAAATGCAAAAAAATAATATAATAATATAATATTTCAATTTTAGTTAATTCACTTGTAGAAATATTCTATAAATTTCTTAATTTAAAATACAAAATAAATCTTCTCCTTTTTTTATAAAAAAAAAAATCTCCTTCATTTTCTTCAAGGATTTTTTTTTTTTTTTTGAAGGAAGGCTACAAGATGTACCAAATCACAAAAACAGATACTGCATATAGTATGAAATTCCCAATACTTATTGACCCCAAAACCCTGTGCATAATAGCCTCCCCAAATTTCCATCTCCAAGTCTACTCAAACCACAAAACACACAACTAGCAAAAACATCACACATGCATTAGGTACCAACATCATTACCCTCACATGAACTGATCTCCCACATTATCACCCGACCGCAACAACAATAAATACAACTCAATATTTTTTATTTTTTTTAAGACCTAATACTAGTAATATTAATAATTGTGTTATTAGGTTAAATATTATATCTCAAATTCAAATCTTAAATCTCATAGTTTGTAAGTTTTTTATAGTACTTATTATCATATTAATAATTGCTAATTTTACATTTAAGAGTAGAAATAAAATCCTTTACGTAGCCTATAAATTAAGAATAGGTTAGTTCCCTAAGTGCCCTTTAGTTGTGATGTAAAAGGTTACAAAAGTTGGATTCTAGAGTTCTAACTAATTAATTTGTTTTTGCGAGGCGAGAAGGAGTATTATGTAGGTCACTTGAAAGATCATAATTCACAACACAGAATTTACAGGTATCATTAAATTTTAATCTAATCTTTGATCTAAATCCTAGTTGCATTCTACTTTGCTTAAAAGTAATTGTGTTTGTAGAAGTTTAATTTTTAATACAAACTAAATATTTTAGCGACAACTTACACACTAAATGTTAAAAAAGATAGATATATTAAATTTGAACTCACAGCTCAACAAATTAAATATCATGCAACTACAATTTGAATTGTACTTACAAGACTAATATAAATCACATTTAGTTTGGCCTCCTTTAGAAACTAACACTAATTCTCTATTTTAGAAAGAAAAAAACTTCAAACGAGACCAAAAGTCTCTGATTTTGTTGTTCAAATTAATTAATTAGTACAAATCTAGGTTATGTCATTTTGCACTAGTTCCATATTTGAAGATAGATGAAATAAATAATTTTTTTTCAAATACTTGAATTTTATAAATAAATAAAAAATATAATCATATGAATATGAATTTAAATTACCTTAAAAAAATTTATACATATATTCAATCATATCTCAATATTATTATAATAAAAGTGTAAAAGGAATGAATCTTTAACTATTAATCAATTTTTTTTATTGATTTTAAATTAAATAAATATTACTTTTTAATTAAAAAATATAAAACCTTTCATACCTACGATCAAACTCAGTATAAATTAAACTTATGGGTGTTAAAAAAATAAATAACTGAACCAAATTGTAAAATTGGTTTAAACCAAACTGCTTCTAAACTAAAGTAGTGTTGGAACCAAGAGTTTTGATGTTAACAAAAGTATTTGATGAGAAAAATATATTTGACTTCAAATAGTATGAAAGAAGATATTGTCAAGATTTGTAGAAAATTTAATTAAGATTTGAAGAAGATTTGATTAAAATTTGAAAAAGATTTGATTAAAATTTGAAGAAGATTTGATCAAAATTTGAAGAAGGGTTTGTAGAAAATTTAATTAAGATTTGATCAAAATTTGAAAAAGATTTGATTAAAATTTGAAGATGATTTGATCAAAATTTGAAGAAGGATTTGTAGAAAATTTAATTAAGATTTGATCAAAATTTGAAAAAGATTTGATTAAAATTTGAAGAAGATTTGATCAAAATTTGAAGAAGATTTGATCAAACTTTAAAAAAGATTTTATCAAAAATTAAAAAAGATTTTATCAAAATTTAAAAAAGATTTTATCAAAATTTAAAAAAGATTTTATCAAGATTTATCTACAACAAAAAAAGAAACAGAATCAATTTGAAAAATTTACAAACGCAATCTAAACAAAATACAATTTAGAATTAAACAAGGACCAAATTAAAGCTCAAATTTCAACTATAAATAGATACTCAAGGCTGAAGAAGAATATCATCGAAAAGCATAAAAGATTAGTTTTAGAGTTCAAAGAGAGAAATACTCGTTTCAAGTTAGAAATATTTTCTCTAAGTGTTCTTTTCTTAGAGTGTGAGAGTTATTATTATTATCAGCTTTCCAGAAGCAACTACTCAAGTTTCAATCTCTTGTATCCAACCCGATAGTGGTTTAGTTCATTCTTCAATCTGGAGTTGTCAGGTTGTTAGGAGAAAATTTGGCTTGTAGGGTCAAAGTGGTGTTGTTCCTCAAAAGTCTGGCGTTGTCAGGCTGTTTGGGAAGATTGACTTGGAGGGTCAGGTGCTTTGTAATTCAAGTTATTTGAATTAGTGGATTAAAGCCTTTTAGAATGAAGAGACTAGATATAGCCAAGTTAATGGTGAACTAGAATAAATCTATGTGTCAAATTGTTTGCTGTATCTGAATTCGATTGCTTCTACTCCAAGTAAGTAACCAAAAACCAAACTAGTTTTTAATTTATTTATAAATTATCAAAAAGTTGTTAACTTTGGCAAACATAATTCAACTCTCTTTCTCGTATTTGCACCTTCAACTAGTTCGTAAAAATTGAGATCGAATTGTGTTTAAAACAATTCATTAATGAAACTGTTTTTAAAAAACTAGAAACCAACTAAATATTCCAAACCAAAATCAAATTTTATTGTACAAATATCTCTCTTGAAAGTGAGTTTTCTCTACCAATTTGTTAAGATTACATAAATAATTTGAATAATGAATGTGGTACGCTGATTATCTCTCTTCGTCGAAAACCACCGATCTTGCTCTCCCTCTCGCAAGAATCGTCCATTTTTGTTTATTTGTTTCAGCTTGTTGTATACTTGATTTAGAGTTGACTATCAAGAATATATTAAGTTATTTTTCTCCTTCATTTAGAAAATACTTCCGTCCAGTTGATAAAAAAACAATTATATTCTATATGTATATATTAATCATGTTAAGGTACACTTTCGAGTTAAAAAAATGCTTATAGAGATACTTATATATTACTTATTAATTTTTTTTTAATATAAATTAGGTTTTGGTCCCTCCTAAATCTCACTATTTGAAAACAAACTAAAAATAAAAGATAAATAAATATTCTTATGACAATGAACAAATTTTTTTTAGTAAAATTTATAGACACAAAATATAGATAAAAAAGTATTCCCAGTCCAAACCAGTACCTCTCAACATATCAAATAGTCTTACTATCTACACAGGCCAATGGTATATTCAAAACTTACAATAAAAGTAAACGGTTTTAATTACTAAGAAAGTTTTAAATATACTATTATTTTTTATCGGTTCACTCATCTGTTTACTCTACCTTTTCATTCATTAATAAATATAAAATAACCTTTTTTAATCAAATATAAAATAATTTAAATTTTAAATAATTAACAATTAATACTAATAAATATTAAACACTATATATAGTTACACATTAGTAAAATACTGAAAAGGTATATTATGCATATTTTTTATATGCTTACAAATTGAAATTGATTGTCTACGTGAATTAATTTTATATATAGTTTTTTTTATTTGAATGGAAACATAGTACTTAATCTCATGCTAATACGTAGTAATTGACAAAAGGGATACTTAATGTAACATTAAAATTTGAAAAATTATATCCAAATAACAAAAAAAATTCTTAAAACCACGAAAATCTACAGTCAATATAAAAAAAAAATAGAATGTGCTATAAAAATTACAATATTGTCTATTTATTTTT
>JBBPBO010001984.1:64439525-64514283 GCA_037974295.1 Cicer cuneatum | reverse complement strand
ATATATATATATATATATATATATATATATATATATATATATATATATATATATATATATATATATATATATATATATGAATGAGTGAAAGACGAAAAACCTAAACTCTCTCAAACAAGGGAGATAGGAATATAACTTTTACACCTAATAAAAAAACAGAACGGAAGTAAAGGAGAGTTTTGTGGAATCCACTTTTTAAGTGGAGGATGGGAAAGCCAAACTCGCACATGACCTGCCGTTGCCATGCCTAGTTTTGTGGACTCCACTTCAACCCATAGACACAAGCATCAACCTTGTTCCTTATTCTTTCTCACTCATTTATTTGTATTCTCACTTCACTCTCTAAATGCCAATAATGTTTTACAAAATTCGTCTCTTTTCACCATATGCTACCATTTTCACTTCTAAGGATATGTCTCTTACAACATTAACTTTGGATTCCTTAAAATCTCCCTAATAGAGAACCTAACATAATCACTAAAATTTCTCAAACTTAGGCACCATTTTATTATACAAATATTTATCAAACTTTTATGTTGAGATTATTCAAAAACAAACAAATAAGATAGATAGCTTAAGCTTTGACGAGATAGTTGTTGTATTTTTCAATTTTCTATAAATGAATTAATGTTAGAGCATCCACTATAGGTCCTTTTTAAAGACGATACTATTGTTGCAATATATTTAGGGAGCTCTTATCATTTTTATTTATTTATTTTCTTTACAAAACTAGCTCGTATCTTTTTGAGAGAGTAGCTCCTCTTTTTATATCTTTTATCCCTCGTGATATTCCAACTACTTTTTTAATTAAGGAGTATTATTCATGCTATTACTATTGTTTTTGTATAAGATCAAGAAAATTCATTTAATGTATTCATTTTTAAAGTTTATTCCTAAAATAATCATGACATTAAATTCTTTACTTATACTTATGAGAATTAAATGCACTATAATAAAAGTAAAACATTATAAAAATCATTTGAATAATAAATGCATCTCCAAATTTGTAATGTTTTCTTATATTAATTTTTTTTTTATGAAAGGAACATGCTATTACTATTAATTTTGCTAATACATTTGCCTCATATTGGTTTTTGCTAATACATAGTAGTAGTAGTAGTTTTGCACTAAAAAGAAAGAAGAAGAAAAATGCCCACGTTTTTTCGGGATTGTGTGCCGTTATAGTTTTGTGAGTGCACACAATCACATAATCTCAACCATCTCATCAAAATCAAACGAATTAAATTTAAACACTAGAATTTTTATCTTAGGTAAATTAAAATCCATTTTGAAATCAAGATAGTCGGATTTTGATCCGTGTCCAAAATACATGTGAGTGCATTTGGTGTGAGTGCGCTGTAATCTATCCAAATTCATTCCTTTTCTCCCTTCATGAGCACGTTATTTGCCTTTTTGGAGTGTGTTTTGTGGACCCCACTTCCAAATACAACCATACTCACAAAGGCACATTGTAACAACCTTTTATACTTTCTTTTTCTTTTTTGTTCATTCTCTCTCATTTTCATTTTCATTTTCATTCTGATTCCCACTTCACACTTTACTCACAAATATCACTCTACCATTTTCATTTCCTCTCATTTTTTGCTTCCGCAGATTCCTTCAACTTTCATTATACCGCAACAACAAAACACACAAACCATGAGTTGTAAGCATCACGAATGCAACCATATACTTCTTTTTCATTCATTTTATTTTATTTTATATTTTTCTTACATATTTTGCTTCTGGAATTGTAATGCATTTCTATTATAACTTGAAGATGGTTGACCTAGTTTTTTTTAATGGAAGCTTGTTGTTTTGTTTGTTAATTTTATTTTTTCTTCTTAGGAATTTTTGTGTGGTGTTTATGTTATTGCAGAGGCTTTTCAGTTTCCACTGTTGAATGATGAATTTTGAGGTTTCTGATAAGCTAAAAATTTGTGGTGGTGGTGGTGGTCATGATGATGATGATAGGAACTTAAATTTGAAATGGCTCACATCATGTGAGAAAAATACATTGCATTCAAATGTGATGGTACCAGTTTCTTGTAAAAAATTTGAATCTGATGATGATGTCCCTTTGTCAGCAAAATTTTCCGTGATTTCGAGTTTGGGTGGTAACTATGATGGCTCTGTTAAGAAGAGCCCTACTACTACTACTTTGCTGGTTAAGAGGCTATTTGATAACGGAAATGCGTTGTGCGGTTCGGTTAAGAAATCAAAGGGGTCTCCATCACCATATGATGATGATGATGATGATGAGGATGTTCCTATTTCCTGGAGAGGGAAAATGCCTACCGTGTCAGTTGGTAAAGTATTTTCTGTAACGAAGAAGTTTGTGGAGAAAAAACTTGCATTGATGGAAGAATCGATTGAGGAATGCCAAAGGAAGGGACAAGTAGAAGAACAGAGATTGGAGTCTATAAAGATAGAGATTGAGGAGTGCTCCAAAGAGCTTGTAAATAAGAAAAAACAAGTTGGTTGTGTTAGAAGAATTCATGAAACTCATAAGAAAATACAGGGAAAAGTTGAAGAATGTGTCAAGGATTTTGTAGCTAAGGAAACTCAGCTCTGTTTGATGGAGAACTTGATTGAAGAGCGCAAGAAAGAGCTCAACACAGAGTTGATTGAACTGCAGGAAATCATAGGTAACCTCGATAAACACGGTGAAAGGAAGGAAAAGGAACTCAAGGTTCTTTCACAAAATATTGCTGAATGCAGTATGGTAATTAAGAGTAAAGAGAAAGAGCTTGATGCAATGAAAAAGTTAATTGGCGAACAAGGGGAAATATTAGAGTTGGAAAGGAAGAAGTTACTTAAGGTAATGTCAATAAGGACTGATCAGCGTGCTCAAACAGAGAGTTTTGAGTTAATGAAGAAGCGATTTGAAGGTCGGGTTTTGGAGATGGAATCAAAAGAGAAAAGGTGTGAAGAGCAAATGGTGGAGCTTGAGTCAAAGGAGAAGCACTTTGATAGACGGGTAAAGGAGCTGGAGTTAAAAGAGAAGAAACTTGAAGGCCAGGTAAAGGAATTTGAATTAAAGGAGGAGGAACTTGAAGGCCGTATGAAGGAGCTTGAATCAGAAAAGAAGCATTTCGAAAACCAGGTGAAGGAGCTTGAATCTAAAGAGAAGCAAGTTGAAGGACGAGCAAAGGAACTACAGTCAAATGAGAAGCAACTTGAAAATCGGGTTAAGGAGTTTGTGTCAAAAGAGGAGAAATTTAAAGGCCAATTGAAGGAGCTGGAATTCAGAAAGAAGCACTTTGAAAGCCAAGTAGAGGAGTTAGAGTCAAAAGATAACAAACTTGTAGGTCAAATGAAGGAATTTGAAGGCCAGGTGAAGGAGCTGGTATCAAAACAGAAGCATTTCGAAAGCCAAATGAATGAACTTGAGTCAAAAGAGAAGCGACTTGAAGGCCGGTTGAGGGAGCATGAATCAAAAGAGAAAGAGTTTGAAGGCCAAGTGAAGGAGCTGGAATCTAAAAAGAAGGAGTTGGAATCGAAAGAGAAGGAATATGAATACCAAATGAAGGAGCTGGTGAAGGAACTGGTATCAAAGCAGAAGCAATTCGTACGCCGAATAAAGGAGCTAGAGTCAAAAGAGAAGCAACATGATGGCCGAGTGAAGGAGCTGGAATCTAAAAAGAAGGAGTTGGAATCGAAAGAGAAGGAATATGAAAGCCAAATGAAGGAGCTGGTGAAGGAACTGGTATCAAAGCAGAAGCAATTCGTAAGCGGAATAAAGAAGCTAGAGTCAAAAGAGAAGCAACATGATGGCCGAGTGAAGGAGCATGAATCAAAAGAGAGAGAATTTGAAGGCCAAATGAAGGAGCTGGAATCTAAAAAGAAGCATTTCGAAAGCCAAGTGGAGGAGCTCAAATCAAAAGAGAAGCAGTTGAAAGGACAAGTGAAGGAACTTGAGTCTAAAGAGAAGCAATTGGATGGTCAAATGAAGGAGTTTCAATCAAAAGAGAAGCAACATGAAGGCCGAATGAAGGAGTTAGAATCAAAGGAGGAGAAACTCGAAGGTCAAGTTAAGGAGCTCGAATCAAGAACGAAGCATTTTGAAAGCCAAGTTATGTTAAGAGTTACAAAAAAATAAAAATGTGATGGACATAGAACGATTTTTCTTTGTCAACAATCATTGAATATTTTTATTTTTATAAAATGAGTTTTGTCTACTTACCTAAATTAAAATATTTTTTCTGTATTTATTACTACAATCTAAATGCCGCAAATTTTAATTGTAAAACTATGATTTTTGTTTTTCAATTTTATTATGTTATTAATTTTAAAGACTGGTTGGAATAAAAGAAATTTAACATAGTTGAAATGAGTGAAAGGTGTGACATCATGCTCTACAAATTGGGCTTTTCTTCTTTTTGAAATTTAAAAGAGTTGAAATGAGTGAAAGGTGTGAAATAGTTAAAAGACTGGTTGAACATTTTTTTTCTTCTTTTTTTGTGCTTCATGTAAACCGTTTCGTCAATCTAACAAAACCAGGTACTAGTACTAGGGCCTTATCAGTTAGGCGTGTTGTGTTTCTGTTAGTCACTTAATCTTGTATTAATCATCAAAAGAATTATGCTATTGTGTAATTAGAACTGATTGCATCAACAATTTTACACTTCAAGGTGCTACATTGACATCAATCGTAAGTTGTAACTGTTAGTATAATGCTTTCCTCTGTCACGCGTACATTTCAACCTAGGAGAGGTTTTACATTCTTTCATAGTATTATTTTTTGTTGTCACCTTCATTTACTGATGCTTCAATAAATATAAGTGAGCTTAAATATCTGCTATCAAAATATGCAGTTACATCTTGCATGGATGATCAATTTTGTCCTACCATTGATGGAATGAGTTCGCAGTTGGTCACAATTGAGCAAACTGATGGACTCGAGTTCCTTTGCAATGACATTTTAGTTAATCTGCTAGAATCATCAGATCCATCAGGAACTGTTTTGGATATAATACTGAACCCTGTTATTCCATTGTGTAAGACGGGAGATGATGCTGCGATTATTGATGATAGCCACATTTTTCTGCTAGAACAACTGATGAAAATCTCACCAAAGATTAAGCCTGGTGTAAAAGAAGAAGCACTGAAGCTAGCATCTGATATGGAAGCTAACATGAAAGAAAATACTGAAAATTCTTTGGGGGTTCTTGGTTTTCTTCTGCTTTTGTCAATTTATGGATTGCTTGCTTCTTTCGATGAAGGCAAAGTCTTGGAGCTTTTTGCATTTGTTGCTCACCACAAGATAGCTGTGGAGCTTTTTGGGTCCCTGGGATTTGCAAATAAAGTTTCTGGTATGTTAATTTTGAAAATGCTTTGGTATTGTTAAGTCATATATGATTATCAAATGTGTTAATATCTATTGTTAGTTACTTCTATTTTCTAAAAGGTTTGAAGAAATTTGAATTATTCAGTCCAATCTGCTTAGTTTATTTGTTAACTAGAACTTATTTTATGTCTGTTCCTGTAAGTTTTGATGAATTGAAATTTTCTTGCACCTTTCAGATTTTGTGGAGAATCTTATCAGGAAGAAGCAATTTGTTGGAGCTGTTAGATTCAGCTATGCATATAACTTGGCTGACAAGAAACAACTAGTTGATCTCTTGCGAGAACACGTCCAGAATGCAAAACTGATTTGTGAGAACAGTTGAAAGAAAACCAGCTCCATTGAAATCAAGGTTCTTGTGTTTCTTATTTAAGTCCTACTTTATGAAACATTTCAATTTTCATATATATAACAGCATGACAGTTATAAATAAATTACTATGAACTTGAACTCAGGATAAGGCCAGAGATGAAGAAATTGCTAGCTTGGAAACTGTTCTACTAGGCATTTCAGACAACAACCTCAAATCTGAGGAATTGTTTATTCAGGAGATTCAATATCGTATTCTTGAACTAAAAGCGCATAAAGGCAAATAGTTTTTGTCGTGGAACAACCTAATGTAGAGAAATGTGGTTATAGAAATCTGCTAACATATATACACTACTATTGTTGGGTACATATTTACTTGTATTCTCTTGTATGCTAAAATAATGATTGGGATCTAAAACAATGAATAACCAACAGAAATAAAAACAGAATTGAAAAGAAAATGAGAATGTTGTTGACTTTTTGCAGAATCCTTCTTGATCTACAGGAATGTTCTTGATCTGTAGAACTACAATTTTAAAAGATCAATGTAAAATGAAATTAAAGAAAGATAAGAATAAGAATAACACTAGGATATACGTGTTCTGTCTCAATTACTTGAGACATACGTCACTTTCTACAATTGTAATACCTTTGTATATATCACTATTGAAAGTACAACAATACAAGTTTCCCACTTACAATCTCTCTATCTTCTCTCTCCCTTAATCTCTCTATCTTCTCATTTTCTATGAATACTTTTCTTGGTTGATTGACTAAGATAGTATATCACTCTCACATGCACAACATTCTACATTTTACAAGTGCATTATACAAGTATATATAGTATGCAATAACAAACTAGTTTAACTAACTATAACTACCTTGTTATAACCATAGTTAGTTATAACAATAACTAACTCTAATTAGTTTGAGGCATATCTTCACAATTCTCCACCTTGACTCAATATCAGAATAATTTATTCATAGTCTTTGCTTCCATGTACCAACTTTACTCTTTGCAAAAACCAACTATGTCCAAGCAGTGTTTGAACTTAGTTTGTGAAAGTGACTTTGTGAAGGCATCTCAGGATTTTCCTCAGTTGCAATTTTTTCAACTAAAACCTGTTTTGAATCAATCACATCCCTTATGAAATGAAGCTTAACATCAACGTGTTTAGACTTATCATGATACACTTGATGCTTGGATAGGTGAATAGCACTTTGACTGTCACAGAAAATTGAAACATAGTCTTGTTTTATTCCTAATTCACCGATCAGTCCCTTCATCCATATAGCTTCCTTAACACCTTCAGTAAAAGCAATGAATTCAGCTTGAGTAGTGGAGAGTGCTACCATAGACTGTGTAATTGCTTTCCAACTTACTGTTGTTCCATATAAAGTGAAAACATAATCAAAAATTGATTTTCTAGTATCCATGTTTACGGCATAATCTGAATCCACATATCCCTTAATTGGTTCCTTGTCATGATGAACCTTCTTGAAACTTCAAGCCTGCTGTCAGAGATTCATTTAAGTACCTCATAATCCACTTGAGTGTTGACCAATGTAATGCCCCTGGATGTGTCATAAATCTGCTTACAACATTCACAGCATGCACCAAATCTGGTCTGCTGCAGATCATGCCATATATTATGCTGCCAACTCCACTAGCATACAGAATGGTACTCATTCTATGTCTTTCTTCATCAGTCTTAGGTGAGTCTTGCATGGACAATTTGAAATTTTGTCCCAATGGAGTAGTAACATGCCTTGATTCACGCATTCTAAATTTAGTGACAATTTTCTTCAAGTAGTCAGCTTGTGAAAGAAATAATTCTCCTTTCATTCTGTCCTTTTTTGTATCCATACCTAAGATCCTCTTGGTTCTCCAAGTTCTTTCATCTCAAACTCATTACTAAGGTTAGATTTGAGTCTTTTAATCTGGTCCTTATTTGAGCTTGCAAGAAGAATGTCATCTACATAGAGTAATAGGTAAATAGGAGAACATTCTCCGTTTCTGTTCTGCTTAAGAGAACATTCTGGACCTT
This sequence comes from Cicer cuneatum, assembly GCA_037974295.1. Taxonomy (NCBI): domain Eukaryota; kingdom Viridiplantae; phylum Streptophyta; class Magnoliopsida; order Fabales; family Fabaceae; genus Cicer; species Cicer cuneatum. Next base: position 64,506,579 of record JBBPBO010001984.1, on the reverse strand, counting down.
CTGCAGAACATTCTCTGTTTCTATTATGCGCCAGTGAAAATTCTGCAGAACATTCTCCATTTCTGTTATGCGCCAGAAAACACTCTCGATCTTCTTCCTTCAGAATGCAAACGCTTTGTCAAAACTGCATCTTTGGAAACCACTCCTTATCATGAAATCATCAAACTTTTTGTACCATTGTTGAGGACTTTGCTTCAGACCATACAATGATTTCTTTAGGAGACAAACCTTGTTACTACCTTTAGTAAAACCTTCATGTTGCTGCATATAAATAATTTCTTCAAGATCACCATGAAGGAATGTTGTTTTGACATCCAGCTACTCTAATTCCAAGTCATTATGGGTTACAATTGAAAGTAAAATTCTGATAGAACAATGTTTCACAACAGGTGCAAAAACTTCATTGTAATCTATCTCTTCAAGCTGAGAAAAACCTTTTGCATCTAACCTTGCTTTGAACCTTATTTTCTCTTGTCCTTGAATGCCTTTTTTTCTCTTGAACACCCATTTTGATCCAATTATCCTTTGATTCTTAGGAATGTCAACTAAAATCCAGGTTTGATTCTTTTCTAGTGACTGCATCTCTTCATCCATTGCTGTCAACCAAGTTTCTTTGTCTTTACTGTTAATTGCTTCTTTGTAGTTGCTTGGTTCAACTCCTTGAAGATCTTCAGCAACACTTAAAGCATAACAAATTAAATCTGCTTGACTATACCTGATTGGAGGCTTGATAATCCTTCTTTCTCTATCTCTTACCAAGTTGTAATTGTCCAAATCTGGTTCTGTTTCAGCATTATCATCAAGTGATGTATCAGTCGTGTCTTTATGATTAATCTCTTGATCTTCAGGTGACTCCACCTCAATTTGAATACTCTCAGTATTGTTGTTTGAAGTGTTGTCTTGCTGATATTCCTTGTCAATCATGGCCATTCTTGTTTCATCAAACACTACATCTCTTGATATGATACACTTAGGCACACCTTGGTCAATTCTCCACAACTTGTAGCCTTTTATTCCTTTAGGATATCCAATAAAAACACATTTGATTGCTCTGGGGTCCAGTTTATCATGCCTTGCGTGAACAAGTGCTAATGAGCCAAATACCTTCATATTTGAGTAGTTAGTTGGCTTGCCACTCCACATCTCAATTGGAGTCTTGAATCCAATAGCTGATGAGGGGCATCTATTGATCAAGTATACTGTTGTTACTGCAGCTTCACCCCAGAATGTCTTAGGAAGTCCTGCACTCAAGATCATACATCTGACCTTTTCCAAGATTGTTCTGTTCATCCTTTTAGCAATGTTGTTTTGCTGAGGAGTCACGAAAACTATTTTATGTCTTTGAATTCCTAAGTCCCTGCAATACTTATTAAACTGCTCTGAAAGATATTCCAGGCCATTGTCAGTTCTTAAACATTTCAGTTTTGTTTCCTTTTGAGTTCCAATTTGCATATGCCATTCTTTAAATTTCATAAAAGTGACATTCTTATTTTTAATGATATATATCCATACTTTCCTAGAATAATCATCAATGATAATTAAGAAGTAAGAACAACCAACATGAGTTTTTGTCCTAGAAGGTCTCCACAAATCAGAATGAGCATATTCAAAAGGTCTAGAAGTATTGTGTTGATCAACACCAAAACCGATCCTCTTAGACTTTCCTAGAATACAATGATCACAAAATTCCAACTTTCCAATTTTGTCACCATTAAGCAAATTCTGTTTTGATAACTCAATTAAACGTTTTTCACTTACATGTCCTAACCTCATATGTCATATTCTAGTAGATGAATGTAAATTGGAAACAACAACTGAAGCTTGTGCAGTTATGGTAGAACCATCTAAAATGTACAACCATTTCTTTTTATGTCTTTAACAATGATATCATCTTTATTATTAATAGTCATGATACCATTCTTTATATTTGTAGAATATCCTAATATATCAAACATGCCAACAGAAATTAATTTTTTTTTTAATTCAGGTATGTACCTTACATCCTTTAACAATACCTTCTTGCCATTGAACATTCTAAATCTGATGGTTCCCTTGTCTTGTACCTTGCATGGTTTGTTGTTGCCAAGCAAAACGACTCCACCATCACGAAGATCTATTGATTCAAAATAATCTTTCTTTGGGCACATGTGGAACGTACATCCTGAGTCTAATACCCAGTTCTTTTCACCTTCGGAGTTTGAAATCATCAAGGCTTCTGCAGATTCATAGCCATCATTAACAAATGCAACATTTCCAGAATCAGAGAACGTTCTTGATTTCTTTCTTTCAGGGCAGTCTTTCTTGAAATGTCCCTTCTTATGACAATGAAAGCATACATACTTCCCTTAAGGATTAGTTTCTGACTTGGACCAATGCTTATTTCCATTTGATCCTTTCTTGTCAGTTCTTCCTCTAGTAACATTCAGACTTTCAGCATGATTATCGTTCTTGAGTTCGTGTCTTTTATAACTTTCCTTTGTTCGGATCGAGGCATGCACTTCTTCAAGAGTAATTGTTTGTTCTCTTCCAAACATGATAGCATCCTTGAAGTGTTCATATGAACTTGGCAGGGCATTCAAAAGAATCAGAGCTTTGTCTTCATCATCCAACTTGACTTCTTGATTTTCTGAATCATCAAGAATCTTGTTAAAATCAGCAATTTGTACTTCAACAGATTTTCCTTCATTCATTTTAAAAGAAAACAGTTGTTGTTTCAAGAAGAGCCTATTTGAAACTGATTTAGTCATATAGAGAGACTCAAGTTTAAGCCATAAGGCTGCTGCTGTTGGTTCTCTTGCAACTTCTCTTAAAGCTTTATCTCCAAGACACGAGATGATAGCGCTCTTTGCCTTTTCAATCAGTTCCTCTTTTTCATGAGCAGTCATTGTTGCAGGAAGCGCTGATTCACCCTTCAATGCATTCACCAAACCTTGTTGTGCCAGAACGGCACGCATCTTTATCTTCCAAAGACCAAAATCATTTGATCCATCGAACTTTTCAATATCAAACTTTGTGATTCCACCCATTGTTTCCTTTCTTCCCCACAGACGGCGCCAATTGTTAAAATAATGATTGGAATATGAAACAACGAATAATAACCAACAGAAACAAAAATAGAATTGAAAAGAAAATGAGAACGTTCTTGACTTTCTGCAGAATCGTTCTTGATCTGCAAAACTTAAACAAAGAACATTCTTGACCTGCAGAACTGCAGCAGTTTTAAAGATCAATGTAAAATGAAATTAAAGAAATATAAGAACAAGAATAACACTAAGATATACGTGTTCAGTCTCAATTATTTGACACTTACGTCACGAGTAAGGAAACAAAGCAATTCACTATTAATCTATTTATGAAGGGTTGATATAATTTATTTTACACCTTGAGTTATTCACTAATAGAATATAGTTTGTGTTTGATTCTGCAAAAATAAATAAAAATTGATTTTTAATGAATTGATTTTCGTTAAAAGTGAGTTATAAATTAATTTATATTTAATACAAAAAAGTGATTTTTATTGATTAATAATTGAATAATTTGAATCAAAATTATTTTTGAACATATATATATTTAGTATTAAGCTAAGCTTTTGGACAATATATTGGGTTTGGATCTTCAATCAAGTTTAGGACCAAAAGTCAAATTAATTAATTTGTGGTGAGACCACATTTGATCAACTCAAAAGTGATTTTGGAATGTGTGAGGGAAACCAAACTTAAATTTAATATGTTTTCAATAAAATCTTAGAGTTATATACTTCATATTTCGGTTTAAAAATAAAGTTATAATATTTTGGAATTTGATAGTATGATCAATAATTATTTTATTTAAATATAAAATTTGAATGATTTACTTTTAATTAAAATTTATTAACTAGTTGAATATAACTAAGTGGTTAAAGTTATATTTTTTAAAATGACCAAATTGAGTTTCATAAAATACATAAAATGCTTTTCAAAAACAAATTTTTTTTTTAGGTGTGTAAATAAAATATAGAAAATTTGTAAATAAAATAGAAAAACATATCAATCAAGGATTAATGGGTTGAAATGGACATACACTTGGATCATGTATTTATTCTATTCTATAATATTATTCACATTTGATCATTTCATATAAATTAGAAAAATAAAGAATAAAATAAAAAGAATGACAATTTTATTAATTTATCTTTATTATCTATTTGTATATTCTCATTATAATAAATACAAAATAAAGAATAATAATTTATGAGTAGTAAAAAATATATTGATTAAAAAGTACAATTAAAAAAATAATTAAAATTACATTAAAAATAAAAAATAACAAAATTTTTAGAATGAATATTTATATTTTTTAGAAATACGAATGTATTTTTTATATATAAAAAAAGGCACTAGGGTGAGGAGTGGGAGAGTGCAATGAATACAGTTACACATCACATCACAATTTGTGCCGTGGATCTTCTCTTGCTCCATCTATAATATTAGTATAGTCTACCAGCTATGGCTAATTAGTATGATATGGTTAGCTTAGAGACAATTGCATATGAATATGGATTAATGGATCGGAAAGGCTGAGATACCTGTACTTGTAAGTCCAATCTAGGGAGTAGGGTGATAGCGTTGCAACAAGTATAATGAATCGTTGCAACTAATACTTAAAATTATAGTATCGAATGTTAAGGATTGTATTTTACTATCGAATTGTATTTAATTATTAAAATTGAACAAAAATTAACAAATTGATTGAAATAATATTTAAAACTAACAAGACTAATAAAATTGAACTATTATAATAAGAAAAATGTTCGGGATGAGTTTCACTTCAAGTTCAATCTTTATTTCTAATTTGATCCTAGTTACTAAATTCATTTATTGAATTATTACTGAATTCTTTTTATTATTATTGTCCTAATGTCTTAGGGACATAATCTTTAATTACAAAGTAACCTCTAATTCTTTAGTGGATTTAATATTAGAATTAAGTCTTACAGTACAAAAATTCTCTTATTAAACCACTGCTACTAATTTAATTGGTTTCATGACTTGCATATATATCTAGATTACAATATCATGGATTTCTCATCTCAAGTATTCGTAAAGTCCTTTTCCGTTTCAAAATACGAATCTTAAAACATTTTAAAGTTGATCAAGCAATAAAAAAAATTAAGTACATAGATGACAAAAATAATTCAATCAACTTATTCATATAACTAGAAATCAAATCAGACAAATAAGAGTTTTATATTGTTTCACTCATCCATAACAAATATGGTTTAGTTACTCATGACAGAGATACAAAATATACAAATTAAAGAAGAATTACAAGAAATATTCATGAATGATTCTTGATAAAACTCCTTCAATTGTGTTAAAAACAGCCGTCTCTGAGTTTTTATGCCAATGTAAATCTTCAAACTTCCAAATAGCCAAAAAGAACCCTAAAAAGTGAGAAAACCGTGTTTTAATGCATTCTGCAGCTCGTCACGCGCCCTCGGTGCAGCATTTGCGCTCGAGGCACACCTGGAGAGAATCAAGATGTGAAAATATTGTGGAAATGCACCTCAAGCGCTAATATTTGTGCTTCAAGCGCACAATATATGTTGTCTAACGAATACTGCATTTTTATCCTCTTTTGAGTTCGAATTTGGTTCTGGTTTCTTCATGAAAGTTGTAGCTATGGGTCTTAACTTTCATTTGCAATTGATTTGACTCCAATTGAACATCTACAACTCCATATATGGCTGAAATACTTCACATAGGTTATGTTGATTTCTCACTAAAATTCAGCACTACACTAAAACAAAGAAACAACGCAAAACTACGAAAAATCTCTACTTAATCAAGGAAATAAGAACATAAATATTTTATTAAATCCAATAACTAAAATCAACAAAATATATCAAACAACTCCTTAAATTAACTAATGATTAACGATAAATAACACTAAAAACAATGAAAAATATGTATATGTTGAAGAGTTATCATAAGGGCTTGTGAAAACATGAGACTACCAAAAGAGTCAAAATTTGGATTCGGTCACAATTTCTTTTCTTTTGGTGGAATAGTATAATTTTTTTTATATTTAGTGTAGTTTAAGATTTTTATACATATATTAAAAAATATTATAAATAAAAAAAAATCGAAGTTATTTTATCAAAACACTCATTAATTATTGATATATTTTTCACTATCTTCAATGCAAAATATAATGATATTTTATTAGTTGTGCATATAGAATTTATTGAAGAGTAATATATGAAAAAATAGTTAAAGTTACATTGAAAGTTGTGAATCACATCCATTTTAAAATATATTTTTTCATCTTAAAATGACACTCGTTGATAAGTCAAAACTAAAAGTGAAATTCATTGTGATATTAGAATGAGTATATTACTCTTTCCATCACAATAATCGACTCATTAAAAGAAATTGTGACCTTTTCAATTTGCAATACACTTTTTTTTTAATTTTAATTATACCATTTAATTAATATTATCTATATAATCTTCAATATAATATTTTTTATTGTACATTTATAATATTGATAATGTATCAATATTTAATAAGGATAATTTAGTAAAAGTAACATTTATATATATATATATATATATATATATATATATATATATATTAATATGTATTAAATGGTCAAATGACTCAATTATTATTGAACAGAAAGAGTATAAACTTTTTGGATTCAGTGAGAATTTATTTTTCTAACTTGATAAAAAGAAAAATATTGAAAAATAAAATTTAATTAATAAAAAGATAATATAAAAATAATAAGATAAAATATGATAGAATCAATTAACTTTTTGTGCATGAGAGTTGTAAATAAAAATTAACCGTGGAGATTTTCACAAATTTAAAGTGATACATTATCATCTCATTCTAAATTTCAATTTCATAAAAATTAGTATTGCACAATTTTTTATCATGTAAAATAATTGTTATAATTATAATTCTGTTAAGCTTTTTGTTTTGGAAGAATAATTTTGTTATTTATGCTCATTTTTATGCTATATAAGGATATTTTGGTCTTTATGCACATTTCTCAATATTATTACTTTTTTACGGAATTTCTCAATATTATTTTCACTCAAAAAGATATGCAAATTTGCAATGGATCACATAAAAAAAAAAACGTATATATTTATTTTGATTGAATTCAGACTAAACTAGTTGTATTTTTTAATAGAAAATATCAACAAGTGTTGAATAACATTTGTTAAATATCTAAGGATATAAATATTATATTAAAAAAATATATTAAAAATTATGTATTCAACTTTTAAAAATTCAAAATTTATTTTTTACAATATAAAATTTCTAGTATTGTGTTATTAAAAGTGTCTTAATAAACACAATGTAGCATTAAACAAGAGTACACCAAAATAGAGGCAATATGAACAGTGGTTGTCACAAAATAATTTAGTTTTCTAGGAGACTATACTAGGTCCTAGAAATACAATACCACATATTGGTGTATTATGAGCGCACTAGCACGTTAAAATTCATTGTTCTACCAATAACAAAAAATCATTGTCACGCTGTTCAATTTTCTTGTGGACTCATTTTTGCTGCTATGAAAGTTAATGCATCAAACTAAAGTGCATATTTGTCTGGTGACCAAATCCTTAGACAAAGATCAATTTTTGAAATTGACGACCAAGTTGGGATTTTATTTTTAAACTACGGATTATTCTCTTTTCAGATGCTATATTTTTCAGTTTGATGTGACATTTTCTGAGTAATATTATTATTTTAAAACCAAAAATAAAATCTACTTTTTTTTATATAATAAAAACTTACTTTTCAATACAAAAAATATACGGTGATTATTCATTTGTCTATCGTATTTGTTCATTTGTTTTGAAATCAAAATATATATTTTACTTAAATGTTCCATTATTAAAAGATAAGATCAAATAAAAAAATTGAAAAAAATAAACAAACATACATAGCTAAGAGAAGAAAATTTTACCCATACCCTTACATTATATCTATATTTCCACAAATTTTTTAAAATGTTAAAATTACCTTTCATTTTTTTACTATTTTATCAAATTAAAATTTTACTTTTTTTTACCTTTTAAAGATTTCCAGATAAAAAAAAACAAGATTTCCGGTATGTAAAAGTTTTTCGGTAGTTAGTAGAAAACTTGGAAAATGTTTTTCGAAAAATACGCGTACATTTAACATTATCGGAAAACTTGTCATGAAGTTTTCCAGTGGTTACTTTGCTGTTAGCTTAGTCAATCAATTCATGCACCAACCAAAGGAGGTACACTTGCAAGCTGCACTCAGAATTGTGCAATATTTGAAAGGAACCCCAGGAAGAGGAATTTTGTTCAGACAAAATGGAAATGTGGGTCTTGAAGCATATACTGATGCTGACTATGCAGGGTCAATTATAGATAGAAGGTCAACCACGGGATATTGCACTTTTCTATGTGGGAATCTTGTGACTTGGAAGAGTAAGAAACAGAGTGTGGTATCCAGATCCAGTGCTAAAGCAGAATTTAGGGCAATGGCACAAGGAATATGTGAGTTAGTGTGGTTGAAGATTATTTTGGAGGATCTGAAGATAAAGTGGGATGAACCAATGAAACTCTATTGTGATAATAAATCTGCTATTAGCATAGCACATAATCCAAGTGCAACATGATAGAACCAAACATATTGAAGTCGATAGACATTTCATAAAAGAAAAACTTGACAGTGGCCTAATTTGCACTCCATATGTCTCCTCCAAAAGCAACCTTGCAGATCTACTAACTAAAGGGCTAAACAGCAGCAACTTTGAAAAAATTGTATCCAAGCTGGGAATAGAGAACATCTATTCACCAGCTTGAGGGGGAGTGTCAAAATATGTTTCTTTTTTAGATCCCTCAATTATAGGGATTCAGTTAAATAGGAGTACTAGTAGGAATTTAGTTATATATGAGTACTAATAGAGATTTAGTTATATATAAGTAATAATAGGATTTGGTTGTTTAGTAATCTAGTATATATATGGAAAACTTGAGAGGAAGTTTTCTAGAAAAGATGCGTACATTTAACACTACCGTTAAGTTTTTCGGTAGTTTTTTTTTTCTTCAATTTTTTTTATTAATTTTTATTTTTTTTTTAAATTTTGATAGATATAGATAATCCATTATTATTATATGATAAACCAACGTTGGTAGTATCAACACATGTTTTATCATATAATACTAGTGGATTATTCAAATCTATCAAAATTTAAATAATAAAAAATAAAAAAAATTAAAAAAAACCAGAATACCAGAAAAACCTTATGGCAAGTTTTCCGGTAGTGTTAAATCTACGTGTCTTTTCTGGAAAATTTTCTGGCCAGTTTTCCGGTAGTGTTAAATGTATGTATCTTTTCCATAAATTTTTTTCCATGTTTTCTAGTAGAAATTTTCTGTACCGGAAATCTTGTTTTTTTTTTATCCGGAAAACTTTAGAAGATAAAAAAAAAAGTAAATTTTAATTTGATAAAATAGTAAAAAAAAAATATGAAGAATAATTTTGCCATTTTAAAAAATTTATAAGGATATAAGTATAATTATGAAAGTATGAGATAAAACTTTCATAAGAGAATGACTCATTGTAGAGATGGGTCAAATTTTCATGTAGACATGTCTTAAAGCCCACTGCATTTGGCCCAGAAAATACTCTTTGAATAAATCGCGATATGAAATTGTATGCTAATATATGATATCGTATGAGAATAAATTGTTATTATTTTTATTTCCTATAAAAAAAAAATTTAAAGTGAAAAAATGATGCTACAATTTACGTAAATTAAACTTTTAAGTTCATTGAACATTTATAAAAACTTTTATATTTGTTTTTTTCTAATAATATAAGTAGAAATTAAATTTATAACATATCAAATTTAATATTTGTTTTTTTTTATCGCTATACTAAATCAGGAAAAATTGTTTAAATTAGGAGACAACTTTTTATCGTATATTATTGAAATTTGAGAAAAAAAATTTTAAAATAGGAGAAAATTTATTTTTACATTGCTAAGATATGTTTTGATTTTTATGGAAGTGGAATAATAAAAGCAACGTATGCCATATAAAACTCAAAAAGCAGTGACATACTGACATGCGTAATGCAAGACCGTGTTATTTTGGTAGTCACGGATACTTCCACCGGGAGAAAAGAAAAGTGGGACAATAAATTGTTTAAGGTAGATTTTGAATTAAAATTATTATGAACCATTTGCTCCTTACCAAAGTTCTTAAACGATATACATTAAATAAAATTTAATTAAAGTTTTGATCTATTTATTTTCAATTATTTATGAATTGATTTTTCTTTTTTAAAAAATTTCAGTTTTTGATTCATCTTTTATATTTTAAATAAAAAATTGTGATATAATATGTCTTAAATGTGACATACAATTTAATAATGTTAAATGATCAACATTTATGATATTACATTTAAAAATTTCATTTTTAATTTTTTAAATTATTCATTTTTGTATTTTTATTAATGATAAATAAACAATTAATCAATTTGAATGATTCTACATTATCAAATCGCATGTCAGATCAATTAAAATATATTGTATAACAATTTTTATGTTCATAAATTTAATAGAAATATCAAAACTACCGAGTTTTAAAATAAATGATTAATACTAAGAATATGTGAAAATAAAGACTCAAAATTGCATTTAAACCATTAAACAATAATAATATATATACACCTTTAATTTTAATACACTCATTTAACACTTTATTTTATTTACGTCTCTTTTTTTTTCTTTCTATCACACTATCAACTTATAACATTTATTATATTATTATCTTTTATTTTTATCTCTTTCAACATTCTTGAGGTGTATTCACTCTTTGGAATGTACACTTAAATTCACGTTATACTCGTCACTTAGTATTGAGTAACATTTTAAAATTTAATGTTCGGGGACTTTAGCACGAACAAAATAATAATGCTAACAATCTCATACGCACACTCTTGTGTTCACATTCACTACAAAAACGGAATATAATGAATGATTCTAATTATAAAGTTATAAAATAAAACTGGCATTTTGCCAATAGAGATGTCCTCTATTATTTGAAAGAAATTGAGAATTTCATTATTATATATATATATATTAATTACATAAAAACACACATTTTAAAATTAATAATATAATTAATTTTTTATACAGAAAAATTATAGTCTTCTTATTTTTTATTTAAATATTGAAAATCGGTGATGCAAACGCAAAGTCAACCACATATTAAATTGGAGTAGATCTATATATATATGTGCATTAACTTCATCAGAATTAATACATGTGAGTATATGACATTGAGGTGTCTGATTGATCCTTTCATAAAGCAATATTTCCCCTTTGCTTCAAGTTTAAAAATCTCAAAATACTCCTTAAAAGGACTTAATTATACAAACTAAAAGTCGGTGCATTATGGCCTGAACAAATAATATTTTATCTTTTTCAACAAATAAAAAATAAAGCCATCCATACATGGAATTAAAGATGAGACCCCAACTATCAAAGCTTCTCCATCTATATATTGACTTACAATTTAGCTAGCTAGAAGCAAACTCATATCATTACCAATAGATACATTCATACATCATTCAACTGATTCAACCTTCAAAAAATACCAAAATGACAGTAAGCAACACCACATTCATTCTTTCTTTATCTAATTTTTCCTTCACTATATCGATTTTATCTATACGTGAGAATTTTATCTATATTGGATCTTAGATAAAAATATATATATAATACTCTGTCGGTCTTATTTTAATTGTCTTAATTTTTAAGAAAATAATTAGTTATGGTGATTTCAATAATAAAATAAATTTCACTTATTTAAATGTCATTATTTGTTTAGTTAATGTAGAAGTTTAATAAATTGAAATACAATAAATAAGTGTATATTAGTAAAAAAACAATAATTAATGTTATATTGAATATTGTAAAATGACAAATAATTTGATAAATTTTTTTTAAATGAGATAATTATTATGAAAATTATTTATCTTAATTTCTTTCAGATTATAGAGATGAGGGTACACATGGATTGCTCTGGATGTGAAAACAAAGTGAAAAGTGCACTTCAAAAGCTGAAAGGTACGTACCACCATATACAGTACTATTATATAAATATAATTTGCTTTTGTATTTTAATTTGCCGTTCAAATATACATAAGGTGCAATCATAAATTAATTAAGTAGAACATATTCAAAATGCAATTGCTACTTTGTACAATTTCTAGCTAGATCAATCGATTAATCACGACAATAACATTAGAGACATATAAATATGAAATTTCTCATGACTTCACATGTCATAAATTTAATGACAGAATTAGAGATACATTTTATTTTTTTTCTATAGTTTAATTAATGTTGCTAAATTCAAATTTGTTTAGTAGTGATTTGTGTATTTGATTTTTGGCTGATTAAGTTCTACATGTTCTTAATAATATTATATTTAAGGTGTGGATGACATTGAAATAGACATGAAGTTACAAAAAGTGACCTTGAATGGACAAGTCGATCAAAAGAAGGTTTTGAAAATGGTTAGAAAAACCGGTTTAAGAGCTGAACTATGGCAACTTCCTCACACCACAGAATCTCAAAGCCAATATTTTCAACAACACCTTTGCAATGGTCCTGTCCCTTATTATGCTTCTCAACCTTCCTCATCTTACAACTACTATAAACATGGTTATGATAGTAGTGATCCTAGCTATTATAATTATCCTTCTCAATCTTCTATTTTTGCCCACCAAACTGGTGCTACTTTTAGTGACGACAATCCTCACGCTTGTTTTATTATGTGATCGATCATTTCTTGCTCAAATCAATCAATACAATATGTACTTTTATAACGTGATTAATAATTAAAACTAGATATATTTGTGTTTATATTTTATTTAGAGTATGAATTGCTTTAATTTAAGTAAAAATTGTTGATATATTTAGTTTAAAATTTGGACTAAATACGTTGACATTTAATTTTATTTATAAATAGGAATTGAGGGAGTAAAATATATGTGATTAACAATGCAAGCCTCTATGTTCCACTTTGGCTTTCTTTGGTTCTATATATTCATGTATGTTCCTCTGTTTTTTTTCTTTCTTCTTACACAATTTAACTTGGAAGTTTGTATTGGAGTTGATACTAAAGTACTCCATCCCATGGTCAAACCTATAAAGTCATCTAGTTTGAGAATGATTATTCAACTCAAAAATGATTTTTTTTAATAAAATTGAGGATGGATGATGTCATAAGATGTATACGATTTTTCATTTAACTTCGTTACTTTCTTGTGATAATTTTTTGTCAAAAAAAAAAAAAAGAATTTTTCCTTTCAAAATTGCCATTTCTTTCTAGTTACTCTATCAATTATAAGTCTTGTCTACACCACAATCTTGTCTATATCTAATTGTAATGCATAATAGAATAATATATATGAATGTGGTACCACCAAGACATAGTAATCATCACACATTTAATATTCCTCTTGTTTTTAATCATTTCTGCAAACATACAAAGTAATATCTTTTTTGGACAACTGAAAAAACGAATCATACCAAATTTAATCAAGTTTTTTCAAAATTATAGAGTTGAAAAATAAGATTTTAGAAGGTCACTACAACAGTAACATCAACGATATTATTTGGAGTAAATTTTGGAAGATAACGATACTCAACAAACCGATCTCTTTTAAAAAGTTAAGAACAAATTCATCCCAATAAGAATGGAGATAAATATAAGAGGAATTTATTGCCTCATTCTCTTACATGTGATCTTCCTAAAAGCAATTGCCTCTGTCAATAATGAGAGCTTATGATAGAGACTAAAATTACATAATTTGAAAAATTAAATGACGAAAATTACAAATTTTGATTAAAATCATGAATGAAAAAAAATGTGGGCATGATTGCATATAAATTGAATTGACATATTTATAATTTAACCGCGCAGAAACTTCATAACAAAATTATTAAGCGACATTGAATGTGGTAATCAGAAGTTACCTAAGAATTGACGGAACACGTGGATGACGATAATTGGGTAGCAATTGAGTTTAGTCTATGCACTTACGCAAGTAACCATCAATCATATATCCGCGTAGAGTCCTCTTCGTCAATGGGACCAAAACGATAAAATCAAGAAAAAGTAGGGATATATTCGTCATTTCAGTCCCCACTCATTTTCTACAGAACCTCTAGCAAGAAGAAACGCATTGAAAAATAGACAGTGACAGAGTGAAAGAGAGAGAGATTTCGCAATTTCACAAACCCTAATTTCGAAGAGATCGGCGATGGCTTCTTCTAAGGATCGTGAAAACTTCGTCTACATCGCCAAGCTCGCCGAGCAAGCTGAGCGATATGAAGGTTTGGGTTTCTTCCTTTCTTTATCAGTATCACACGTCTTCATCCTTATGCTTGATTTTGATACTTAATTTGATTAATTTTCTTTTCCTTTATTTAATTTCACTTTGTTTTTAGTTTCAAAATTTATGTTTCAATTTTTATTTGTGTTTATTGTTGACTGTTTACCGTATCTGTTAGGGTTACTGAAATTTCATTTCCATTTTCTGATTTTGTTTTCTTAGATAAATAATGATTGAAAAGTGTGTTTAGTTTTAGCACGTGGCTTTTTCATTTTTTGGTACTGCATGTTTAAGTTGAAGTATTTTTGTTGATCAAAGTGTTGTTCTTGTTCTTCCTGTGAAATCTTTTCAGATTTAAAGTTTGATTCATTTTTTGTTCATTTGTTGCATCTATTTTTGTGACAGAGATGGTGGATTCAATGAAGAGTGTTGCAAATCTAGATGTTGAACTGACTGTTGAAGAAAGGAATTTGCTTTCTGTTGGTTATAAGAATGTGATTGGTGCTCGCAGAGCGTCGTGGAGGATTCTGTCTTCCATTGAGCAAAAGGAAGAGACAAAGGGAAACGATGTAAATGCAAAGCGGATTAAGGAGTATAGGCATAAGGTTGAATCAGAGCTTTCAAACATCTGTAATGATGTTATGAGAGTGATTGATGAACACCTTATACCTTCAGCTGCAGCTGGTGAATCAACTGTCTTTTACTATAAGATGTGAGCAGTCATGTCAAATATTTGATCTTGTATTTCTTGTGTTGCATGGGTGGATTGTGTGATGTTTGAATATTTTGCTTGCAGGAAAGGTGATTATTATCGTTACCTTGCGGAATTTAAGACAGGGAATGAGAAGAAGGAGGCTGCTGATCAGTCGATGAAAGCATATGAGGTTAAATTTATGTTATTGTGTCTTGTTTTTGCAGTTTATATGTTGTTAGCACCTGGTTCTATCCTGTATATGGTTTATTTTCTGAGTTGATTTAAAACATGCAGTTTTTTTTACTATTAGCAATTGATCTAAAAGGATTTTTCTGCCCTTTATTTTTAATTTGGCCAACATCATAGGCTCATGGTTTGTCCTGTGTGTTGTAGAGTTCCTTTTTTTTTCATCCTTTCTGAAAACCTTATATATGGCTTTGATTGAGAAAAAATGTACAATATGTTTAAGGGAAATATATACTTCTACTAATTGGAAAATCCAACAGAGTGGATTTATTCATAATTATCTACTATGTTAATTTTTTTTATAGAATTCAGATTTGGTGTTTTTAGGTCTCTTGTTTGGGAAAAATTCTCAGCTAAACTTCAATTATGTAAAGCCAAAAGTAAACAACAGTTATTTGGAACTTGCAGTCCATTTTTGCTGCATAGATTGCTCTTCCACTATTATTCTTCTGTACCATCTATTGTTATATATTTGATGTAGTCAAGTTTTTAGTGGTTGCTAAATATAATGTGTAATTATTCCTTTCCCAGCTTTGAATCAGTATTTCTATTTTATACTTTTTTTTTATTATCATTTTATCTCCTACATAATATTTGTTGTTTTCTATATTGCAGTCTGCTACCACTGCAGCAGAGGCTGAATTACCTCCCACTCATCCCATTCGACTGGGTTTGGCTTTGAATTTCTCAGTTTTCTATTATGAGATCTTGAACTCACCAGAAAGGTTTGTGACTTGATTTATAACCTGAATTTTGATTGAAAATTGGTGGTGTGTTTGATGATGGAGAATATGTTTTCCTTTTTCCAGAGCTTGCCATCTTGCAAAGCAAGCTTTTGATGAAGCTATTTCAGAGCTTGACACCCTGAATGAGGAGTCCTACAAAGATAGTACATTGATCATGCAACTTCTCAGGGACAACCTGACTCTCTGGACTTCTGACATCCCGGAAGATGGAGGTAATTATCAATAGATGACTTAAAAATTTCAATAGTTCTATTAAGATGTTCAACAAGAGTTAGGGATAGTTCCAGAGGATATGACAAGGGCAAGCAGTCATGTACATTTATATGTTAAATGCTGGCTTTGAAGTTTGAGTATTTCCTAGCCACAGTCTATCATAAACCCTCAAATCATCTGAAATGTGAAAAGGATTGGAGCACAACGGAAATCCACCTTCTCTAGTTATGCTTTTACATGCCAAACAAAGCTCTGAATGCCTAATAGCTAATGTGGTAGATGTGTCTGGCTGAGAATTTTTACTGAGATTGAATGCTGAACATTAGTTGTGATTGTTCTGTCTCTTTGGTGCTCCTTTTCTATCAATTTCTACTGAATTTTTCTGACTTACTGTTACAGAAGATTCTCAGAAAGTGAATGGCACTGCCAAACTTGGTGGAGGTGATGATGCAGAGGTGAGCAATTCTTCAAAATTGTAGGCTACATTTCATTTTTTGTTTGATGGTTTTAATTCATTCATTTCATCATTTTTTTAATGGCAGTGAGTCTGATGGGGTTGACGGGAACTTCCTTAGGATTTGATGCATGTGTTTGGGCATGAAACATTAGGGCTGATTACTTCTTTGTGTACTAGGTAGAGATAGGATTCCATTGTTCCCTCTTTCTCAGTTTCTTGTTAATTGGGCCATACTTCCCAAGAGGAAAAGAAACTCGATTTGTGCTATATTATGGTAATGTTTTTTTATTTGTGTGGTGTCTTGAAATGGCCTGTTTCACTCCTAAGCACCTTCTTCTGTCTTTAGGAGATTGATTTGATGAGGATTGTTCATGGTGTATTTCCTGTTCCAATGAAATGCTTCACCATTATATGGAACTGTTATATTGGAAATTGATCAGTCGATTATATATCTATTTATGACTTAAATTCGTAACTAATTCTATTGCTGCAAAATGTGGAAGCAAGCAAATAAACAGAAAGTGCGGTGAACCAAAAAAAATGCGTGAGTACTTCATGTAATAATTGGGGTTATTTTTACTCTTAATAATAATAACATGGCAACAAATTAGACTGTGTTTTGATCAATTTATTTTATGTTTAAAGTAGTTAGTTTATAAAATCAATTGTTTGAACATTTGAAAGTAGTATTAATAGTAAATTAACATGCAAATATTATTCTAGTTAAGAATGATATGATTTTCATGGTTTTGATAGTGAGGGATAGGTTATCTATTTTGGTACTTGTTTTGATAGTGAGGGATAGGTTATCTATTCTGGTACTTGTTTTCAATGACCGAGGAGTGATGGGATGGGTTCTGATAAAAGTGATGAATAAAAAATGGTTGAAAGTTACGTGGTCGGTTGCGTACGAACTGAAGTTTTTGCGTAAATAATTTTAACACGGAAAATGAATTTGTTTAAAATGGTAGGCGATTAGTGGAGAGATTGTAATTAATCAATTGCAGTATAGAGGTTGGCTCTGCATTTTGATTCTGTATCAAATATCAAATAAATTGCATTTTATAACAAGTGGTTAGGCTCTAATGGTAGTTATTATGTGACCTAATCATGGACTATATTTTACTTATTTTTGAATTGAACTTAGAATTCTCAGAACTCTTATATTAAAAAACAGAGGGTTAAGATTGAAAAAGATATTGCATTCTCTTATAAGATTTTGTAAGGTATATTTCTTGAAATAAAAATATATATAAAAATAGTAATTAAAAATTTGATGTATTTAATATTAAATTAAGACTAGTTATATTAATTTTTTAACTACTTTTTTTTACTTATATTTTATCTTAAAAGGAGTACTCATTTAAAAAAGTTCAAATAGAAGCAAAAAGAATAATATTTAGTAGATTTAAAATTGAATGTTTTCATCTCAAAAATAGTACTAAAAAAATTATTTCACAAATAGGGATATTTTTCCCTTATATCAAAACTTTCTATTATTCATTGCATTGAAATTTATATATGAAAATGTCCACCATAATATTTTCTCTTTTATTTTTTTTTCTTTTTAACAAATTATTAATCATTAATTTAATAAATAAAAAAATTAAATTATATTAATAAAAGGATTTTTTTTATCGATTGCAGATAAACTAACAACTCCATTATTTGAACAACTCTATTACTTTATCAACATGCTATATTATTTTAAGAGCTCACTCTTATTTTGCAATTGCAAATAAATTAGTAACTTCATTCTATTTTGTTAATGAGTCTCCTATTTTTTCTCCTATGGTGGACACGAGAGAGTTGTTAACAAAATAAACTCCAGGAAAAATAGGAGGATGTTATTAATATATAAATATTAAGTTGTTAACAAAATGAAATTGCTAATTTATTTGCAAGAGAATGCAAACTAAGAAGGAGTTGTTAATGTTTTGGCACACCTACCAATCTTAATTCTAATGTATTTTTTTATTTAATATATTTTATTTGATTTAATTAATATGATTTGATTTTTTTTATTTATTAATTATTTGTTAAAAATAAAAGGCAACACATGATTACATTCCCGATATGCGACTTCGTATAGGAGGGAAAAAAAATAATATTTAAATAACTGTTTCAAAATGAAAGAAAAAATAAAAGGCAACACATGATTGCATCTCCATGATCACATTATCATTTCAAAAATATTATTTAAATAATATTTCAATAAAAAATTAAATAAAGGAAAATAATTGTTTGGTAAATAGAATTATGTTTTTGATATATATATATATATATATTAAGTAGTAACATTTTTAATTAGCGTATAATTTTTGAGCGTAGTATATAATATGGAGTTTTAAATACAAACGATGAATGTGAAAAAGTATAGTTCGAATTTGGGCCGAACGTGATTTAGTATTCGAGAGCGTCTCAAATAAGATCTAGGGCAATATAAGGGCACGTTGTAGTTTTGAGAAATCAGAAAATTTATTGTGTTGTGTTCCGTGAAGAATAATAATATAGCTTGAAACTCTTAGATGGAATATCCACAATAACATGCTTGTGACGTAACCATACATTATTCACTCTCTTCTAAGTTCTAACCCACCAATTTCAACCTGAAATTTCTTAATTTATATTTTGTTAGTTATTGTTCATTGGAGTTCAAAAAGTTCCATCAATTATTTATATATACTCATTATTTTTTTGGGTGCTACCATGAGCTGTTGTTGTGAGTTTAATGGTTGCAATAATGAAGCCAATATTTTGGCTGTCATTTTTGACTTGGATGGAACACTTCTTGATACTGGTAATTAGTATTTCCTTCTTATTTTTTCAACCATGTTTTGTGTGAATTTTTTTTTTTTAACTTTGCATTTGTGTTGATGATTGGTGTGTAGAAAGGGCTACAAGGGGTGTGATGAATGAATTTTTGGGAAAGTATGGGAAGAAACTGGACAGGGAAAAGGAAGAAAAGAAGAGGCTTGGGATGACACTGAAGGATTCAGCAGCTATAATAGTTAAGGACTATCAACTCCCATTAACACCTGACCAATTTATCACAGAAATCACTCCTCTCTATAGGGAAAGGTAAGGGAAACATTTTCAGCTTTTATATGATGATGTAATTGCGGTTCCAGATTGCAATTTATTTTGATTTCTGAACTTTTTTTTTTTTGTCAAAAAATACTTAAGTCAAATGGGATAGGAACTCTTTTGTTGCATTGTTTAATGTTTACACATTCAATGGTTCTCCTTTTCCATTCATAAATTGATTTAGGTGGAGAGACGCCAAAGCATTACCCGGTGCTAATCGCATTATCAAACATCTAGCAAAAAATGGGGTGCCAATAGCTCTTGCTTCAAACTCCTTGAGAGAATATATTGATGCAAAAATTCTTCCGCATAAAGGTAGTTTTCTATTCATTACCTAATTGTTGTTCATCAATGAGTTTCTGTTTCAGGTCTTTCAAATTTCAAGGAGAATGACAAATCAGCTTTTCATTCTAGTTATTATTGTCTCTGAATCCAATACAGAAAAGTATATTATTTGTAGCTGCAAAAGTATCAATTTACTACATAGCTTGAGTTATTTGTTTTTCAGCTTAATGTTTTGTAACCAATTAAATAAGGCTAATGTCCTTAAGATTAATAGGCCATAATCCACTCCATTTGTTTTTTAAAAATAAATAAATATCCAAACTTTGGCCAAATATACTTTATAGTACAAATTTAAAATTGTTTGACTTGTGTGTTTGGATGCACGTCTGGCCAACTTTTCTTGTGTCCTGATGCTCTTCCCAACGTAAATATCATGTCGACATGATTTCTCGCCGTGGTTTTGCTTAACGCAACGTTGTTCCAAAACATATGCGTAATTTTCTGCTTAAAATTTTAATTTTGATGCTTAATAAAATTGGTTTTTGTAGGTTGGAAAGAAAGCTTCTCTGTAATTCTAGGAAATGACCAGGTTAAATTTGGGAAGCCTGCTCCAGATTTGTAAGATTATCTGCTATAAGTAATGATCATGATTAGACTTTTAAATGAACTTTTACACTTAGACCTTTCAAATATCTTTAGGAAACAATATGAAACCTTTAAGTTGTAATGTCCACTTCTGAGTGAATTAATTATACTCTTGCAGTTTCATCACAGTTGTAACGAAGTTTAATTGTTTCAGATTTGAAGAAGCTGCCAAGAAAATGGGTGTAGATGCAGTTAACTGCCTGGTGATTGAGGATTCCTTGTAAGTCTTCTTGTGTCTCTGTAACACTCTAAATGATTCATTTGTTATTGTTGAGAGTCTCGTATTTGATGAAATATGGTATGAAAATGTGTTCATAAGTTAGAGGCATCTCTCACCTTAGAAGTTGATTTTGTAAGAATGAATTAAACTAAACCCAAATTCTAAGATGGTATTAGAGTCTATTCAAGATCTTCTGTTGAACCATCCGCTATTAGGTCACACTCCAGATGTCCAATCCTTGACGTGCAGGAATGTGTTGATAGTCTCATAAATATGTCCTAAAAATATGTTTACAAAAGGGAGACATCACTCACCTTATAAGTTGATTTTGTAACAATGATTTTTGTGCATCCACTTGATTTTTTCATGTAACAATCATGTAATTTAACAGGGTTGGCGTCAAGGCAGCTAATGCAGCAAAAATGAAGGTAGTGGCTGTACCATCTAAAGGGGAATCTGATTGTAGTAGGCTGGCAGATGTTACTCTTAGTTCACTTTTAGAGTTTCAACCTGAGCTTTGGGGCCTTCCACCTTTTGATGATTGTAATAATCCACCTATTAGTTCTTAAGTATATTGATTGATGAATTTCTATAAATAATGTGTTTTCTTATCACAGAAAATTTTCAAACTAATAATGGCAGGGGTAGATAACACATTGCCTATTGACCCAATTCATCTGAGTGGTTTATATGTTACAGGATCTCTGCTAGGAACCACAGGTTTTTAAAACTACTAACTTTCTCATTTCATTCATAAATTTAGTAACATGAACTACAAATTCTAAGCCTTTATTGATTAATTTTCACATATTCAAAGTGACTTTGATCTCTTCAAATTTCATGTTTTTTATTTTAACATGGTATTATCATCATTATGACAAAATTGAATTCCTTAATCCAGAGAATGCAACATTTGCTATTCCTGATCAAGTTATTGGGCTTTACTTTGGTTGGGCCAAAGTTGATTTAAATAGGAATTTCAAGATATTGGTTAGCATTAATTTGGACTTCTCCAGTGTTTCCTACAAAAATATAGTGAGTAGCCCATTATAGAACTCTACAATTTCGTTTTTCAGTTCATCATTAACTTCGAGTGGCGGTACCTTTTTTTTACTTACTATATTTTCTAGTACATACTATATTTTCTAGTACATACATAACAAATCATGAGTGTGTTGAAAAATTAACTCTTGAACTTTACTTTCTACTCACCTTTAAAGAGGCAAATTGATCATTTTGACCTCGCATGTGGTTGTCACTAGTTAATGGATATTATGGGGACTAATTTTGCAGGATGTTTCGCTTAATGATGCAAACACTGACCTTACATCTGAGCAGAAGATGGAAATCTGTCTTATTGGCTACATAAGAACACGGGATAACAAGGTAATGGTGCTTTATTTTGATGGAAGGATCTAACTAGGACACTAATTTTATTTTAATTTGCATTCGAAAAACAAAATGAATAAAGATGAATTAGGCTGTATTTTCACAAATGTGAATAGGGGCCAGTGACAAAGTTTTACGTTCCTCAAATAAGATCAAAAGTTTTGTAGGTTGAACAAAGTACATACTCCAACTAAAATTAGTTGAGGTTTAGTGTAACTTCCTAATCTTAGAGTTTGAAAAAAAAACTAAATATCAAGAGGGGTTGAAAACTTCCTAATGTACAAGTTTTTTATATGTCAATTTTATAAGTTCACTATTTATTAACCTCGGCTCACATAATGGAGGGGTCAAAAAACTCCATGGCTAAAAAGGTTTCATTAAAGGAAGCCCACAAGATTAAATAGACCTATTTTTTCAACGCTAAATTTCAAATAATTTTTTTTTTAGATTTAAAAAAACACGATATGTTTTGAGAATTTTTTAAGATTTTTTATGGATTTTTTTTCAATTTTTAAAAAACAATAAATATAAAAAAAAATTTATAAATAAAATTCGATTTTTTTTCTATTTTTTCTAGGATTTTTTTTTTAAAAATCTCAACTCATAGAAAAAAGGGGGCTATGAACTTCCTCATTTAGGCCCACAAAAAATAATGATTTTGTGGTCTATGGCTTAAAAATATTTTTTCAATAGGGAGCTTTCTAGGTGGAGTTAGGGGTTTGAGGCTTTTTAACAGCTCAATCTGAATGACTTGATAGGAAATAGTCGAACAAATTTTAGAGATATCATATTAAAATTTGAGTGGAAATCGAAATCAACCTTACAAAATCGATTTGTAAGGTGAGAACTGTTCCACTTATAAATACATATTTAGATTTTATCTCATTCAACAAGAGACTTTTTAATGCACTTCATTTAAAAAGTTATATATCTAATAGTAACTTATACTCTTAATTTGCATTCATGAACAGAAACTCGGGTCAATGGAAATGGAGAAACTCGAAGAATACAAGTCTATTGTGAGAGCTTCACTAGATTTGCCATCCTTTAGTAGTTTTTGCTAGAAAGGCTTCGCATGGATGAATGAGACAATAAAGTGACCTTATAAATGGGGAATTAGATGGAATAATTATGTAACTTTATGCAGCTTTCATAATAATGAAATTAATTGTATAAAGTATATGCATGATATGATTTACAGGGAAATGCCTGCAATAGTTAATAAAATATTGCCAAAAAATTAATTATGTTGCATGTTATCGATTGCCATTCATCATCTCCTCACACCGGTAAAACTAGAATCTCTAAGGCTTACTTGTTTTTCAGTTTTCTTATTAAAAGTTTTCTTATTAAAAAATACATGCACTCCAGTTCATATATACTTGAGTTGGTAGAAATCTTAATAGCCATTGCACCAAAAAAAAAAAAACTTAATAACCATACTATATGGTTACCTAAGTATCTATATATGTATTCATTATACGTTTTCAAATTGCATGTTCGATATCTCCAAAATTTATATAAAAAACAATACATCATATTAATTAACTACAGTTTTAATATTTTTTTACAATATTAGTTAATTAAAATAAAAATGTCACAGTAATAACACAAACTATTATATAATAAATATGTTTTTTTGACATTATTTAATTACATATATTTTATAAATTTTTTACTAATAAAAATGTATTCATTCATTCAAATAGTAGAAATTAAATCGATTAACAACAGTACAATTCAAAGTTGCTAGAAATCGAAAAAAATAATCTACAAACTAACTCACAACATTCGGGTTAATAGGTAAAATGTCTACAAAATACTACAAATAAAACATAATTGAGATGTCTTAAATACTCATGTTTTTAGAATTGTAAATTGAAAACGTCATAGTCATTGATTGAATTTGTACTGAATCAAAGTTAATATATCAATTTGAAGCAAAATAACACCGCAACACGGCGGAAAACCAAAACAACGCTGCAATAAGGAGGGAAACCAAAACAATGTCACACTAAGACGAAAAAATCACAAAGAAAATACGAAATAATATTAATTATGTGAGAAAGTCACTTATTTGTGGATATTTTTTACCCAACTAGTCTAGATCCAATTATCATCCTATAAAAGCTATACATTTTATTTATGGGCGAATAGTTAATAAGGTGGATCACCGATGGTGGAAATGATCCACTCACACTTGAGTAACATAAAGTCTTGAGTTCAATGATGAAAATGCATTGTTAGAGTGATTGAAATACTTTAACATTAGATACATCTCAAAGGATAAAAGTACTTAGACCATAAGATGTAATGTGGTAGGGTGAGGTTTCTTCTTAATGGAGATATAGTATACATATGTTGAAATGTATAATTATAGGTGCATTTCTGATACAGTCTACTTATATGAGAATGAAGTGGACCACTTCATAGAGTTCAAGGGTTTGACTCTTAAATTCTCATGAAAATTATATGACACATGATTTTATCAAATGTGTCATCTTTATAATTCGATCAACAATACCAAGATTTCATGTGTGAGTTATGCACACTTGTTCTAATGAATAGTTGATTCAAAGCTTGTTTAGTAATCTATTTGGAAATTAGTGAAAATATAATTTACTAAGTAATGGTTCAAGTCGTAAGATTCCTTTATTTGAAACTATGAGATTTTCGGAATAGTGGACTTGAATATATTTTTAAAATAGTGAGGATTGTGAGGGAAATTTCCAAAATATATTTAAAATTCTCTAATAGCTATATTAGTACAGCAAAATTAAATAACTTATGTATCACTTGATCAAGTGGTTACAATGTTTGGGTTTAATGCATCTGTTAACCATCAAACTAATGCATATGTTAAGTTACCAACGGTTACAAACTTTTTCAAGAGTTGTTTTCTTTCACCAATTGGTATGAGTTTATTTATAAATAAAGATACTTTAAAAGCAGAAATAAGAACACGAATTTCAAGTTTACATGAGTCAAATTTCTATCAAAATTATTTCTAAGTCATTAGTTTTTTGGCTTAAATGTAGTTTTAGTCCCCTTATTTTAACTCATTCGTAATTTTGGTCTATCTATTTCTAATTTCGTAATTTTGGTCACTCTATTTCTAATTTCGCAATTTTGGTCTCCTTATTTTAACTGATTCGTAATTTTGTTCCATCTATTTATAATTTCGTAATTTTGATCTCTCTATTTCTTAAAATTGAGACATTTTGTCTCGCTTGCAATTTGTGTCTCTATTTTGATAAGATGACATGATTAGTATAGTTAAATGGAAGTCATGCCATATTTTGTTGATTTTTAATTAAACAGTACATTTTAACTAAAATATTTCATTTTTTTTTAAACTTAAAAAATTAAAATCATAAACAATCACACTCATCATTTCTAAAAATAAAATAAAATTGTTTATCAAAAAAGAAATTCAACTTCCCCTCTCGTTATTGTAATTTTCCATTTTTTTATTTATATTTTGTATGTTTTACTTAAGTTTTAGAAGATTTTTTTTATTATTTAAAATGTTTTATTTAATTTAAAGACAATAAATATTGACACGACTTCTACTAAAATTGCGAAATAAAAAATAGAGGGACAAAAATTACGAATCAGTTAAAATAAGAGAACTATGATTGTATTAAGTTTTATTCTTTTCTCTACTGCACGAGTAAAATTAAGGAACTTTATTTTGTAAAATATTATAGGCTTGATGTAAATGTGCAATCACGTCAAGGGTTCCAAAGTATACTAAAAGAGATTTGCCGGTTAACCTTACATCAAATATACATAGATTGGTGGGGGATAATCAAATCTAAAATTTAGTATGATACTTTAAAATTTATTTGTACAACTTTTATCATCATCAATTTCATCATTTTCTTTTATAAAACAATACTTGAAAGTTATTTTAAATATTAAGACAGTACTCTTCAAAAAAAAAATATAAATTAACAATTTTTATTGTTAATATAATGACTCCATCATTCAATTGGAACAAAAAAAAATATATCACTCAAAATTGAAAGCAATACGAAAGTCACGTCTCTAACAGTTTTCGTAAAACTAGAATAGCCGTGAGAGTGTCCAATTCCATTTTCAATTACATTACATAAACAAACAAAAACAAAACTTATTGATACACGCCACTCTCGATGTGTTATCCTTAATTTGCGTTGGTTGTTCAGTTCAAATTTTTGTCGTCTTGAGCATGGTCACCATTTTCATAAAGTCACACATTTTAATATCTTTTTTAATTAATTTTTACTAAATTCTCGTACAACTCGTGTAAAAATCTCAAGAGGAGTTTATGTTGTTTTTGAATTTTGAAACTTGTTTGAAAATCAATTTATGTCACTGAAAATATTACTGGGTTGAGTCGCGGATTAGGTCAGACGTTTCGCGGCACTGCTCAAATTGTATAAGACATACTATCAATCACGACGTTCCTGGATAAAACAGCTCAAATTCACTGTATCGGAGTTCTACTACACCGTAGAAAACCGTTCTAGAATTACACTCTCAATATGACGATTAAAGTGTTTCTCAAGAACATAGGACGTACATATATCAACTGGTAAAAAAAGAATGTATGCAACAAAAGCTAGTTGACAAGGTTTTGGACGGCACATAGAAAGAAATTTATATACTTCGATCTCCACCAAGCACAAACGTTGTCTCTCATAATCTCCATCTCCATAACTAAAATCTATAAATACAGACACAAAATGAGAAGCTCTCTAAACAGAACAGTTTCTCTCTTTTCACATAATCATCATCATGGCAGAATTAAAAGAAGGAGGAGTAGTGAAGAAAGGACACGAAGAAGGACTAAAAATGGCAATTTCACTTCTCCAAGAATTCAACCTACCAGAAGGGCTTCTCCCTTTAGCTGATGTAATCGAAGTTGGTTTTGTGAAATCCACAAACTACATGTGGATTGTTCAAAAGAAGAAAGTGGAGCATCAATTCAAGTTGATAAGCAAACTTGTGAGCTATGACACTGAGATTACAGGTTACATTTCAAAGAAGAAAATTAAGAAACTCAAAGGTGTGAAAGCTAAAGAGCTTATGTTATGGCCACCTGTTAATGAGATTACTGTTGATGAACAGCCAATAGGGAAGATTCATTTCAAGAGTCTTGCTGGTATTACCAAGACTTTCCCTGTTGAAGCATTTGCTGCTGGACAGTAATATTCGTATCTATTTCTATTGATTAATGTTTTAAACAGAAGTTACCAAGCAAATATAGATGCTTCGGATACAATAAAAATATAATTGTTTTATTTTCTGTAATTCATGCTATATATCAAAGGGATTTGGATATTAAGTATCAAATAATTGGATTCAATATTTCCGGAGTAAAGGTGATTTGCATTCTCAGTTTAAACTAATGATAATTCATTATTTTGTGATTAGTTTTAAACTGTAGTTGTTGGAAAATTATTTTACATTCACAATGCATTTTATTAAGAGAAACAATGTATAGTAAGAAAGTACAAATAACCAAAATATAATAAGTTATTGAGATAATTTTTTTACACCCACTCTTCCATATTTTCCACTAATCCATATTTTCCACTAAGTATGATAATGACTTTTTGATCAACTTCTAGTAACTAAAACTGATAAGTTGTCATTCTTGTATTTCTTTAAAAAATAATTTCGTATTAAAAAACGTCACTCTTTTATTAAACTCATCTCTACGTTGAATTATTAAGAGTATCAAAGTTTTAAAATATTATTATATACAAGTCAAATTTTTCTTAGTGATTGTTGTTATATCTTACAACTTTCAGTCGTTCTATTTAAAAATCAACTACCAAAATTATCTAATGCGTAAAACTTCATGTATGACTACTGCAGAGAAGCACAATCTCTCTTTTAACATAGTCCATCAAAATTTTCCTACATAGTCTGTATATATAAAGAATAATACAAAATGAGTTGAATTTACATGCACCAAAAATAAAAAAAATATTTTAACATCATAACCATATTCATGTCTATTACTTCAAAATTATAGCCCATAATTTGGTAGTTCTTTTGGGAATTTTAATGAAAATTGGGTGCAGCTGAAATGTCAGAATATGGTCACGGATATTGGGCGATCCACTTGATTAGGATGATTAATATTTTGCGTCACAGCATGGGCAAGTCTACAACTGAGTAGTACTGTAAATCAAATGTTTACCGTATAAACAAACAAAAAAATGAAAAAATTGTGAAGGTACAATTAAAAGGTACGGAGGTATATTTATGATCGTCCTTAATTTGGACACTACACTATAGTATTGCAATTCCTATAATAGCCTTTTCCCCCTGGTGTTGGCTTTAGGCCTGATATGTATAGGTATATGTGTTGCATAGATCTATTGTAGTGGCTGATTTATTTCTGCAAGCAGCAATTACCACCATTTGATGTGTTTCATATACGTTAAAAATCATCAAAACTTGTTGATAATATATTATGTGGAAATACTTTGTTAACATCTTCAGTTGCTTTCTTGGCATGATAATGAGGCAAAGCATTGACTTTGTTTTTTGTGAGGGAAAAATATGATGGATGATATATATATTTTAAAAATAGTAATCAATTAATGTCTTGTATACTATGTCAAAAAGTAATTAACTTGGCCGACGAAGCCCTTGGGCTAGAAAGTTACGGTTTTGTCCGGTTTAAATAGATTTATGGAAACAAAAGTATTAATAGGTACTCCTTTAATCACAAATATAAACAAAAAATATGATACCCAAAAAGTGATATTTAATCCAAATTTAGTATCAAATACATCAAATTTTGCTCCCTTTTACTTATATTTGAGACGAGAGGAAGTATTCTGTCAAATTTACATTTAAAATATTGAAGAACATAACAAATTAACAAGTTAATTGAATATATTTAAAATTTACATATGTCTTATCAAAGTATGTGAGTCTCGTATAAATTTGGTGGAAGCACGTGGATTTTAACTAATTTGTTGGAAAGTGTGTTGCTAGCATTTTAACCATGTTTGTTTAGCATATTTCTTCATAGAGAAAAGGATAACTTATGAGTTTGGTACCTCGAGTCAAAGAAAGAAAACAACATGCAAATAATTAGATGCTGGGTGAAAGATATACATAAATGATTTCAAAATGCTAAGAGCTAACTAACATCTCTCTCTCTCTCTTTCTCAGGTTTTCCTGCCTAAAAGAACTCAAAAATTGGTATCCATGTTTGTATCACAGGGAAAGATGAAATTCCTATAGTTTGAACTAAAGAGGTTTATGGTGCATTCTTTGGAGCACCTTCTTCCATTGCTATGCTTTAATTGAATTGAATACTAAAATCTATAGACTATTACTTTTCCGTATTGAGTCCTCTAAGAACTGATGTGTCGGGCGGATCATCTCCTTCACCTTCTCTCCGTTTTTATAAATCTTAAAAGTTGGAACGCTTCTTATGCTTTCAGCTTTTGCTATTGCTAGACACTCCTCCACATCCACCTTCAATTAAATTTTAAAGAAAATAATCATGTTGATATAAAAGTTATGTTAGGAAGTTTATAAAAGACACTTTCAGAATATGTACCTTAATAAATTTAATAGAGGGATATCTAACACATAATGTATTTATGAAAGGAGATATTTCTTCACATAGTTCATTTGATGTCTCTTTGAAATAAACTACCGAAACACCTGAAAATTCGTTCAAAAATAAGTATGTATAAATGAAACAAGAAAAATTATGAGTCAACATTTATGGTTGAAAAGAAAAGCAATGAGATTACCAGCAGAAGCAATAGCATTTTTAAATTTATCTAATGCAGTGATTTCTTCAACTTCAACTCCAAACTTTTTACCATTTACCATTGCACGAGATTTTTCCAAAGCTAGTAGAGCCTGGCGAAGAGATTCGGCAACTTCATTGTCGTTAGGGAGTTCCCGTTTCAAGGCCTGGTAATCTTGAACAACTTCAGCCCATCTTTCAAGCTGCAACAAGATAATGCATATCAGAAAACAACGGTGAAACAGCTTTGAAGATCGAAAAAACTATGAATACACGCTGATATGCAAATAGCACGTAGGTTTACCTTTGCATTGGACGTGGCTCTGCGGAAAAGGGCCTTGGTGTAATTTGGATGGATGTTAAGAGCATGGTTGCAATCTTGAACTGATTTTTCCCATAGTCCAAGTTTAGACCAACAAATAGCTCTATTGCAATATAGAACATAGATTGAATTGTCATATTTAAGGCCTTCTCCATAAGCAGAACAAGCTTCAGAAAATTTGCCAGAGCTGAAAAGATCATTCCCCCTCAAACGAGCCCTTGCCACCATTTTCACGACATTTACAATCCTAGCAACCTCGACATTACTATAATCTAACATGCTGGCTTTATCAGCTGCAGTAACAGCATTCGCAAACCTGAAACAATTCATCATTTACTTTCTATTCATTCACTCAAAACTCAAAAATCTAGAGTTCAATTTAGTTTCGGCATGGTGTTCAAGATTTTTACCTTCCCAAGGCCATTTCAACTTGCGCAGAGACAAAATGCACAAAGGTTTCACCGACCATACCGAAGAATTTGGTTTTAGAACAGGTTTCAGGACAACCTTCCAACTTGGGAATGCTTGAAAGACAGGATTCAGCATCCTCAAGTTGATGGAGTTTCAAATAAGCTTCTGCTTTACAAGCCACAAGCTGCAAGTAACAGTCCAACAAGTAAAATAACACATACCATTGGAAAATCAGAAATCCAAAATTTTAGTCTCATTTCATCAATTAAGAAGTACTACCTGAGGTGAGAAATCTGCTCCAACCGCAACAGCTGCCTCTACTTCCTGGATTGCCCTTTTCCAATCACCGATCTTCCGTGCATCTGTACATCGGTTCACATGCTTCTCCAACAATAACAGCTTCTGCTCTTCGAATTGATCGTTCTGCAGACCCGCATAACATAGGTGGCGATGCGAGTTTTCAACCTGCCCAAAGCTACAGAAAATTCCAAAACCTAATCAGCTAACAAAAATTTGAACCCCTCCAATATCTAGACCCTATTTGGATCTACATCTTAATTAAGCGCTTATAACACAAGTGCTTATCAATCATATAAGTGTTCATGTATAAGCTACTTCTATAAAAAAAAACAAAGTCAAATTATTTTCATATAAATTGTAAGCTGCTCCATAAGCTATCATGTAGAGTTTATAGAAATAAGCTGAAAAAGACTCTCTTAAACTATCTGACAAGTGTTTATAGGAGTCAGAAACTCAAATAAGACGATCCAAACAGACCCTTAATGTCAAGAAGCACAACAAACAACACAAGGGACCAATTAAAATGAAAAATTCATAAAAACACCAATGCAATACCAAACAAACAAACAAGTACCAAAATCTAAAATGATAACTGAACCAAACAGTTACAAAGAGAATCAAACTAAAACCAATAAAATCCAAAATCCATTCAATTCCATTACAGTTTCATTTTTCATTATCAAACACAAAATGATAATAAATCCAACAACAAAACAATATAACATAGAAAATTCAAATACCGTAGATAAAGAGAAGCAAGTCTCTTGTGGGCCCTAGCATAACCAGAATCCAACTTCACAGCCTCATCACAATCCCTCACAGCCTCACACAACCTCCCCAACGCCGTTAACGCCGCCGCACGGTTACTCCGGTAAGCCGCATTTCCCGGCGACAAAGCAACAGCACGATCATACAATGCCAACGCCTCCGTAAAATTACCACTCTTATACATCTCATTTCCAACTCTCTTCACTTCTTCAGGATCACAACCATTCATCGCGCGTTTCACCGTAAGCGCTGCACCCGCACACACAGGATTCCCTCCCGAACCACGCATTATACTCCCTCGGCCGTAGTTTCCGGTTCCCAAACCCAAAACATCGGTCCGGTTCGGTCCACGAGATGGTAAACCCGGTCTGACGATCTTCCCCGACGGACAGATGTTTCCGGTTGGAAGCAAAGTTGGACTCGAACCTGTTCCGTTTGCTCCGCCTGAGAATAGTAACGAAGCTCCGGCAGATACCGATCTCCGGTGACCTGGCTTCAAATTCTTTGTTAGTTCGCCGGAATGGCTGAAGTTTTTTCCGTCGTGTGGGAGTTTGGGAGCGGCAGCAACGGCGGAACCGTTCAGATCGAGTTTTTTGGAATCGGACTTATTGTGGTCGCACCACAGGGAATCTAAGCCCTGTTGTTGCATTGTCTTGGACATTATTATTATTATTATTCTGTGTCTTTTTTTTTTTAATGTTATTGTTTGGTTATATAGAAGATTGGAAAGCAATAACAAAAAAAAAAAAAGAATAATTTAAATTTGTTATTTGAGTTTAGTAGGTGAGAAAGAAGAAAAGAAAAGAGAAGAGAAGAGAGGTTTGAAGGAAGAGTGAAGAAGTTAGATGGAGGGAGAGAAAATGTTTGGTCGAGTTATATTTGTTATTAACAACGGTGAGTGAAGTTTCTTTTCTCTCTACAATGCTAGATTCTCTTTCTCTAGTTTCACGGATATTAATACTTTCCATATAAAGATATCCTCACATTTCTTAGGGGTGTCATAATTTAGGAAATAGATATATAAATTTAATTTAATTTAATTCACTATGTTT
The DNA here is from genome assembly GCA_037974295.1 of Cicer cuneatum. Taxonomy (NCBI): domain Eukaryota; kingdom Viridiplantae; phylum Streptophyta; class Magnoliopsida; order Fabales; family Fabaceae; genus Cicer; species Cicer cuneatum. The sequence continues at coordinate 64,473,580 of JBBPBO010001984.1, read as the reverse complement.
CCTATTTTTTTTGTTATACTTCCACTTTCTCCCTCCTTTTTTTCAATTTTTTTTTTTGAATAATCCTTTTTTCTAAAACATTTATATGTCCTTTTTAAAACATAACTATGCTGAATTTGTTTTTCGTGCCTATCAGTAACATGGTTTTGCTGATCTACCCAAAACACAAAACACAAAACATGCCTATGATAGTAAATATATACAAAAAAAGAAGTAAACTTGTAGTATTTGCTGCATAGCAACGTTCCACTGTCTAGTACTGCCTCTAGCATTTTTTTTTTATAAATAAAAGATATTAAAATAAATTGATGAATTTGAATTAAATATATAAAATTAAATAAAGTAGCAATTTTTTGAAAAAATAAAATAAAATTAATATTAATAAATATTAAATAATATTTTTAAGTAAAGTTAAATGATTAATTTAAATCATCTTTTTCTTTATTTGCTTGTTTTTTATTTATTTATTTATAGTATTTCAAGAACAATCAACTTTGAGATATCTGGGTTCGATCGAAAATTAATCACAAATTTTTTCTTTAATTTTGTTTGAAAAGAAAAGCTAATCACGAATCTCATAAATATAATTTAATTAATTATTGTAAAAATATTAAAATGTAGAGACCTAAATTCAAAGATATTTTTTTTTTATTTTTTACATTTGAAGTGTATTAATTTAACAACTAGATATTTGAAAAATAATAATAAGTCATAACCACCGTCATATGTTTAAAACTCTAGTATCAAACAAGTTCCTCCTTTTAGATTAGTAAAAATTATACACTTTAGCCAAAAACTTTTGTCCGTTATATAATAAATTGGTTTCTCTTAAGTATTAATTTTTTTAACTAAAATTTCATTTTTACTTAAGGAAACAATAAAAAAAAATAGAATAACAGAATATGATTTTATCCCTTTATTATTTGAAGAAAAGAAATTCAGATTTGAAATCAATGGTTTATAAAGCTCTATCCAATTTACTTTCATTTTATGGTAGAGTGATTACGATTAACAATTTTGTGATTTAGTTTAAGACATTTTCTTATTATGATACATTTTGACTAACACTGAAAAATTTAATATGTGGAGAATTCATTCTTAAACTAGTCTGATTTTCTGTAGACACATACCAAACTATATAAGATTTGTTTTGGTAAAAAGAATCTATATAAACCTTTTCTTATAACTTTCAAAATTTATTTATCTTTTTTTGACGCCACTTTCAAAATTCATGTATCAATGCTTATCAACTTCGAAACATAAATCATTGACGCGACAAACAGATGTGTCCATTTAAAATTTAATTACATAAGATATAATTTTTTTGAGTACAAACACAAGATATTATTTTGTGAATGATCAATGGTTTATATTTATACGGCAGGAAGAAATAGATATCATCCTACATGATGAGCTAAAAATTTTGTATCCTTGTGTGATTTTAAATTATTCTAAGATTTTTTTTATGAAATGCTGAGTTTATTAAACTATTATTATTCATTCAAACACAATAAAGATTATTATTAATATTATTATTCTAGATATGATTTCAATTTAAAAACATAAGACAATATATGTATATATATATATAGGAAGCTAGAAAAGATAATAATCAATAATAACTATTATATCTTAATAATTTAAATTAGCAAATGAGATTTTATCAATTTTTAAAATAAATATGTCATACTCAATTATCAATATTAATTACCAATTATATATATTATATATAATATTTTTTTAAAATAAAATTGATGATATCATTGTTGGAGAGTTCGGGGAGATGCATGAGTAACAATGAATCAAATGCTATAGGACCACGACAATTTTGACATCACATTTCAACACAACTTTAAAGTAATGTGTATATGATTCACCTCTTATTTATCCAAACATTTAACTGGTTTATAGCCAATGTAAAACTTAAACATGTAACCGGAAGAGTAGTACACAAATTAACTCGATATGAACAAAGATTTGGCAACTCAAAACCATTCCCAACACACGTACATTTTCTTTGACGCATTCTTAACAGTTGTATCCATGTGAGATCACAACTTAGGAAAAAAGGTATCAACGGCCAACTACTTTGCCTTAGGCGTGGCACCCATATTGAAACCATAGACCACATTTTTAGACACTGCATTTGGGCCACCCAAGTTTGATTTGGGTCCCCTTTAACTATCAATTTTAAGCATAACAACTAGGTTGCTTTTACAGATGGGCCGAGCAATTTCATTTTGACTAACAAGAAGGAAAGCATCGCTATTGCCAGCTCCCTATTATACGGCGTGTGGATAGCAAGAAATAATACCCATTGAAGTTTCCATCACCAAGGCTTTTGAAAGTTTTGAAAGAGTACACAAATATGCTCCCCCAAAACAACTTTGATAAAAACACAACAAAAAATCAAAATTTAGTTAGCTCTCCACCTCATAAAGATAGTCTAAAACTTAATGTGGATGCTCCCCTAATCGGTTATGGCCGTTTGGGGTTAGGCACTGTCATTAGGAATGAGAGAGGCAATTTTGTTGTCACTAACACGATTCTTATGCTTGGTTTCCGCGATGCATTGACCGCAAAAGCTTTCGCTCTTCGAAAAGAAATTCAATTTGTTAAGCTCACCCATCTCCAACAGATGACATTTGAATCAGACTCAAAAATACTTGTGAAAGCAATTCAAATTGGCTGATTTTAGAAATAGGAACAACGGGGTTAACGAGTTTGCTTGACTAGCCGTTAAAAAGTCCAATAATAACGAGTTTGCTAGAATATTTATCTCAAATTTATTTTCTTAAAAATGGACAAATATTGTCAATCCCATAAATAGACTCGTTTTTTTTATTAAGTAATATGTTCAAGAGCCTAAATTGTACGTCTCACAAAAATTAAATCCTTCATAGATTTTCACTGTCAAGTGATCCATACAAATATACTATAACACTTCTTTCATATGTAATTGAGTATTTCATGTGCTACTAAACTTAATTAGATATGAAAAAGTTTTTGAATTCACTTTAGGTGAATATGTCTCTTCAAAATAAATGATAGTATTTTACCAACACTTTTGGATATATGTATTTTACAATTCATGATATATTTTAATAAAATTATAGTACAAACTATCTTTTTTATTTATTTAACTCTTTAGTTGCTAGTAGGAGCGGGAATAGGTTGGGTTGAGCTAGACTTTGCTAAGCCTAAGTCTGGTGTGTCAAAAAATCTAAGGCCTAAGCCTGACTCGTGGCCTATTATAGGCTTACTTTTTAGACATGAGTCTAACTTTAATAGAAGTCTCATATGGTCTGTTAGCCTACGTAAAAGCCTATTTCATTTTAAGAATAAGTAATCAAACGTATCTTTAAATAGATTAACGAGTTAATATGTCAATGAAATTAAGTTTTATTTTGATTTTTAACATCACATTTTGAAGAAGATGACTTTATACATATCCTACTTCAATATTATTTTATAATAATACATTTAAATATGTCAAAAACTAAAGAAGGTTAATATGTGTAAATTACTAAAAGTTAGATATCTAACAAAAAGATCAAAATTTAATATAATAATTATAGTAGTAAAATAAAATATTATTTATATTTATTTAAATAGGTCGGCCTAAAAGGCTTATTATGTAGCCTGTAGCCCGACCTTTTTAATTAAATATGTTTTTTAAAAGTTTTGGTTTTGTCTGTTTAAAAAAAAAAGTTTGGTCTGGTATGAGGTTGACGTAGCTTAGGTCGTAGGCCCCTGTCGGTCGACTTGACCTATTCCCACCCCTAGTTGCTAGGAAAAATGAACTCTAGTAATTAAGAGTTCGAAACAAAGTAAAGGATGTCCAAAAATTGTTGCACTAATAATTCAAACTCAAATCCTCCCTAATAATTCTTTCTTTGCTGAAGTTCATTAACTAAGTCTCAATTCCTTCTTTCAGTACAATTGTCTGTTGAACGGTGAATACATCCTCTTTCTTTGCATTACCTTTGTTGCCTATCTCGTTTAATGAAAAATCAATTGAGAAAATCTCTTAAAAAAATATACATAAATACTTGTTGTGGTTTTGACTATTACAAATTGTGAGGGATCTCAGACCTAAACTATAAATGCTCTATTTCTACATGATTCAGATACAATTATTTTTCCAAAAATCCCAGACTCCATCTTAATCATTTACTCACTTGAAGATCATAGTATTTATAGGTACGCATTCATCCAATTGACGAGTTAAAAGTGTGTGGATCTCACATAAAGAATGCTTAATAAATATCTTTAATCCAATAAAGATTCTTTTATTTTTCTCTTGAATGGAACTACCTAAATAATATCAATGCTTATTGGTTAAAGTAACTTGCCCTTGAGATGATGTTACATCGTAGACAAATTCTAATCACCCTACAAACTATTGAAAAATTGATCACATAGGTGGGCGGACGTGCTCACATGCACAATTTCTCAATTTGTTGAGAGATTTAATATGTACCTACCACATAAAAACTTTTTTTATTGACAAAAAAATAATTAGTCAGATATATTGATACATACGTTTTCAATAATTTTTTGTAGAAGACGAATTAAATTAATCTAATCATTGAGTAATCTTATATTATGTTGATTGTTATGTATACAAAATTTAAAATAATTTAGACATTTGTTAATTTATATTTTAATACATTAACATAAAATATGATGGTGTTATAGAATACCATAAATTATAAAATTTTATGAATCTTTGTAGATTTAATCTACTTAATATTAAATTTTAATTCAATGGCTAGATTGATTTAAGTTGACTTCAACAAAAAAATTATTAAAAGTATCAGTATGTTAAGTTTGACACATAATGTAAACCAATCTTGACTAAAAAAGTACATATAAATTTACTAAGTTTACAAAGAGTTCACATCAAAGTATAGTAACTAGTAAACATGTAATATTAAAAACGAAGTTTGCTTGTTAAAGTTCTTGACTCAAAATTTTATTAATAATAGTAAAAAAGTTATAAAATACTAATCGACTCAAATAGAAACATTTTGTGATATTAGTGTCTCTTTGATTGGAGAAATATGAAGGGGGAGAACAGAAGATGGAATATTTTAAATAATATTTATTTGGTTTTATTTTTAAAAGGAAATAAGATGAGAGGAGAGTCAAATTTCTCCTAGATATCTTCTTTGCTTTCTTCATTTATGATTTTCGTATTGATTTAGTGATTTGATTGAATGACCTAAATTTCTAGTTAGTTGATTGTGTTTAATTAGATTATGTCATCTACTCATTAATAATTTTATATTTATAAAAAATTATTGGAAATGATGTTGGAACTTAAACAATATTGAAATTTAGAGTAAGTGTTTGTGTGAATTGAGAAGAATGAAGAAGTCTCATATAAAAAGGATCACACATTAATAGTGTATATAAGATGAGGTATGACCTTTGGGTGTGTCCAAAAATACCCAATTTTGTGGAAGAAAGATAACACACTCAAATCGACCAGCATGCGCGCCGCTACCGGCTCGGCTCGACTTGGGCTATGTGGTGTATTATTTTTTAGAATCCGAAAAAATTAATATTTATTTTTAATACGTGCGTTTTTCTCTCTTCGAAAATGTTTTTTACACATTATTTTTTGTGTTGACCGAGTCTTCCTTTTAGTTCCACTTCTCCTCGTCAGTTTTCACGTGACTAAGTCTTCCTCCGATTTCACAGGTCAGTTTGCGTTGATTGAGTCTTTGCTTAGATTAAATGTAGAATTCAGATTCCACTCAATTCACAAATCACACAAAAACTCCGAAATAAATTTGAGTTTTCTCTCTTCTCCCTTTTTGCTTCGTCCCAAATTTTATTTCCGTCCATTTACCAAAAAAATTTGCCCCTTCACATATTTGAGTGGTCATAGTACCATATTACGAGTGTATTTAACCACTATTTAGAGGGTGTAATCCTAGAACAATTATCTTAGAGATATCATACTTGATAGTCTGCCTTTCACAGTGCTGGACAGTACTGCAAAATATTTTAAAGAGAACGATCTAATCGCGAATCAACCCAATAATATTTTGAGTGGCCGAAAATTATTTTTCTAAATGGTTTTTCGAAATTCAAAAATAACAAAAATAAACTCAAATAATATTTATAATTGTGTTAGTGAAGTGGAGACATGACAGGTAAGCATGTGAAAAGAGTGCATTGCCAGCTTGGCCCATCATATTCCCAAGCATCCAACAAAGCAAAAGTGTATGCCCCCCCCACTCATAAATTTTCGATTATCCACTTTTTTCTCTTGACTTTGGAATCTTGTGTCATGCATATTCTGGCTACACTCATGACATTCATGTTTAGGCTTTTAGAGAAAATAAAATGGGAGTAGATGCATGATGTGTCTTTGACCAGAACTAGAAGAATATATGGCTCCAAATTTAGATGCATGTAATGTCTCCTTGTCCCATTATCCCATTCCCATTTCGATTGTGACTTTTATTCTCCATCCTTTTTCTTTCCTTTGCACAATAATTCATCTCCAAATTTTGGTTGATGCTTTACATAGTATGACATGTTTGATTAGGGTGATTAGACGTTGAAAAATTATTTGTAAGTTTTAAGCCGTTGAGCAATTTTGTAAACTTTTTGTATTATTCTTAGTACATCTCGTAATTTTCAATAATTTTTTAAGTTATATATATTGTGGCCTTTTAAAAAATAACCGAACATGTCATTTTTTCATGGTTAAAAAAATTGCAAATCATGAATTGATTTAATGGGATTTTTTTTCCTTAGTTGCTCAAATCATAGTTTAAACTCAAAATCATAGTCTGGATAAGTAAATGGGATAATATATTGTTCACTGTTCAACTTCAAATATTTGAAAGTAAAGTGGCGTATATTCAAAATTGAATCATAATCAAATTCAAGGTATCAATCATTCTAAATTTTACACCAGACAGTGTAATTTTTAGAATCCAACTAGACCCTATTAAAGAAGACAAATTTAAATATTTATTTTAAAATAAAATAAAAATAAAAATAGTATAAAAAAATTGATGTATTTAATTTAAAATTAACATTAAATACGTTAATTTTTGATACATTATTTTTTATTATATTTTATTCCAAAAAAAATACTTATTAATTAGGGTAGCTCTAGTGGTGCACCTTCATACAAAACATCTTACTTTTTTCTTTAGATAAATATTAAGGATCCTATCTTACGATGTTTTAGTGTATCTTATGTACTTCTTCCATAATAAAATATAAATAAAAGTGAATTAACAAAAATTAATAACAAAAATGAATGTACTTTGCATAAAATTTGAATTTAATATATCAAACTTTTATTAACTTATCTATATTTATATTTTGTTGCAGAGTAGGAATGTACAATAATATATTACTTTTAAGAAATTCGACCATTCTTTTATTTCAATGATGCACTGCAAGTGCAACCCATAAAGATTCAAAACAGATCTCACAATGTTTTTCCATTTATTTATATTTTTATGTGAATTTAACTTTATTTCAGCTTAAAATACAATTCATTTATTTTAATTAATACATAGAACATAAATATAACAAAAAATAACAAATTTAGTTCAATTATTTTTATTAAACTATTTTTTTGTTATTCTAACGTTTAGAAAGTTCTCAATTGGATGGTGAAAGTCTCCGAGTGGCTGCACTACAAGAAACTTGACTTATAGTGACAACACAAAGTCGTAGGTAAAGGTTAAAATCTGTAGGTATAGAGTGAAAGAAAAATATATTGACAGCATTTGCATACGTTGTTTATAGTCAACATATACCTATAATTTTTTACCGATAGTGACAAACATTTGTCCTTTGGACAACGGACAAACCTAAGAGTTTTACCAACGCTTTTTGCACCGTGGGCATAAAAACTTGTGTAACTTTATAAATTATGCACTTACAGTATTGTCTCTGTCACTATACATTTTAGTGACACTTGTATTCCGTGGGTATAGATTTTGATAGCAAATTTTTTTTTAGTTGGACAAATAATTTATTATTCCAGGTGGAGAGGGAGTATTCGAAACAACTCTTATACAAATTGAGGGTTTGAGGGATTTTGCAGCGGGAATGAAAAGTTTTGGGGCGGGACTATGATATTTTTTATTTTGGGGCGAGCTGATCCCTATACTAACCATTTAACTTTAACACTAAATACCTATCTATACCTACGACTTCTTGTTTGGTGTCTGTTGATATATTATATCTATACCTACGATATTTAAGTGTGTCACTAAAAACAACCGTTGGTATATGGAAAAATTCTTGTAATGTTGGTTAAAGGAGAAACATCGGGTTGTGGTGGACTTCTTTGTAACTCGAAAGAGAGAGTAATCAAGGGCTACATTAAGAAGATTGGAACATGTGATGCTTTTCAAGCTAAAATGTGGGGCATGTACCTAGGCTTGAAACTGGCTTGGAAAGAACGTGTTTCGCATCTCATTGTAGATAAGGATTCTAAAATCCTTATAGATATGGCTGCAGACAATTGCAAGTTTAATGAAAACGTGTTCATCTCGGTGCAACACGTTCACAAGCTTTTGAATCATGATTGGTCTGTATAGGTTTTCCAAACTTGGAGGGAGGAAAACAAATGTGCAGACTAACTCACTTTCTTTAATTTTTCTTTGGACTTGTCTACTTATTTTATTATGGAAAATCCCCTAATGATCTTCACAAAATTATTTTTGACAATATCTCTAAAGGTTGCATGTCTAAGAATATTCAACTAATTTCGTAGTTTTTTTTACTGAGCATTCACCCTCTCTTTGTAACAAAACAAAAATTGTCAAATATACTCCACTAAATTTATTTGAAATCAATAATCATTTTGTTTTTCACTAAAACACGCTCTTCTCCTTCCTAAGTATGTTGCAAAATTAAATTAGGAAACCATAAGAATAATCAAATCACTCAGGTGCTAATTTTTTGAAAGTGTCAATTTTTTTTATTGAACTAGTATTATATTAGCCACATAATAATTTTTTTTATAAATAAAATGGTAAAGAAACTCGCATCTAACTGTTAAGTTCAGTTTTAATTCAAAATATAATGTTAAGTTCGGTTTTAATTCAAAATATAATATTTCGTCTAATAATATCGACATATGTTAATTAAACTAAATTTTATGGATAACCACGTAATAATATTATAACAAATGTTATGATGTCATATACAACGTGGCATCAAATGATTTATGGAGAAGTTGTTGGGTCGGCTTACCATAATTAACCATTATATGCTTATTTTTTCTCTAGACTATGTTGATGACCACATGCATGAGATTGCGACGAGGTAGGTGCCCCCTCCATCATCTTCTTTCAATCTAAATATTGATGGGTCACTCGTTGAAAATACTAGTAGTTTAGCTTATGGCGGTCTTGTCAGATACCCGAGTTACTATTATGTTCGAAGGTTTATTTTGTAATTTGTATTAATATACTATTTTTGTTTCTATTTATAAGTAAAAGTTGATCAATAAAAATTTTTGTATTTAGTCTACTCTCCATTTTTATTTATAAGTAAAAGTGAGTCAACAAAAATTGATGTATTTGATTCAAATTTAAATAAAATATATCAATTTTTGTAGACTCACTTTTGTTTATAAATAAATACAGCGGGAGTACATCGATTATGGTTGAGTTTTAGGGCCTTGTGCATGGGTTGAGATTGATTAGAAGTTTGAGCATTGCATATTTTTTTATGGAGATGGAATTTTATATAGTTGGTAATTAATATGATGATTTCTCACAGGTCTCATATTTTTTGGCTTTGCTGGATCATGTAGGTTGTAGCTGTAAGGTATCTCATGTTTATCGGAAAGCAAATGAGCAAATCAGTGTGTTGATAACTAATCTGAACAACCAAGGGAGTTTGAACTCTTTGAATTACCCAAGCCTCCACCTTCTATTCAGCTCTTATTAGCTTATAATTGTAGGTGGATAGCTTTCCCTCATTTGGTTCTTTAGATTGGTCTTTATTTCCACTTTGCATCAACAAAAAAAAGTAGAGGATTTTATATAAGAAGTAAACCAATTGAACATGAAAGGCTCATTTTATCGTCATGTAAACAATTTGATACAGCTATACCAATGGAACTTCAAATGTTCGATTTTTCATCTAGCTGCACTATGTCTAGAATGATATAAATGTGACCATTTAAAGGACTAACATTGCTTTTAAGTTGACCTTAAGTCCCAATTCAACTAACGAATAACGATATTGTTAGGTTGGATGTCTTGTCTCAAATTCAAACAAGATACCTCACAATTGTATAAGTTAATTATAGTAAAATTTACCATCTCTTCTAAAAATTAAAAAAATAAATAAATAAAATCATTGCTTCTAAGTAATTTGCTAGTGCAGAAACAGTTGTTTTGTTTTAGGCATCCATCTAAATTAGAACTTCTGTTTCCTTTTGCAATGAACTGTCAGAATTACGAATTTATTAAGGTTGTAAGAAAGTCCTTAAGCCACCTTACACTTGCATGACATGCTTTATTAACTTATATTAATATTAAATAGGATGTCAAGTAACATTCCTAGTTAACATAAAGAAACAACCGAAAATTCAGGACTAACACAACAACTATTTTGAGAAAACTGTACATAATTTAACCGAGTAAAAGCCATAATTGATTAATGTTCTAATTGTTGGATTGGTGCAACTCGGGACGAACAAAGTCTGCATCAGGTGGCACAGAAATGTCTTAATGTAGGTCTCAGTTCAGCACAAACTTCAATGGCACCATGAACAGGGTCTGTTATGAAGTTGCTGATGAGGTCCCGGTTAATAGGCGCACCATTGTCCACTTCCACAAAGGTCTGCTGGGTAAGGATGTAATCAAATCGTGGAGCCCATTTCCTTGAGCCCAACCTAGCCGTGGTTGAACAGTTATCAACCATGAAGGAAACACCGCGAGCATGCATGAAAGGATTCAAAGAATCAACAGACTCAATAACACTCTCGTTAATGATTTCAGAGTAAGAATGACCTTTCCTTCTCAGGATCTCAATCTAGAAATTTTGTAATCACAAATTAAACAAAAGTTAATTTTATGCTCAAATTATTACCTACCAACAAAAGTTAATATCATCCTTTGTCACTAGTAATTTCCTAGTCAGTCCCAGATTTGAAAGTGAACAATACCTGGGCCATCATCAATGCTACAAAGACACCAGCAGTAAAAGGATATAATGGGCCTTGATCACCTGCTGGTCTTGTAGATCGAACACGCTCGCCAACCTTCCACATGCGAGTCTGGTCAATTTTACCCATGGGAAATGCAGGCAGACCCTCTTTCTCCTGCAAAAAGACAAGTACAAATTAAAGTTCGCTGTCATGCTGATTATTATACACAGCCAGAACAACACTACGAATCTCACTGCCACTGGCTACATCCTCATAGCACTCATACAAAATTTCCATGCAGGGATAATAAGACGCACTATAAGCTTTCTCAAATTCCTTTTTCCCATCTTCAGATAAAGCATTGTACACAGCTAGCATGCCCTATCCAAATAAAAAGTGCAAGAGATTATGTCAGAACTCCAGAGTATCACTGAAGAAGCACATTTTTTAGGGTTTTATTGGAGGGAGGGTCCATAAGAAAATAATTTTATGCTAGATGATCATGAAAATACAACCTTAGTTGAGATGGTTTTAGATATAATTCCTGTTATACTCTCAACGGTGTTTTTATAAGCCAGATCTTCAGCCATTCCACTTTCAGTATATCTCCTAAATAAGGATTCCACAATTCCATGGACAGCACCAAGTAAAATGCCTATAAATCACAAAAGCAGTAACTACAAATTAAGTCTCCAATGACAAAAAAAAAAAACATTGCAGAAATTCCTCACCTCTCTCCCCAAAGATATCGCTCTTATATTCCTGCTCCAAGGTAGTGGCAAAAGTGAATGGAGAACCAAGAGCAACAGACCACCCCAAAGCAACATCAGTAGCTCTTCCATCCACATCCTGTGCGCAAAAATAATTACCCCAAGCAAAATAAGTCAACCAGTCAACATAGGAGCTGGAGACCCACAATAGAAGTAAATTATGGAGAGGATGAGGAGGAGAAAATGATAGATTACTTGGTGGACTGCAAAACTTGAATTAATTCCAGCCCCATTTATCTCTTTGCCTTGGACATACAGCCTCCTCACTGATGGACCCATACCTTTTGGGCACACAGCAATTACACTAATGTTCTTTGGAAAATCAAGTCCCAACGATTGTAAATGCCCAAGAAGAAATCCATGGGACAGCCCAAGTATGGTGTTTGGCTTCATGTGGGAAAATATTTTTTCATAATTATCTGCTTGCATGATAAATAAAAATATTAGAACTTTCTATATTGGAGACAAGAGTGAGACCAAAAATTTGTTAGAGAACTGCAAAACCATTGGCAACACGAGTCTGTGACATATTTAGTCACTTGTATTGACAAAAATTTATTTGAATCATATAGTAGTGTAAGCTGGTGTTGGCAAGCTGTAAGTTTATGGTAATAGGGGAAACAGCAGCAACAATAAATTGACGGTATTACAGGCAATTTCCAATGGGTTATGGAAATAGAAGTGGACAGGATGGTAGAATAGCATTGGTACCAGCAGCACTTACGGCTACAGTGATAACAACGTCTAAACACTTAATTCCACAAGGAAACAACATCTGGATACCGATTATAATTTTGCTGAAACTAACCCAGAAATTTTCCAACATATGCATCAAACAATAATTTCAAGAAAACTTGTGATTTTACCATCCATATAGGTAAATTAATAATCAGAAAAATGCATTATTGTTATCAATGCAAATATCATATAACTATCATCACACAGTTTGGTATCACACAAACCACTGATTGAAAGTGTTAGCAACACATAAACAACGAGAGATGAATCAAAACATAAAAACAGACATACTGAACAATATAAGAATTAAAATAAGTTTTGATATTCCAGGATTGATTAACCTGAGCGGAATCAGAAATCAACAGCAACACAAGATCACTGCTTGATACAGTTTCCCATATATCACCTAGAGTCCCATTTTCTTCAGAAAACCCAGCAGCTCTAGCTTCAGCAAAGGAACTAGAACCTTTCCTCAATCCAACCTACAAAAAGACAAACATATTTAAACATCATACCATTAAAAAAACAATTACACCATATACACATTACACTATAAAATACGGTGACTCTTGACCAACCAACAAAACTAGAACCAAAATCACACCTTAACAACAATATCAGACTTTGCTTCAGCAAGTGAGTCCCTTAGATTTTGAGCCTGAGCAGGTCCCTGATAATTACAGTGCCAAATTAACAATCATATAAAACATAGAATTTTTTTTACTAGCACCAAAAGAAATAGTAAATCATAACATTTTAAAAATTAAAATATATAGTTTTCATTTAATATGTTAAGCATTAATTTGAGAGCAATGAAATGAATCACCTGTGATCCCCACCCGATAACACCAATCTGCTTAATCCCTTTGAAAGCATATGGTAATAAATGGAACAAATCCCTGCCACCTCTCACGATAAACTGCAATTAATTTAAACAATAATTAAAAAAAGTTTAACGTTCACAATCTGGAAAATGCGATAAAGCTTAGTAGAAAATAGATAGAGAGAGAGAGAGGTGAAAGAAAACCTCGTCGTGTCCGGCGAGATTGACTTTTTCCTTCTTGAAAAGGGACGTGTCGAAATTGAGTGAGTCCGGGAGTGTTACCGCCGGCGCTGACACCATGCGAGCGGCGAGAGCTGAGCCGGTGCATCGGCGATGAGTTAGTGTTTTGAAGCCGAGTTTGGAAGACGAAGATTGTAGTGCGAGGTTAGTGGTGGTGAAGCTTCTGGTAGTGATCGGTTTAAGTAGGATTTCAGAGGTGGCGGAGATCGCCAGAGAAGATGACGACGTGGTAGTCGCCATTGCCGGAGGAAGAAGAAGAAGAAGTTGCAATAAGTATTGGGAAATGTGAGTAAGCAACGTGCTAACGTGCGCTTGATTAGGTAAGAGAAAGTGATCTTTGAATTTTTGGATTGTATTTTTACCTTTTTAGACTTTCAAGTTACTGGTTTCTCCCTTATATTTATTTATATTTTGTTTAGAGAAATAAGGTGGACATATGGAGAAAAATAATTGATGAGTAATCAAGAACGATGCCACTACTATTGCTATTACTAACCAACCCTATAGTAGTGTGGGTGAATGAAATACTAATAGATTGTTGTCGATGTTATTATTGTTGATATAGAAATACAAGTGGATATAAAAATATTTTGGTTGGGATATGTGTACAACTCAAATCGATAAACTTGTGAAGGAGTTACATTCTACACACTAATAGGATGACTATTATATTTGTTTCTTGTACAAGAGTGTTTGAGTAAGTGTGTTTTAAATTATTTTAAAAAGATTAGTCAATGTGAATTGAAAAAAAAAATTCTATATAGGAAGAATTATAGAGTAAATGTATGTCAATTGGAGTGTATTTTAAAGGTATCTAATTTTGTGAAGAGGTAAGAACATACGCAAATGACCCACATGCGCATGCATTGTCGCCCGTCTGCGACTTAACTCAATAATATATTTAGTGACTGAAAATTTATTTTAAAACAATTTTTCGAAATTCAAAAACAAAATTGTGCATTTGCAAAGTAATCTCAAACATTTAAAACTGAATTAATTCCCCAGTATATAAAATAGTGCGAAGCCTTCTAAATTGTTGTGAAAGATGAATATATTTGTTGGATACTAAGTACTTCTAATTCTTTTTATGCTTGTATGTTAGAGTTTGCTTATACGTCTCTCGAGTAATTAATTGTGAGGATGTTATTTGGTAAATGTCCTCTGAATTGTTTTAGGCTTTGGGTAATTATCTTCTCCGTGTATTTCTAAGCCAAAATATGACCATTTCATATACTCTGTATCCCATGTTCATCACTTTTATACCTTTTGTACCTCTTGTATATTCTTTTAGAATATGCATAATGCAAGAAAACATTTGATTGTCCTCTTGTTTTGTCGAATATGAAAATGTATCCCTTTGTGACTGATGTATTGCAAAGTACAATATGCTTTTGTAATTTGTATCAAACCCCTTTAATATTCAAAAATATGAGGACGTTCTTTGCCTTTGAGCCATCATCCTACGATCTAATTTCCATACAATAATTTACAAATTAATAATTTATTGGTTCTTGCACAAATTGATTTCTTGGTGATTACATTCATTTAAGATGCAACATAGTGATGAACATACTCATCATCACGATGATCATTCTTTGGTGGAGGATGATAATTTTTTATATGTTGCGTGTAAGCTTCTCAAAACTTGGAACTTTGTATTAGATTCTCAACACGTTTTATAATGAATTCACTCAAGCACAAATGTTAGAAAATAAATATGATCATAGTATTACCATTGTAATCTAAAAGTTGGTGTATCTTCAAAATATCAAAAGAGATAATTTAACTCTTTAGTCCCTACTCCAATGGCAAACGATCATCATAGGAGAAATATGTGGCAAAAGATGAAACACAAGGGAGGAACTATACAACGAGTTGAAGAAAAAAAAGTTATTGTTAAACTTTAAGAACCACTTAGACAAAAGTTTCATAATATAATATACAACAGCAAGATTATATAAAACTAAAATTACAGTGAAAAATTACGTTGAAGTGGAAGTCTAATTTTAAAGCTTAGATAAAATTGCAATAAAAAATATGAGATATGAGGTTGAAGAATCAAACGTGAAATCAAACATGTAAAATACGATTTTTTTCTTATTTGTCTTGGTGGAAAGTTGTGAGGACCACCACAAGTAGGATTAAGATAAGCTAGAGAAAATTAAAATCTTTGTGCCATTACCAGAAGAAGATAAAAAATAAAATTATTATATATAGGATAAAAGTTGTGTGAATCTCTGAATGACTTTGTTCAAATAAAACTGCTATCTAGTATTTATGTCACCATCATTGACGTGGCTAATGGATTACTATTTTATTGTCAAAGGAAAATAATTGGCATAAGACTAATTAGCTTATTAAAAAAGTGATTAGGTGCCTCTTTAGGGTATAGGGTGTCATTTAAAATTGACATTTGCCTAACTTATAAAACTTAGATTTAATCATTATAAATATATCAAAAAATTTAAATACATTTTTCCACAAATCACATCGTAGAACTCAATGTAAATTTAATTTTACAGTGAAATTGACAAAATTACATTAAATCACCGTAATTTTATCAATTTTAATATGAAACTGAATATGCATTCGATCTGTCAAAAAATTAAATTGAATAACGGATTAAATTCAACTATTTAATTACTTGCTTGAATCATAATAAAATAGCAATCAAATTATTCAAATAACTAAATTATAGATAATAACGATTCACAATTGTATCAATTAAACGGTTCAACTCAATCAGATTCAAGTTTTAAAATATTAGTATGCATAAGAGACGCAAAATTGTAGTAATTAAGAGGAAAAATTATCAAAAAAGAGAACCAATTTAGAGATCACAAGAAATCCCTACTCCTGCAAAATGCTAATGTAGTTCTATATTTGTGTGAACCTAAAACCATTGAGTTAATGGCAAACAATTAATTTATTTAGACTCATACAAAAGATTCCCTTCACAATGTGCTAAAATATGTAGTACTTGTCATTATTCAGTACCATAAATGAAGCACCACTCGTG
Organism: Cicer cuneatum; assembly: GCA_037974295.1. Taxonomy (NCBI): domain Eukaryota; kingdom Viridiplantae; phylum Streptophyta; class Magnoliopsida; order Fabales; family Fabaceae; genus Cicer; species Cicer cuneatum. Next base: position 64,456,835 of record JBBPBO010001984.1, on the reverse strand, counting down.
AAGGTTGTTTTTATATGTGTCATTGTTTCTATATGGACAAATATATTGTTCAGTTCCAAAAAGGCTGATTTGGTGATATTAATTACGACAAATTTATCAAACAGTTAATTCTCACCACTCTGCACTCGAGAGATAGTTTGACTTCAAGAATGATTTGAGTTTCTATTGGATACCATTTTTTTTTTTACCATGTGTTAGTTTATAATGAGTGTAAAGTTTTGAAATATAAATTAAAATCTAATTATGGACCACTGATTAGTTGAGTAGAATTATTCCAGTGTTGGACGATCTTCTACTAAAATTTGTGAATATTTTGATCCTTTTCTTTGTCTATGGTTTCATATAAAGATATCATTAGTATTTTTGCACCATATAGTATTTAAGGAAAGCTAATGATTAGTATTCACATAAATATCATAGGTGACAAATAATTTTTCTACTCAAATTATTTCATCAGGAAAATCGTTATTTAAATCCTTAAAATGATATAACATTCTCTAATCAAGCATATTCGAATCCAATCCAACATATATAATCTGAATCTGAAATTAAGGCAGTTAGCTAATATAAATTATATTATTGGCCAGCTACAGAAAGAAAAAAAAAACCTCATTGATATTATACTCCTATTTAGAACATCTCATATATTTACAGACCAAAAAGGGAATATCTCATTTACAAAAAGTCATAAACTTAAAAAATGTATCAGCAAAAATAAATATGAATTAAAAATGATGAAAATTATTAATCAAAGTTTGACTTTAATAGAATAAATTTTATATATACAAACAAATTAAGTCTTATTTTGTACATTAAAGACTCTTCGAATAATCAGAGGTTGGAACTATTTATAGATAGAGAGAGAAAAGATTGCAGGCTGAGTATGAATTAGAAAAATCGTATTAAAACAGAATTTTAAGTCATTTTTCAATTTTTAATACACAAAAACTTCAATTATAATTTGTACAAAACTTTTGAGGTAATCAATATTTTATAAATTATTCGATTCAGGACGAACCAAAACTTTTGTCAAAGACAATACCTTGATGAATTCAACAAAGACAAGAAAAATAAATAAGAATACATTTTCCCGGCCCCCTATCAAATTATCTAATAGAATAAACAAAAAATATTAAAATTAAACATAAAAGAAAAATAAAAATGTATTAATAAAATAAAGAAAATTACTAATTTCAATAAGAGTGAAATTCTATTTATTTATAGATAGATTTCAAAATATCTATTTAATTTACGGGTAACACAAGTCAATTTTAAAATTGTCAAAAATCAAATCATTATATTAATTTCCATCTTAGAAAATGAAGAGAATCATTAATATTTTGTACTTAAAAATAAATTTATTTGTGGCTTTCAATCACAGCGAATATAAATAACAAATGATTTGTGTATAGCATATATATTTTTAAATAATGAAGTTAGAATATTATTTAAAATAAAATTTGGTTGATTTAATATTTAAAAAAAAAATCTGAAAAAGAAAGAAGAGAATGATTAGTGGTATATAAAAGTATGTGGATGTAGTCCCCCACCCCACCATAAGAGGAAGAAGAAGAACAGGAACAGCACTACTCAAACCTCAACTCAACTATCATCATCATCAACATCTGACACAGACACTTCACTTTCACTGCATCTTTCTTTCCAAATACACTCCAACCCCAACACACAAAACATCCCTTTTCCTTTTCACCATTTTATTTTATTTTTATTTCTATTTCTATTTCTCCCAACAAACAACCTTTCTTTCTCCTTCTTATTTCTTCCAAGGTTGTCTTTTTTTGTCTGTCTTTGTCTCCAAAACCATATTCTCAGTTATTCTTATTTCTTCTGTATACCCTTTTGGGAACTGTGTTCTTTTGCTATGGAAATGGAATATTTTGACCCAATGAGAATTAATGATGGTTTTCAAGGTGTAATTGGAAGTGGCTGTGGGTATGGTTCATCTTCTTCTCTTGTTTTGGATAGGGAAAGAGGAGAACTTGTGGAAGCATCTGTGAAATTGGAACGCAAAGGTGTTTCACCTGAGAGAAGTATTGAAGCTTTGAAGAATCATAGTGAAGCAGAGAGGAGGAGGAGAGCTAGAATCAATGCACATCTTGATACACTTCGTAGTGTTATTCCAGGTGCTAATAAGGTTAGTTCAATTTTTATTTTTATTTTTACATTTTTTGTTGGGTTAATTTAGAATTACAATTGGTTACTGCTGGTTTTTTTCATGTTGAGAAAAAGTTCTGTCATGATTGACTTCAAATTTTTGAGGGGTAAAATTTATTTTAGACGTTCAATTATTGTGAAATGTATATATAATTTACAGAAGAGTGCTTGGTTGAAATGATTCAAGTATTTTCCAACTTAAAACTGAGTTTGAATGTAGCTCTGAGAATGTAGTAGACTCGTTAATCTAGACCTTAGTATTTAAATACGAGTTGTCACACTGTGAACCCTAATTCTTTTCAATGACTACAACGGCTCTCTAGTCAGAGTCGTAGACATACTTGACTGAACTTTGTTACCAAACATCGGGTTTCATTGTTTGCATTTTATCATTTCGTTTATCATTTGTACTGAGTTGCTGCTATTATATATTTGATTGGTTAACTTGTGATCATTGTTGACCTTAGCAAGTTGTCTTATTGAGTTATTTGTTTTGCCCTCTTTTATGGTCATTGGAATAAAATAATAGCTTTGACTATATATACATGCATTAACAATGAAGCTTTTAACTGACTGATAGTTATAGTTATTATGTTTATACTTTGAATCGTTAAACTCATGTGAGCACAAAGAAACATGTTATGTTAATCTTTAATAGCTTGAGATACTGAAATTTTGTGTGTACTTTTTGAACATAGTTGGACAAGGCATCCTTACTAGCTGAGGTCATCACACATTTGAAAGAGCTGAAAACAAATGCAGCAGAAGCAAGTGAAGGTTTAATGATACCAAAAGACAATGATGAGATAAGAGTTGAAGAACAAGAAAGTGGATTGAATGGTTTCCCTTATTCAATTAGAGCATCACTATGTTGTGAATACAAACCAGGTTTATTATCTGATATAAGACAAGCACTTGATGCACTTCATCTTATGATAATAAGAGCAGAGATTGCAACTTTGGGTGGAAGAATGAAGAATGTGTTTGTGATAATTAGCTGCAAAGAACAGAAATTTGAAGACGCCGAGTATCGTCGGTTTCTTGCCGGATTGGTTCACCAAGCTCTTAAATCTGTACTTGATAGATTTTCTGTTTCACAAGATATCTTAGAAAACAGAAAGAGAAGGAGGATTTCTATATTTAGTTCTTCATCTTTAGGAGATTTCTTATAAATACTTATTTTTTTTGTTTCTTTCTTTATTCAAACGATATGGAAATTGAAGTAGATATAATGGAATGATGCCCTTTTAGTTTTCTAATATGGATTTGTATATTGTGAAGATGAAACATGTGAAATTGGGTTGTACATGTCTTGGGAACTTTCATAGATAGCTAGGTTGATAAATGATATCAGCATCTTTCAATCTTTTGACCAAACACTCAATGAACTCATTATATGATATTGTACTTTTGTTTACAGAGGAATTTTCTATTGACACAACTTCTCTTTCCTTGAGTATTAATAGCTCAAAGTATTCTATTGAGAAAAAGCTAAGTTCTAGTAATGTTTAAAATGAGTTTATAAAGATCCACATCTCTTATTTTAGATATGGATTTTGTCCAGATTAATTATATATGTTTTAAGTCTTAGTGCAACTGTCGAATATCGATATTCTTAAGTTAGAGTCATGTCCTAAATTTGAATTTGATTTAGTATCTCAGAGTTGTGTGAGATAATTATAGTTACTGTTTTCATCCGTTCATCAAAAATTATCCCTGCGCAACTTCTTCCTTGCCACTTCCTATGCACGTAACATACTAGAGCATTCCTCAAAACACAATAACTACATAACTGAGCTATTAATACTTAATCAACTTAATTTTTGTCCCAAAACTAGGCCAAACTTGCAAAAAAAACATCCATATTTTACTAGAAAATCAATATCCATTTCAAGATAAAATGAAACCCATATGTCATATGAAGCAATGGTTACATCCTTCAATACCCAACTCAAAATGGAAATATTTCTTACAATCTTAAGATAGAAACTATAAAATGAGAGAAAAATATATTGAATAATAAGATAATTGTTTGAACACATGTAAAATTTATATGGCCGATGAGTACCAATTAATTAATATAACTAATTATATTAACTAAAAAATAACTGTTATATAAAAGTAACCAACTAATAACTAATATGGCTAATCATATCTACAAGAAATCAATACCCAAATGTTAAAATTGATAAGAGTGACGTAATAGAACTTGCAACAAATACCCTATTGGAAGCGAAATGCACGCCAATGTAAAAATAAAAAGTGAAAAGAACTTGCAGAATGGCTTAAAAGAGTTACGTTCCAAATTAAATAAAAAATAAAAAGCGTTGTTGTTTTTCAACTTATAGAACCTGTTAATAGGTAAAGGAGTGGGAAAAAAAAGTGTGTTCGATAGTGTCACGTTACCATTTCTCAAAAACTTAATATATTTGTTAGTTCACACATTTTTCTTATTTCACCTTATTGCAAATATGACAAATATCATAATTATTATAAAGCAATCAAAACATTTTAAACAACTATTTTTGAAGTTTTTTTTTTACCAGTATTATACAATGATTTTTGCTCCAGTCCCTACATTATTTTCTCATTTTATAGACACGTTGGAACTCTATTTTTTTTTTTTTTGCAGGAAAGGCTTCAAGGAGAACAATACTTTTTTTATATGTATGTCATTTTTTAACAAATTTTTTTAAAATATTCTATTTTGAAGTTAATATATCAAAATATCTTATTCTTTAAAGTCTTTAGAAGGCTGTAATTCTGCTATCCAATTTTTTTTTTTTTTACTTTATAACTAAAATAAGACCTTCTAAAAACTCAAAAAATAAAATATTTTAATATATTAATTTTAAAATAGAATAGTTTTAAATATTTAAAAAAAAATGGAATATATATAAAAAAAATATGTTGGATGTGATACTAACAACCAATCATTTGAAATCATAATATTATCTTTTCACATCTACTTATTGTTTAAATGGTTTAAATTTTATATTTATTTTACCTTATGGGTACCCTTACCCACCTTTTTCACATTGTACCAAAATATTCTCCTATTACCTATATCTAAATTATATATAGGTATTTGAAATATGAGAATATAGCTTGAGCCATTTTGATAAGTGGCACATTACACACTACAATTTTTAATTGTATAATTCAATTCATTCTCATATATATGAGATAGAATTTATGATAGATCTAATTATTTGGATTTTTTCTATATTTGAATTTGAGCGAATTATGTAAAGAATGATGAATAAAGATATTGAAGAAAAGAATCTAAATTCATTAATTAAACAATTTTGATTATAAAATTAAAGTTTGATACAAGTTGACAAAATTTGGACATAAGATCTCACATATATTATCTTGATAAATCTATTACTAGTTACCACATGTTCTTAGAGATTTAAATCTTCTACAACATTTGTAAGAATAATTGGATTTAGTAAGAAAACACTTATCAATGTAGATTTAAAAGTCTGCAGAGCTATTGGTGTATAAGGGATTCAAATAAATATTGGTAGCTGTTTTTTTATTTTTTTATTTTAAGTCTATAATGTATATAAATTAAATTAAAAAATATTTATAAATAATATCTAAATAATTTTAAACCTACATCTTTTTGTGGAAGATTTGATGTAAATATTTCTCACACATAATTAACATGTTTTAAGAAATGTACAAATTTTTTCTATAAAAAAAAATAAATGCACAAATTTACTTATATAGTAAGAAACTCCAAATTCTTTAGAGCATATTCCCCAGCCTATTATTATAGATAATAGGGTATCATATTTTTCTTTGTTTTAGGATTTTTTTAGGTAGGGGTGTTAGACTTGAAACCAAAGCAATCACTGTCCCAAATTCCCAATCCATAGACCTAACCCTCCATCTCAGACCGTCCGATTCCAAAGGTATCCAAATCTGACGGTGATCTTTGTTTTGACGCAGAACCGCTTCACTGCAGCTCCATCTCCTTCCTCAGTAGAACCAGACACAAAACCTTCCTTTCAAACCCTAATTATTCCAAATTCAATTTCTCACTGCTCAATTTCTTCTCCAAATCCGCACTTTCTAAACACCCAGATCGCTTTTATTCTCTCTCCCAATACCCCGCTATCGAATTTACAATCTTTCTCTATGGAGAACGAGGAGAAAAATCCTGACATTGAGAAAATTGGGAACGAAATTGAAGATGCCGAACCCTTAGAACTCGTTCTCTTTCAAGTGCCCGAGTGTTACGTCTACATAGTAAGTCTTGCGATTTTTTTAATGGGTATGTTTCAAAATTTGATTTTGATTATGTTGTTTTTCACAATGGTGTGTGATAGGTAGGTGGAAATTCATATTCTGATTAATTTCATTATTGATGGTAGTGCTCAGAATCAATAAGCTTGTTCAGAAATTACGGTGGCATTGAATGTTGCCTTTTACTTTAATTAAAATGTTTAATTTAGTGTTAGTGATGAGATGGGCTTGGAAATCGAAATTTTGTTGTGTCAAGTTAATGGATTTCTACTGTTTATGCAGATACCTCCAAGAATGAGTGCAGCATCTTACAGGTTTGGGATCAATTGCAACTTGCAAGTTATAGCTCCTGATCTGTTGTGTTTGAGATATTTTTAGTTCATCTTAAGCATAATGTTTATTAATGTACTCTACCTCGATAAAGAAGCGTCGGTTTTCAGTGTCCATGATCGAAGAGTGTTACACTGTTATGTTTAATGCATTTGCTATACTTTTGATCATTTTGCGTCTTTCATTTTAGAACTGTGTTCTTTGTAACTGAAGGGATTGATTTTCTACTTTTTCCAATTTATCTTCTCAGCATTTATATCTATGAAGTTCATTTCAGGGCTGATGAATGGGATGTCAACAAATGGGCATGGGAAGGGATATTGAAAGTCATTAGCAAGGGAGAAGAATGCATTATAAAACTAGAAGATAAGAACACAGGTAAAGATCACATTAAATCTGCTTTAATTAGATTATTATACAGTTAATTTTTTAAAAAAAAAAAATATTACTCGAATGAAATATATTTAACTAGGTGAATTATATGCTCGGGCATTTTTAAGAAATGGAGAGCCGCATCCTGTGGAACCTGTTATTGACAGCAGCAGGTGGTTTTCCATAACTGTTGTTAGATTTTAGTTGTTATTACCCCTTTTTATACTCTAGGATGCTTAAATAATTATACTCATCTTCTGCAGATATTTTGTTCTTCACATAGAAGAGAACATAGGTGAGAAGTTTTATTTACATTATTCATACTATTTATTTTTTTCTCGTGATCATCTTACTACTCATGACAAGGTAGCAGAGTAAGGGCATGTGATAAAATAACTAGAACCTGTTTGGTTTTGCACCAAAAATGCCTCACAATGTTGTGCACAGTTTTCTTGAATTAGTTTCTATTCCTCTTTGAACAAATTAGAATGAAAATTTAGCTTGGTATGAAGCATATAACAAAACCCATTTTAGTTGTGGACGATATATTTTGTCTTCATCGAGAACTTGGCTTGTTTATTTGTGAATGGGTTTGGAAACCCACTTTCAATCATATGTCTAATTAATGCGATTCTCTTCAGCCCTAGTATAAATGTGATATTTCATTATTTAAGTAATTCTTGAATTTTCGAAACAAACACTAGATGAGAACAAAAATACTAGAAGGACAAATAAATATATCAAAATGTTTCTTTGTTTAAAATTGATACGAAATCCTAGTTTTTAGTCTTTCTGAATGTTTTATAGAACATGAACAGAAATTTCAGAAGGACACATCAAATATCGAACTATCAAAGCCATTCTTTGTTTGAGAGTTTAGACTAATATAGGTATACCTAATTTTCAGTCCTTCTGAAATCTGAATATGCGAACAAACATAGTGTTTATCAATCATATATATTCCTAACATCAGAACTTTTATGTCTTCGTGCCAATTGCGTCAAAACAGCAGTTCCCAGAATATGATCGTACCAACATCATATTCTTGGGACACTCCTACTTTGTATATATTGAGATAATCTACTGTAATACAAGGGAAATTGATTCTTTGTTCCTCTAATGCCAAGTGGCTTTAGTTTTACTATCAGTTCCAATATAACATCCATAATTTTACTGTTCTATACCTTTAATCCCACCTCCACTTATCATGCTGCATTAGCATTACTTCTTATTACTTTTGAACTTCAATCTTTATTAACGGAAAAACATGCAGGTGGTCGCCTTCGGCATGCTTTTATTGGCATAGGATTCCGAGAAAGAACAGAGGCTTATGACTTCCAAGCTGCCTTACATGATCATATGAAGTATCCTTACCAGTTTTATCTGCAAAACTTGGCTGTTTTTATTTCACATTTTATTTATTCACTTTGGCGTCGAGGATAAAGGTCTTATGCTCTTTTTTTTTTTTTTTTTTTTTTTTTTTTTTCCGATCGGTAAAACATGTTTTTCCTTAATTGTCTTGAAGATATCTGAACAAAAAGAAAACTGCTGAAGAGATGGAACAACATTACCAGCAAAGTTCCTCAGTTGATTACAGTTTGAAAGAAGGAGAGACTCTTGTGCTGCAAATCAAGAACAATGTATGCAAATCTGCATTTTCCTGTTGTGCAAAAGGTTTTCTTTTTCTTCTTTTTCTCAGTATCACGATCTCGATACTATCCTATTTATTGTGTGCAGAGAAGTGGCAGCAATGTGAAGTCCAAGTTTTTCGAGCAGGGTCCAAACAACTCCTCAGAAGAAAAGAGTGGTGGAAAAGAATCTGTACCTTGTATTAAGTTACCACCGCCTCCTTCATCACCAGGTTCACCTGTCGCTACCCCGCAGAAATCTCCAACAAACTCACCTACAAAATTCACCCTTGAGAAAACTGCCGAAGATGAGAACTCTAAAACAGAAAATGGAAATTCTCCTGAAAATGAAAGCACACAGGATGCAGTAGATGATGATTTTGGCGATTTTCAAGCAGCTAGTTAACCGCCTATACATATGCAGTTTAAAGTTTGTCACGATTAAGAAAATGCAAAATTGTGGATACCTTTGTTCATCTGGTATATCACAGATTGCTGATTCAGTTTGGAGATTCAATTATGTTCATAGCCAACAAAATATCATGAAGAATTAACTTACATGTTTGTTATTCGTTTGGTGATTGTCTTAGACTACAGCTTAGTAGTATGAAAGCTTTTCCTCTTTCTTGAGTCACTTTATTTCAGTTTTATGCTTTGTTTACATTTCTCATAGTGGCATGTCTCAATTTTTTTTTTAGAGGAAATGTCTCAGTAGTGCTGGTTCATTATTCAACTTGACATATCAACAAAAATATACTCCGAATTCATTGATGGAGAGGCTTTTTTTAAAAATTAAAATTGAGGAAACTAGAATTAGATCAAATTTAAAATTATGATTAAATTCAATAATTTCATTAGGTAAAAAATGATAAAATTATACCTAAAAGAGTTTACATAAAATGTAAAATTGAAAGAAAAATTATACACAAAAACTCGATATCCTATTTATATATAAATAAATAAATATATAATAAAGATACGGATGAAAGTTTGATTTTTCATAGAGATACAATTTACTGTTAGAACTTCTACTATACATTTTGAAAAATTAACATGTTTGATATATCAATTTTAATAAATATTGTAGTAATGCATATTTGAACAAATTAAATAAAATTATTTGTCAAAAAATATTAGTGTGCCGTAGAACTTATAGTTTTTATATTTTTATCAATAAAATAGAATAAAAAATCGAAATTGAAATATAGTTGTATAAATCGAAATATTTTGACAACTTCTTCAAACAGAATAAAAATAGAATTATTTTTTTTGTAAAAAAATAAGAATTAATTTTGGCAAAAAAAAAACGTGAATAAAAATTTGAAATCGAAACGGAAATATTGGCCTAATTGAAGTTGTTTGTAACAGACTTTAGATTTCTGTGGGATTTGAATTTAAATTAGCAAGAAAATCGAGAAAGGTTGTTTTCTATTGGACAATTGGAACTGAATCAGATATAAATAAGCAGCTTCATAAAGGAACTCAATAAAACAAAACAAGAGTACAAAAAGGTAACAACAATGGCAGGTCAAATATTGATCTCATAGATTATGGGACCAACACGCTACTAAGTTAACAAACAACATTCATCAAAAGGTAAACGTAGGAATTTGAATCCACATGTCTAACGTAAGATTCTGCTATTCTCACTGCTCTTCTCTCTGTTTGTCTTGCAACAAGTAAACTCTGTTCTATGCGGAGATTTTTTATTTTGTTACAACCCTTTGAATTATTACTGTGATATTTCAAATGGGTTTTGTTTTCTGATAAAAAGTTTGATTTTTGTTTATATATATGACTATATTTTGTTGTTGTGGTACTTTCCTTGCTTGTTTTTTTTTATGGTAATTTTGATCAAGTAAACTTAGCGTTTGCATGCTGTTTATTTAATAAATAAATACAACAAAAAAAGAGACGCTGTTTAATTAGTACAAAACAGTTAGAAGTATAAGATTGTCAATTGTGTGCAGTAAATTACTTGAAGTTTGTGGTTTAGTTTCGAAGATATCATAATGGGTTGTTCTTGATTTTTATATGTGGATAGTAGAATAGTAAGAAATTGGGGTTGATTGTGGCATTATTAGGTACAAACCCTTTTAATTGGGATTCAGGCAGTCTTCGATCACAACCCTAGTCACAATCACACCATCTCGACTGTCGAATCATATGATCGAACAGTTTAGATTTCAAGATCATAACTTTTGTTTAAAAAAAATAAATTGGTCTTAAAATCTGGCATGTCCGATCAAGATTGGACGACCGAGATGCATAGTCACACTGCATCTAATCCAAATACTTTTAATTGATTGTTCTATATAAGTGTATTCTAGGCCTGATCAAAGTCATTTTATGTCTTTGTTATAACACTGCATGATCAATGTACTTTTAGACCAATTTTCATAAAAAAAAGTACTTTCAGTCCTATAGAAGGACAACTATCAATTGAGCACATTGGTTGAATCCCTTGATTTCTTTCCAGTTAATCAGGCAGAACCACCTTCGAATTGGACATTCAGGTACTGCACTGCCCTAATTAATATTCTAGCAAGTGTGGTATGATGACAATGGATGCAAAAGGCATAACTCGGGTTTGTAATATATACCAGAAGTTTGAGAATATGTTCCTGGAGGTGCAAGACACATTGTTTGAGGTGTGCCTTTGTAGTCGTATATACTTATCCTATCCTGTGCTTCTTTAAGGTTTAATAAACGAGGTAGTGTTGTCAAATAGCAGCGCTGTAGCACAATAGCGTAAGAGAAACAAAATGCTATTTTTTCGCGATCTACGATCGGCAACATTGCAACAAGGAAAAATAACTTAAATACCCAAGTGGACATGCCAATGCATTTTAAGTTGTCATAGATGTCATTCCCTTATATGTCTTAAGCACTCTTTCTATAGTTCTTGTTAGTATTGCTGCTGCTTAAATTATTACAATGAGAGTGTAATCGTGAAAACAATTGTGTAAAAACTCTCTCAGTAGAACTGATAAACATGCAATTGATTTACATTAACAGTCTGTTATAAATTATATAATCTTTTTCTTTTGTTTTTTTGGTGACAGGAAACTTTTCAATACCTAGAGAATCAAATGGAGATTGTTGGCGATAGTGTTAAGAAGTTCTATTCAGATATGCAAGAAATACTTCCTCAATCTTCATGTTCAGCCCCTGTATTGTCTTTAGAACAATATACTGGTGCTGGATTAACAAAGAAGTCATTTCAAGATTCCAAGAAAATAACTATTAGTGCTTATACCAAGCAATCAACCGACAACTGGAGTGTCAATCGCGATATCGGTAATGGTGCAGTGTATGCTGATTCGCGCGGAAAACAATGTGTTGAGAGCGCAGATATTAAATCAAACCTTAGTAGTGATGAAAATCAACAAAATATGAAGATGGTTGCATCCAACACGGCCACTGAAGTTGCTCTATCAAAAACAGATACATGCATTTCATCACAATCATGTGAAATTGCCAATGTGAATCAAAATCATGAAGCTACTGTTTCAAAGACAGATTCTGCTGAAGTAACAAACTTTTCCTCTGTAGAAGATTGTTGCAATGAAAGTGAGAATGCAAGTACTGAACAAAACTCCAATGTTGTAGAATTGGTTGAATCAACTGAAGAGAACGAGATAAATACAAGTTCTTTCTCAAGTGACATATTAGAAGATGCACATGGTATGTATTTAAGTGTCTCTTCTTGAGTACAAACTTTACCTCATTGTTTATAGATTGTAAATTTTTTGCTTCTGATAATCATTGCATAATATTTATGGCAGGGTTCTCTACGATCGGAGCTATGCAGCTTGGCGATTGTTCTCATAGTACAATCACTGTGTCTCATCCAGGTATTAATTCAAATCTTGCTGAAGAAGTTACTGAATTTAGTTTACTATTCAGATCAGTATGAAGTACTTCCACTTCTGATTACTTAAGAATTTCCAGAATCACATAGTTTGAATATTGAAAATATCGATGCTGCTATCGAGAAAGACCACAAAACCATTCAACAAGATGATGAGTTGCAGCTTGATGAAACTTTTGTCTTGATTACCAAAGATGAATGTCAGTCAGTTCCCGATGCAATAGTGAATCCAAAGACTAGCAAGGTACGTGTTCATTCCCCTCTCCTTTTTTATAGTGCATGCTGTTAAACATGAAGTGATTTTTTTCTTCTTTACATGATTGAAGAAAAAGTGGAGGCAAGCCTTTTCTTTGCCTGAGAGATTTGCAAGGAAGGAAGAGTATGAAGAAACTTTTTTGGAGCATAAAGAAAAATCATCGGCTGCTGATATCTCGGCATACGAGTGGGAACTTCTGGGAACTTCTCTAAATACCACAGTGATTAAGTTGTAGGTAGAGACTAGCGTATATAAGTAGTGTCAGTGCCTCACCAATAATAACCGTTGGATGTATTAAAATCTAAATTATTTATTAAATATTAATATATATCTAATGGTTATAATTAGTGATGCACTGATACAACTTATGCACTTTAGTCTCCAGTTAAGAAACGAGGTACACTTACCAAACCCTACAAGTTTTACATCCATTTCTTAGTCCTTATGCATGCAGGAGACTGAGATGCCTTATTTGTATATATCTTTGGAAATGCTTTATCATGGATAATAAGTACCTTGATTTTTATATTATTGTTTTGTCGGCTTTTTTGTTATTAAAAATAAATTATTTAGAATTAAACTTGTGTACTTCCTTAGTTTCTCTTGTGCTTAAGTTAGTATGTGACAACTATTGATGTGGAAGAAGCTAGTAGGCCAAATTATCAAAGCCATATTAACTAATTGATGGAAGTGTACTTTTTTTTTAGGGAAGGAAGTGTACTTTTAAATGACATAATTTATCTCAAAATATACTTTTAAACAACACAAAAATTGTTTTCTTTTTTAAGTTTATACACCCTCAATCACATCATAAATGAGAAAAATAAATTTTGACCACATAGCAATAAATGAACAGCGAGGATTAACCATTATTAATATATAGCCACTTAATAATTTAATGTCAAATGATTTCATTTTAGTTAACTTAGATTGGTTTAGTCGGATTTGATGATACTACTTCACTCTTTAAATATAAATTTCTATTGCATATTTCACTCAAAAAAATAGTGGTATAGTTAATGTGTCCCTTTAGTATAGAAAAATGACTAAAATATTCTTTGTGTATTAATATATTTAATAATGATTTTTCATATTTAAAGTCAAATTAATAGTATTAATTAAAGTTATATTTAAAAAAACACAATAAATACATCTAGTTAATTGAATTTTTTAAGGTTTGTAAAAATCTCCCTTACCACTAAGCCATTCAACAATTTAACATTGTTGGCCACCAAAACTTTTTGTTAGAAAAAAGGATTTCATTTATAATGTTTTAATATTAACTTCTCATGTTAAAACTAATGGTCAATATAAATGTATAAAACTTTTTTATACTATCTGTTATACAAGTTAAATGAAAAAATATATAAATAAATGATATAAAAAATCTAATGGTCAAAATTTATTATTTTTTATGAAATAAAATTTATATCAAGAGAAAAAAGCTCTCATACAAGACAAAAAGAATCAACATCTTTCGCAATGATTTACATTAAAATTTATGTTTAGCATACTAATTAAAGAATTTTATATTTGAATCCAACTCATAGACAATAATAACAAAAAATACAGCCATATATGTGCGGAACAACACCTCTTGGTATCAATAATTAGGGTATGTTTGATAAGTAGTTTTCTTTTTTAAGATAATTAAGAAAGCATAAATTTTAATATTTATTAACATTTTTTTATGAAAGAAATTTAAGGTAAGGGGTAACATGGTACCTAAGTCGAAGGTAGAAAATATTTAAATTTTACGGAACATATTTGTAAGATCAAATCCGTAACATAAGAATCTAATTACTTTGTTAACTTTTAAATAAATAAAAAAAAACTGTTCTTGTAAAGTACAAACAAACAAGGCCTTACTCTTTTCTTTCCACTCTTGTGTAAAATTACTCTCTCATCTTGGTGAACATGGGTTGTAATTAACCTAATATCATTGTTCATACTTCATAGAGTGTATTTATATTTTTAGATAATAAGTTTATATAGTGTATTAAATAAGAGTCTTTAGTGTCATACCCATTGCAAAAGCCTAATCCACTAAACCTATAAAAATACTAGTAGCTTTTAAAAGGAAAAAAAAAAAAAATACTAGAAGCTTTTAATTTTGGACGAAATTCATATGACTTTATTATACTTTATAGTTTGTTGTCAAAAAATATTATACTTTATAGTATGCCTTAAAATATATTATATTTAATTGTATTACAAAGTTCATATAGAACTTAACAGTAAATAAACCCCCTTTTTAGGTATTACTTCGTGCAATCGTCATTCGTCACCATGTTATCATTTTTAATTATTTTTGTGTGAAATAAAATAAAAATAAAAAGCTTGGAGGGATAATGAGAATATCTTCAAGTGGTAGTTAGCTCAAGAAAAATAGGGTTTTAAAATTAGCCAGTCAACATACATGCTTCTTTGAATAAATAAATATCCAAAATTATAACGTGTGGATTACTTCACCACCTACCATTAGTTCTTATATACTACGTTCCAATTTCCAGCCATAAAGCACATAATTTTAATTTTCTTTAAGTAAAAAGTTAGGTTCATCAATGCACATTTGATTTCTCAAGGCATAATGCCTTCCATTATTGACCTATTTGATTGAGAGGCTGAAAACAAATAGGAACAAAAACATGTTTAATAAAATGGCAAGTGTCTATAATTTTAGGTAGTTTCTTTTTTAGCTTCTTGTGTTTTCAAAATACACATTTGAATCAGTCAATCTACGTGTTTTTTATTTTTATTTTTATCAAAATACACATATGCATTATCTAATCCAAAGAGTATTAGAGGTACAAAAAAAAGGACCATAATTTTATTAATCTAACAAGCAACTTGGATTAGAAGTCTACTAAGATGGGCTATGATCATTTTTTTGGGACACGGCCCACATAGTGCAACCAAATTAGCATTTTCTTGAACAAGAAAGATGCTAACAATCTATGGCCCACCATAAAATTAAGTAGTTATTTGTTTGGTTTATTACCTTCAAATTAAATTAAAAGCTCTTAGAAATTGCTTTGGATAGTATGCTACTTTGCTTAAAAGATAATGACAATACATGTAAAGGAAAAGGACCTACAAGAAAGTGGAGGATGATAGTAGAAGTGCAAAAAGAAGAAAGAAAAATTATGGTGCTCATAAGCTATTCCTCTTCTTCAAAAGATTGCATGAGGGAGGTGAAGAATCAAATTCTAAAAATGCTATTGGCTATATTGTGGATATTGTTTTTTATTATTTCAATAGTACTTTTAAAGTTAAAAAGAGTATGATTGAAATTAAAAAAAAAAAAAAAAAACTGTTTCCACTAAAAAGAAATTATGAACAAATAAAGCCAGCATTTTTAGAATATGATTCTTAATTTTACTTGCAATATTTTGATATGTGTGCGTATTCCTCCCTTTACTTTTTATTTCTTAATTTTACTTGCAATCTTTGGATATGTGGTGCAATTTGAGCTTGAACTTTATTTATTTTATTATGGGCAGTATACATGTTAACTCGACTTTTACAATTCATATTTACAGTTGAAAGGAATGTAATAAGAGATTTTTTAAGTATGCAAAGTTCCACTTAAATTTAATAAATAAATGATGAGTGAAGAAGTATTTTATTTAAACTCATATTAAAAGATATGTTGTTATCCAAAGTTTAACATAAGACTTTATGTTTAGTAAAAAAATAAAAAGACTTTTTGTATGATTCTTGTCAATTGATACTAATATAAATGATTTTGTTTTATAAGCTTGAAATAGATTAAAAAAATAAACAAAAATCTGACTGACATAGACTTAATCCAAAAAAAAGAGAAAGAAAAAAAAAACAAAACGAAAACAAAAACAAAAAATAGGGGGAAAAAATAGACAAATACAACAATAAAACTACATCAAATAGTGTTATATGAACCAACTGTAGAATGAGTATTATAAATATTTGTGCGGTATAGTTTTTTTAGATTTTTTCTATTTTGACTAAGGAACAATTTAAGTGAAACATTGATTATGAACATGATCAACCTTATTACTATCATTGCTTCAAAAACTTTCAAAGATACATATATCATGAGCAACTTCTAATATACATTCTAAAAAATTTATCACAAAGTTAATATGGAAATACGAATAATCCAAAATTATATAAATTTTAACCCTTGAATTAACTTTTAAATTCATTATTTTCTTTCATATGATATGTGAGAATAATATGTTTAAATATCTTTAGAAAATGTTATATTTAGAGTTAAATGTATTTAAGATCTATAATAAAATATCATTAAGATATAGTTTATATTTATATTTAGAATACTTTTAGGTTTTTTTCTTTTTTAAGCATATTTTATTTATAATATGTTTTTGAATTGTAATTTAACTCTTTTTATATTTTTATAAATGAATTGTAAATTA
>JBBPBO010001984.1:64268722-64439013 GCA_037974295.1 Cicer cuneatum | reverse complement strand
ATATTTATCATCGATCAATTTATTAAAAAAAAAAAACTTGTGACAAATATATGTCAATAATACATAAAATAAGACAAGATAAATATTTGTCGCTAATAAATTTAAAAAAATATGAAACAAATAACAAATATTTAGTATTAAAACCTTACAAAAAACAAATGTTTGTCGTCGAAGAATTAGTTAAAATTAGTGTTTTTTTTTTAATATTTTATACATAAAAATGAGAACAATTACAATATATTAAATATAAAAAAAAAAGTTATACACAAAACAATTGTTTGTCATAATTAATTAATTAAATTTAATATTTTTGTTCGGGTGGTGTTACCCACTAAGTCAAGAGATCCATACTAAATTGGTTGAATAATATTTTTTTTGACGTTACTCTATATAAATACACAACAAACATATCATGATTAGTTAAGTATTGTTAATGTATTTTACTCTTTGTTTTTCTTTATATCTCAAAACAAAGAGAATGAAATACTTAATTTTGTTATTCATTTTCAAATTCTACACAATGACTTCTTAATAAGAAATTAAATTCATTTTAAATTTATGACAATTAATTAGAATAATTTGATTCGTGTTTTTGAAATAAATATAAAATCACTTGTGTATATGAGATACAAATTTCGTAAAATCTTTTGTTGTACCATGAATTTATAACAATCATGACCAATTATTTATATATTGTTGATCATCTTTCCTTTTAAGTTTAGTTTAACATTTTTCTTTATTGCATAATAATGTGATTATGTATGCTTCAACATTATAGTATCATGCTTTGATTACATTAATTATAAATTGTTAACCATGTTATAATATAACATTGTAATTTATTTTAGTATTTGTGCAAAACACTTAAACGAAAAAAATTTTATATAATTATCAAAATTTAATCAATTATATAAAATAACATATCATAATTATTCCTATAATATTCAACTAACTGTTGTATCCGTAAAATATATTTCAAACTAAAATTTTGAATATATGGGGATGCGCATATGTCTTACTAGTTAATTATACAAATTAATTAGAATAGTTTATTTAATATAGGTTAAGTAGCACTCGTGGTCTATTAACTTAATTTTAGTTAATGTTTTAGTCTTTTATTTTTTTTCTTCTCGATTTGGTCATTTATTTTAATTTTAAGTGACAATATGATCTTTTATGTTTTAAAATGTCAACAATTTTATCATTTTTTTAACAAAATTTCAAAAAATTCATCAAAATTTTCAACCAAAACTCGTAAAATTAATTATATTCTTCAATATAATAAAAATTTCATCAAATTCGAAACTCAAATCTTCAAATAAACTCATATTTTCATCTCTAACAACATCAAATAAAGAATGAAAATATGAGTTTATTTGAAGATTTTGAATTACGAATTTGATGAAATTTGTATTATATTAAAAAATATAATTAATTTTATGGGTTTTGGTTGAAAATTTTGATGATTTTTGTAAAAAAAAAAAGATAATATTGTTGACATTTTAAAACATAAAAGATCAAATGGTCACTTAAAATTAAAATAAATGACCAAAGAAAAAAAAAAAACTAAAATATTAACTAAAATTAAATTACGAGACCACGAATATTATATAATAGCCTAATATATATTGATTCAATAATTGACATTACATAAGTGAATCAGCACTTACGGTGTGAAGTTTTTTTTTTAAAAGGCCAAAGAAAATTGGCGGCTTCTTCTTTCATTAAAAAGTTTGGCATAAGATATGCCCAAATAAAAGTCGTACAATTATTGACATGCATGAAAGCAAGCACCACCAATCCTAGTAAACACCTGCACCTAATCAGACTTCTTCATAACAATAGAAATTAAGTCATAAACATTACATTTAAATTTGGTCGCACTTTAGCATCGAAAGTTCATGCAAATATATATATATACACTAGTTTATCCTTCAATTATTTATTATAAAGTCCCAATTGAAAGGTAAATAAATTAAATCTAATTAAAAATTGTGTTTATCATATTTAAATTTAAATTCTCTCAAACGATTCGTCTTTAACTACTTAAATTAAATTAATCCATAATTTCTATTAATCATTATGTTGAAATCATATAAATTTTAAAGAAAATATATACTTATAGAAAATGCATGTGTACACTGTACATGTATATACGCAAGTGGCGTTTGAAAAATAATATTGCACATGGTTTGGTTTGAAAACTCCTTGTGTCATGTGTGATGACTGCTACCATCACTTCGTTGTTAGAGTTATTTTTTGTTGTTGTCTT
Organism: Cicer cuneatum; assembly: GCA_037974295.1. Taxonomy (NCBI): domain Eukaryota; kingdom Viridiplantae; phylum Streptophyta; class Magnoliopsida; order Fabales; family Fabaceae; genus Cicer; species Cicer cuneatum. Next base: position 64,436,741 of record JBBPBO010001984.1, on the reverse strand, counting down.
CTTTTCTTTAGAAAAATTCGTTGTTAGAGTTCAGTTTGGTATTGAGCTACTTTTAGTATAACACGACAAGAGAGTCACTGGATTTTGACATTGACAATCAGGCCCCTTTAGTTTCTTATTTATTTTTTATATCACTTTTTCTTTTCCATTTCAAATATGTCCTTATGACTTTATGATAGTGAAAAAAAGAACAAAATTTTGAAAATTAATAATTCTTATTAACCCTTATGAAAATTGTTCTTGAACTTAAAATTTAGTTGAAGTGATAGACTAAAAAATTTCAATATCTATTCATTTATGATTACGTCAAAGAAAGAATTCGATGGCTCAACAATAATTGTTTTTCTTCTCCGGAATAACACACAAAATAAACCTCAATATATATTTGTTTGTCATACAAACATATCCTACAACAAAAGTGTACATACTTAATGCAAACCAACAACACACCAATAGTAAAAAGAAAAGGAGTGTGTACTTTGTGAGCTGGGACACACAAAATGATTGGGTTTTGAAAATGTAGGACTGCTTTTGAAAATAAATAAATGAATAAATAAAATAAAATAAAAAGAGGTTCGTGAACAATGAATTATCAGTAGTGTAAATTGGTATTTTGTGTTGACTTAGTTAAGCCATGTGAAACTTCTGTTAATTTTAGTCAACAACACCGTCTTTGTCTTTTTTCTTTATTATATATTGTTTAATGTCTTTTTATTGTAGAAGAGATGAGAGATGATAAATACTATCATCTAATTGATTTATTATCACTAATGATTTTTATTGTCATCGAAAACAAAAATATAAACATAAATGAAAAATAGAGTAGTTTAAGTTTAACGCAATTCGATCAATACTCTCTAGATTGAATTTGATAAGAGTACTTTTTATATTTTCCTAAGTATATATACCGTCATGAAAGACTTAGGACTTGTTTAATTATGTTTTTGTTTTTAGTTTTTTAAAACTATTTTATAATTTAATTTTTAAAAAGTGTTTTTAAGAAGAAAACAAAATAAAACTTGGCTGGTAATATTTCTAATTTTGAAAACTATTTTAGAGATGAGAAAATGAAAAAAATATGTTTGATGAAGTTATTCTCATTTTTAAAACTAAAAATTAGAAAATGTGTTTGATACATATTTGAATGCAGGTATTTTTTTTTTAATAAAGGAATGCAAGCGTTTTAATTTTAATTAACTAATTGAGTTTTTTTACAAAACTATTTTAGCTGATGATTTTATTTTTCATGCGTTTATTATTTTACATTTTTCAAATAAATGCAATGACAAATTCACTTGAATAAGATTGATTGATTTATTTTTAAGCATTTTAGGATTCATATTATTATTAATTATAAAATATTACAATTTTGCTTATATGAGATTGTAAATATATTTGGTTGTCTTAGATTTTGAGAGACTCAAATCTTGCATGTTAAAAAATAATTTGGCTAAGTTTTATTTGTTACTTTCAATTGTATCTATTTTATATCTGATATGATGTTTTTGAAATTCAAATACGACATATTAGCCATAAAACAGGAATATTTTAAAAATAGAGACGTACCATATTAAATATGTATCCAATACAGATATTTTACAAAATATACATATATGTATTCTAAAAGTATCATAATTAATATTTTATTTTTCAAAAGTTAATTTATCCTATACTTGTGGAATATTTTACAGATATTTATGAACATGTATCATATGAAAATCAAGGATATGAAGGTGAGACAAGTTTTTTGAAAAATCAATAGAGATGTACACAATCTAATTTTAGATATTACTACTTTTATTTTGGAAAAATTATATTTTTTTGAACGAGACTTAAAAATTATTTTTTTTTAATCGATGATACTACTAAGTGAAGAGATAATTAAAAATGTTTTTAAATTATTAGTTATTGAATAAAATTAATATTTATTTAATTTCTTTTAATAATATTTTTGTTGATACATTATAAATATATATATATAATACGTGTACGTCCCTAATTTTGAAGTATCCGGACATGATAGCATTTTAGATATATGACATCTTATTTACACTATAAATTATAATACTGTCAAATATGTCAAATATTGACGTAGGCTAATATGCTTAATTTACATAAATTGATAAGAAATTTATGATTTAACACAAAGTACAAAATTTAATAATAAATAATAATAATAATATATTTATATTTACTTAAATAAGTCAGTTTGTAGACCTACAAATACTTTTTAGTGGTATATAGCGTTATCTTTTTTTTATCTATATAGGGTTCCAAAAAATCTTGACATTAGGAATGTTCACATTCCACTGATCCAAATAAAAACCACAAATCGATCAAAAAAATTGAAAAATTTGCACAAAATTAAATATTATTGTTGAAGTAGCAAAGTTGATTTATAAGGAATGGGGTTTGAATCGTAAATCTTCATATTTAAAATTTTCTGAAAAAATTTAAGATTTTAACTCAAGAATAATCTTGGTTAAGAAAACAGAAAATGGAGAACGTTTTTGGTTTTTATCATAAAACAGATAACGTTATTAGTTAGTTAAAAATCAAAAAAACAATTTGTATTTTTAACTTGAAAATCAATCAGACTTAATAAAAAGATAAGGGATAAGAGATACCACACAAGGATATATCTTGGTTCACCCAACTTGGGCTACGTCCAGTCCTCACAATTGTGAGATTTTCCACTAAGTGTTTAAAACAAGAACCTTCCTGATTTACAGCACCTAATTTAGATCGATTTTGATATGTTTACAAACTGTAATCTTTCCACCCAGAAAAACACACAATCAGTCTACCTATCAATCTTTATATTGGAGTTTACACTTTACCTTTTAACCGTAAAAGGATTTCTTACAATCTACTCAAACTATATTTAACACTTATAGTCTTAAGTTTTTACACAATAATAATAAGATTGTTTGATAGAGTCTGAGATGTCTCAACTCGTGTTTGAGATTAGATTCTTTACAAGAGATTCAGAACAAATATAACAAGAGATTGAAAATAAAATCAGAACTGACTCTCTTTGAGAATGAAAGAATTTCAAGTATGTGAGTGTGAATGATTTGATCAGATTAATTAGCACTTGAACTTCTGTGTTTTCCTCAAGTATTGGCCTTCTTTTTATAGGCTTGAGAGCATTTAATGAAGGTCAAAAGAGTTGTTGGTAGTGCTCTGTCAGTCATGACCAAAGACCATAATATATGATTAAAAAATGTTCCAGCTTTTTGAACATTTTTTGAGTTCTGTTTGACTAACTTGAATTCTTTGTTCTTGATCAGATTTCTCTTGAGTTTAATGATCCTTTATACTTCAGATATATTTGTTGATGCTATTGGCTTGATCTAGAGTTTTAATTTTGTAAAAACAGCTTGGAGAATGATGATGAATTGTTGCATAAAGTTTATTGAAAATTCTGAAGATTGATGATCAATCTGGAGATTTTAGTCTTGAACTTTCTGAATATTGATAATCAATATGGAGACTTAGTCTTGATCATTCTGGACGTTTTCTTGATCATTCTTGAATTTGACCTGATGTCTTGTATACTTCAAGATCGTTCAATCTTTCTTGGCAGTTAAGCTGGAGATTGTTCAGACTTGTTTGGACTTGCTTGATTCATGATCTTGTCCCTTTGTAATTTGAATGGTTTCTTTGACTAGAATAAATCCTATTTGTTCCTTGTCAAGTACTGATAATATTGATGTTAATCCCATAAGCAACATCTTCATTTAATTGATGGAGATTGATTGATCTTGAGACTGACTTGATCATTCTTAGACGTGGAGAACATTATCCGTTTTCTAGAATTTGTCAAGAATATTTTCTATTATTTGTTTATTCAATTTTCTGCTTCTTATGCTAATTTATTTGCTTTGTTTGAATTTTGTCTTTGATTTTAATACATTCAAAAGCACAAGTTAAATTAACATAATATTTAGAATCATAATTAATATTTTTAATTAACCTTTGTTTATTTTCATCAAAACTTAAATTGGGAGTTTGTCTAAACAATTGTATGTGTTTGGATTTCTTTTTGTGAAAACTACTCAAATCATATTTCAAATTTTCTTTTCAAAACTTAACGAAACCGACCAAACCGCTTGTTTAAATTTTAATACTTATTTATTTTTGTATTAGTATGTTAAACTATTTTTTAGTTTAATTTTTTGAATAATACTTATTTTCTTAATTTGATATATTTTTATTACACATGTTTATATTAAACGATCAATATTATTCTATAAAGTTAATTTTTAGTATGTTATATTTTATTTCACATTTGTTACTTAAAATTTTGTAATATTATATTAAAATAATTTTTATAATTGTAATTTGAATCAAACAAAAATCGATCTAATTTAAACCGCATTAATTTAGATCAGATTGTATCGATTTTTTAAAAGTTGTCATCCAAATCAAGCCACGAGTATTTTAATTTTTTAATCAGATGATTTTTTTTTTCTCATAACCAATTTAAATTGCACCGCAAACATTCCTATTTAACATTGTCTATTTAAAAATGTTTAGTCTTGCCGGAGTCTAATGTAAATCAACACATATTTAAATTTTGCTTTAATTTTTTGTCATACTTTTAAATCAACACATATATATCTTTAAAATTTTAAATAATTTTTTGCAATTATGTTTATGACACTATATTCACCTCTCCTTAAAAAAATTTAGAATTTTTAACAAGAAATAAATTAAATATGAATTTTTAAGTTTTATTCTCTTAAAAATTCATATTCTTTTTGGTCAAATTAAAAGTTCATATGTAATTAATCTTTTTGTAAAAAAATCTATATAGGAGATACTTGTAATATTCTACATATATCTGCAAAAATTCATTTAAAAGGTACACATAAATTGAAAAAATTTAGAGATTAAAAATTTATTTAATCCTAAAATTAAATCTCCACACAAACTCAATTACACTTACATAAGAAGCAAAATAAGAAATAAAATTCATAATTTTAATGTTATTCTGTATTTCATATCTAAATTAACAATCTCACAATAAAATATTTTATTATTTAATATAAATTTTTTACAAAGAATAAATTACAAATATGTTATTATACATAGTAAAAAAGTGTGACATTAGAGAATATATATATAAAGTTCATACTTTTCAGCAAAAAGAAAAAAAGAAGATAGGGGCATATATTATTAGACTTGAGATATGTGTAACTAGATAACTGTGCCAAGCGTCCTGGTCCTAATTTTGGTTGGAGACCTACCATTATATCATTGCATAAGCTAGATGCATTCTCTACTATCCCCAATCCCTTATGGACAACCAAGCTTTCCACACCTAATTGTGTCTCCATCAACAAAGTTGTCCCAAATTTCGTTGCAATCACAACAACAAAAGTAATCACATGGATGGTTGTTACTGTTTTTAAGGTTTTTCAAATATATTAAGAAATATAATATTTTAAAAAAATAAAAAGTTATATTATTAAATTATTTATTTTAATTATTCCTAAAATTTTAACTATTATCAATATTAAATATAATAATATTTTAGAAATTGTATATATATTATATATTAATTATTGAAGAGTAGTATAAAAAAAATTACATTAAAAATTGTAATTGACATTCATTTTAAAACAATTTTATTTTATGAAACTAACACTCATCGTGAGACGGATGGAATATAGATATATTCAGACTAATGTCATTTAATATCTTTATTGTTCATTCTTTTGCAAATAGTTCTCCAAACAATGTAAATTATTTTTTCATCGAAATAACAATTTATTTATGGGTTACATGTATATTTAATTCTATCATTTTTATAATTAGGTTTTAGTCCATATGATTTTTTTTACTTTTAATTCCTTCAATACTTTTTGTCATTAATTTTAGTTCATTTTGTAAGTCAACTATGTACTATCCTACAAAATTTTAAGAGATTTTTTTTTCAGACATGTTTAATATATTATAAACCTCTTATTCACATTTTTTTTTGAATATTTTAACAATGTATGAATTAAATATGATTTTTTATGTATTAAAAACTCAAAAAACTAAAATAATGAAAATTTGACCCTAAAAATTGATTTTAAACTTTTTTTTAAAATCTAACATAACACATAAAATATATCTACAAAGTTTAGTTGCATTCCGATAACGCTTTGATTAATTTTAATTTTATAAAAATTAAAACTACTAATAAATAACTATTATTGAAACTAAAAATTGAAGAGAAAAATTATTAGATTAAAAATAAAATTTTAAAATTTTATAATAATTAAAATACATTTATCCATTTTAAGAAACTGCTTTTTCTAGTCCACTTGGTATATTCAATCTTTTATGACACCAACAAAATAGCATGTAGACTTTAAGAAGTATAATTGATGGTAGGTTGGTGACAAATAAAGTAACATTACAAAATATAAATGATTCAAAATACATATAAATGCTACGAATCTCTTTCTGGCTATATAAGTTTTGGGATCACCACCTATCAAAGTAGGCCTTATATGTTATCTCTCACTGACCCAATTATCTATTGACTTGAGCGGTTAGAGTATATGCAAATACAACACAATCACCAAACATCATTGTTGTCATAAATTTTGTTCAGTCACTATTAGTCACACAAGTGTTCTTCTATTAATCTATATATCATTGTGAGGTTTTCTCTCTTTATTGCATAATTTTGAAATTCGTTCAGAACAATAAAAGATAGAGTTTGATTAAGTGTAATTATTTATAAAAAAATTGGTTTAAACATATTTTAGATTATATTTATATTTTATTAATTTTCATATTAATTCCTAAAAGTAAAAAAAGAAGATATTTTATATATTTTTAAATGTGGAATTTAATAGCTAATTTTTTTAAAAAAAAGGGATATAAACCAACAGAAATGTCCAAAACAATTAATTTTATAAAGGAAATTTCAATTTAATCATGTGAGATGACTTGTTGAATCAAAATAAAAATAATAAATAATCCCATGAATTTTCAAAGCAAAGGATGAAGATCAGATCCAACCCCACCACATGCCACTGTTTAAAAAAATCCATCTAAAGTTAACTGTTTCTCATAGCAAGCAGAATTAAATAAACAAATGTTAAAAATAAAAAAAAAATAACTCTGTTTTCACATTCTTCAATTCAATCCCTTATTCAGTGTAAGTCACAGACACATTTACATTATAAAAGGCTATGTTTCAGACAACTTTTTCTGCACTTCTCGTCCTTTTCCTTTCAACAGAATAAGGATCGAAACCCAAGAAGATGGGTTTTCTGTTACCGACTCTGTTTTTTACTCTGTTTCTAGTGTTTTCTTCCCACCAAACAAAAGCTCAGGAATTTAACTTCAACAACACAACAACAACAAGTAGTAATAATGAGAGAAAACTCTTAGGAAGATGTAACTGGTTTCGTGGCAAATGGGTGTATGATTCTTCATATCCTCTCTATGATCCTTCTTCTTGTCCCTTCATAGATCCACAATTCAACTGTCAAAAGTACGGTCGACCTGATACTCAGTATCAGAAATATAGATGGCAACCATTTTCTTGTTCTTTACCAAGGTAACTATTTCTTTTATGCGTTAAATTAAAATTATTATATTGTTTAAAATATAAGCTACTTTCTTTAGTTACAATTATAAGAAAATATTATAACATGTTTAAACAAATTTTGATTGAAGCTATTTATAGTGTCCACCATGTTTTTTAGTTATTAACGTTGTTCAGTGTTAGTGTCACATTTGATTTGATGTCTTATTTTAGTGAATTAAAATTTGACATGATCCTTTTAGCAGTAAGAGTTTTTGAGTTGTTATTAGTGGTGTTTGGTTGCTTAAGGTAACAGGTGTTTGTATTGTTTGTTTTTTCTTCAGGTTTAATGCTTTGGATTTTCTTGCAAAATATAGAGGAAAGAAAATTATGTTTGTTGGTGATTCTTTGAGCTTAAACCAGTTTAATTCACTAGCATGTATGATTCACTCTTGGGTGCCAAAAACAAGGACTTCATTCTCGAAGCAAAGTGCTATCTCCACAATAACATTCGAGGTTGGTTTCATTTTTTCTTCATTTTTATGTGTTATTTTTTTTCTTTTCATTTTTGAATTTAATGGTATGGAAATGGTGTTTGTTTGGCGTGTATTTGTGTCCATGCAAATGGTGTCTTTCTCCTCTTTCACCTATGTTGGTAACTTTTTGGGTAATTTGCCTTGTGTGAAGTGTGAACTCACGTTCTTATTTCTTTCAAATCTACGATCCATTTGATATGAACAAGCGGCGAATTTTGTGCTCAAAATAATAATAATGATAATAATAATAATAATAATAATAATAATAATATTATTATTATTATTATTATTATTATTATTATTATTATTATTATTATTATTATTATTATTGTTATTTGTTTTGTGAGTTTGTGTAAACCATAAAGCAGTGGAGCGTGAACAATAAAGTGTGAAACGGGTTTGGTGGAGGGCTTTTCCTTTTGCCGGGGGGACATTTTGGGTTTTAATATAAAGAATAATAAATGTGAATCTTTAATTGTTTATTGCCATGGCACGGTAATAATTCATTTTTTTCAACCAATGATGTTGGGTCTTCTTTACTCTTATAATTTGGTGAACACGGATTTAAATGTTGATGAAAAAGATATTTACAATGTTTGAATTGCCTTAAATAAAATTATAATTATATTATTAGTATTTAGTGGAGGGAACATAACTATATTAACATTTTTCTTATTATTCTACTTCATTCAACTGTTTTGTATAATTTGCTTTCCTTCATGACTTGATCCAAACATGCTTCAACAAACTACATATCTAAAAACATAGTGCCTTTTTCTTTCTACAGGAAATCCTCCAATAAAATAGTGTATGCTCCTAATTGTCAATACCTTTTTGCTTTATATAGAAACTTTGTTAACAAATTTCTTAATTAGCAATAATTAGTGTTGGACATATAGTTTTTCTAGCATCCCTACAATCACCATTGATGGGAACTAAATTATCATCACAACGTTTACTCGGCCAATCTATTCTTCTTTTAAGATAATATTGATATTTGATTTTTCTTACTTCAAAAAATATCTGATTGAATCCTTGCTTTATTATGTTTGCCCATGATATAAGCATCAATCAAGCTATTTACATAAAAAAAATAGAACTAGGAAAAAAATTTGACATGGGCTATACTATTGGTTCCTTGGGCTCAATGGAACACTTTTTTTAAGTGGATCGTTTAAATTAAACTACATGAGGTTATTTATCTAATTTCTATTTACTTAAAATTATAAGTTTTAATTTCATAAGTCTACTAATTATAATTATTGACTCCAGTCTATATATTTGAGGGATAAAAAATTTCATAGTTAAAAAGACTACCATAAAAGAAACTCTCAAAGTTAAAAAACTTCTAAAATTATGTGGGTTAAGTGAGGTCTATGAATCCATATTTTAAAATTAATTTTTTAAATAAAATTTTCAATTTGATTCCGAGCAATAAATTTTTTAATATTTTTCTCAAAATTTTTCGATAAAAAAAGTATTGATTTTTTTTGGATAAAAAATAACTTAAATTTTTTTTTCAATATTTTTGAAGAAAAAGAATTTTCAAGAAGTTTTTTTAAATTTTCAAAAAAAGAATCTCAATTTTTTTAATTATTTTAAAAATTTACGATTGACAAAATATTGGACCATAAACTCCCTTACTTAAGTTGAAAAAATATCGAGAATTTTGGAGAATAACATGCCCTAGATTAAATTGTAACTAGACCTTAATCCCTTCCAAATGGACCACTTGACACCGGGGGCCTAATTGAGATGCAGTCGTCTACTAGCACGACTTTCAGTAAACTACAAAAGTGTCACAAATATTGGGCCACATCATTGTGATAAAGGAAGGATAATTTATTTTTTTCTTCTCCTAATTTATTTTCCATGCCACTTTTCATTTACATTGAATTTAGAGGCAATAAATGACATCACTTGAAAGAAATTAAGTGATGAAATTTCTCAAGTAGGTAAGTTACTTTGATATGTACAAGCTGACAAGTAGAAAAGTACTAAAAGAATAAATTGAATTATTTTGCAGGATTATGGACTCCAATTATTTCTATACCGCACACCATATTTGGTAGACCTTGACCGTGAGAAAGTTGGGAGTGTTCTAAAGTTAGACTCAATAAAGAGTGGGGATGCATGGAGAGGGATGGATGTGTTGGTTTTCAACACGTGGCATTGGTGGACCCACACCGGGAATGCACAACCGTAGGATCTAATATTTAACATCATGATTATAATCAATATTTTTTTTATTTGGGGGTGATTTGATTAATAATTTGTGTTTGTTGACATTTGAATGTAGGTGGGATTATATTCAAGAGGGTAACAAGTTGTACAAAGATATGAACCGTTTCATTGCATTCTACAAAGGTTTGACAACTTGGGCTAGATGGGTTAACATCAATGTAAATCCAACCCAAACCAAGGTCTTCTTTTTAGGAATTTCTCCCGTGCATTACGAGTAAGTTATCATTATATCCACTTCAATCCAATCAATTATGTGTCTATATGATTTTATTTTGAGCAAAAAGTATATAACTTACAATGTTTTAAAAATATGGTAAAGTATCAAACCCACCGATTCAATTGATTAAACCATAAATCGGTCAGTTCGTTAGCTGTTTTTATTTTGATTGTATCATAGTCCAATGGAATCTAAATTGAATTTTTTTATTTATTTATTTGTTTATCATTTAATTCAATCATGGTTGAACCATGATCAAGAGATTTCATGGATTCGATGTTGGTATGATTTTTAAAACATTATTAGTGTACATGATTTCACAATGGAAATTATTAAAATTAAATTTCCCAAAGTTTGACATCTAAATGTACATAATCAAGATTATTTGAAATCACAATTGGGATATATTGTCACTCACACACATGGTAACTGAAGTACTAATGTGCATCCAAATTGTGTGGTAATTTAAGTGGCACAAAGGTTGTATTAATGATATTTTATAAATTAGGGGGAGAGATTGGAACCAACCAGCAAAATCATGCATGAGTGAGACACAACCATTCTTTGGTTTAAAGTACCCAGCAGGTACACCAATGGCTTGGGTTGTGGTGAATAAAGTGTTGAGCAGGTTAAAGAAGCCAGTGAATTTTCTAGATGTGACAACACTCTCACAGTACAGAAAAGATGCACACCCTGAAGGATATAGTGGTGTTATGCCAACTGATTGTAGTCATTGGTGTCTTCCAGGACTTCCTGATACTTGGAATGTGCTTCTTCATGCATCTCTTTTTGGTTCACATTGATTCAACAAGTTCTTAATTGTAAACTATATTATATGTTTCTTACTCCAATTTAATTACTCCATTCAGTTTTAAATATAAGAGAAAAATAAATTAACAAAAATTGATATATTTTGACAAAATTTTCTCTTATATTTAGGATAGGAGGAATGAAGTATTAGTAGGAAAACACATTGTTTTTCTAGGATAGGAATTTATTTAATTTGGCATTTTGAGTTGTTGAAATTGGACAATAAAAGGATTGATGCTCCTTATTGTAAATTTTTTTCATATTATTTTGGCAGAAACCTGCCTTGATTGTACCAAATATACTCTTTGGAATATATTGAAATTAAAGTACTTTGCAAAGAACTTTCCTTTGGAATAGCGTGATTGTTTTGAGTTCCTTTTTTTAAAAGCAAAAGATTTAAAAAGTAGAGAATATCATTCCACTTTGCAAACTATAGTACAATTTAAGCATCATGCATGATCTTTATATTATATTACAAGGAGAGAGAATAAGGCATTAATTGGCTTCTCAAACTTGGTTGAGAACATAACTTAGTTTTTAGATGTTCATTAATTTCTTCCAACCTTTCTGTTTCAGCTAAAAGATTCCTACTTTCTCTAAAGAAGGTGTGTTAGAAATATAATAATAAGTTAATTAATAACAATTTAGTTAAAACATCTCTAATAAAGTGTGTATGTGTCTATTTTTTTTCTTCTCAAATTTTATTTACTAGAGATAATTTATGTTTGAGACATTACAAATACTAAGTTTAAATGTCTTTTTAAGTTATGATTTTCGAAATTCGATAAATTGTATTAGTCTAGACTCAAACCATTTGGTTGTTTGAATGTTTTTTTTAAAAAGAATTTATAGTGACACACTGTAAAGATAAATAGTGTAAGTCAAATTTGTATGCTAATACATCAAAATTTTATACAACTTTTAATGATTTGAGTTGCACCTAGAGAATGTATAAAGTACGTCTTTACTTTCTTGATTTAATTATTAACGTGACTAGAAATGTGACTTTTCCAAAAAAACATTTACTTCAAAAAACTCAACATAAATAAACAAGTATAATATTAAAAAAATGTTAAAAGAGAAAAATAAAGATTTCATATGTTTTATAAGATAAGAGGTCTAACTTATGAATATACAATAATGATATTATTGCAACGGTTATGCAATATTTTTAGTTTACACAATTGTCGAATACGAATCAATCAATTATCCTGTCATATATATATATATATAAATTATAAATACTTTTAACAAAAAAGTTATCTCTTACTCAATTTTTACTGGAGTTCATACTCTTTTTTCTCTAATAATATTTGTACACTTTAAATTTTACGACACTTTATCAAATATTTAATTTTGTTTTTTTAATTTTTCTCTTCATATCATCAACATTTGTATATCATATTATTCTCTATTTTTTCTCTTTCAAAATATTATTTGAATATATAAATGTTCAAATAACATTTTTAAGGGTGAATTTCAGTGAGAGTGGGACATAAGGGTAATGAAAGAGATAAAGTAAAGGGGTACTATTGTGAAAGCATAAAAAGTACAAGTTGTTTAAAAATATGAAGCATTTAATTTTTATTTTATTTTTCAAAATTAACGATCCTATTTTAAGAAAAATGAGTGTATATTCAAATATTTTATTGAGAGAAATATATATAGATATATTAATAATATAATAAATATAATATATCAATGATATAATAAAAATAAAAAATAAAAAGTAAATTTTTTTTTTGAATCAACATAAAAAAAATACAATTTTGATAAGATGGTTAGCCACCTTTCGACCTGCAAAACAGTATTGCAATCCAAATCCGAAAGAAGGGGGGTGTAAGTAGCACTCCTCTAGAAAGAATCACGGCATTGTTTGGGCTTACAAAATCCATTTGACAAATCAACAATGATTACGCATACATCTTTAATTTCTTTTATATTTATTTAAAATCTTTCTTTTTTATATAAAAAAAATAATAAATTTTATTATAATTAAAGTTTTGAATTGAAATTCAAAAAAAACGTTTAATATAAAAATATTAATATTTATTAATTGATTTAAATTTAATAAATTTTGTTTTTTTATCTCTTTATATTACATTATTAATATATTACATCTATTACATTATTTTCTTTACTCTCTTTATATTCTTTTTAAAAAAATACTGATACTTTTAAGATGTAAATCAAATATTTTTCTTAACGAAAAAAAAAATATAATATATAACTAAAGGTGAATTTGTTAACTTGTTAAATTTAAGTCTTAATTTAAATAAATGTTAGTATTATTATGTTACTTTACATTTTTATTTAAAAAAATAATAATTGAGTTAATGGCAGCAAAGCAAATGAATATTCCGGAATAATGGGTAATGCTAATAGTGATTGGGGGCAGGCCACGTGTTCCCATTGCATTACATACGAGTCGTTCCTTAAACATTCCATGTGTCTTAAACATTCAAGTTGACACGTGTGATTACTACCCACACATGTCCTCTCCCATGCAAACTCGTCCACCACCAAAACTCTTCAAACCGCCAATCCCATTCTCCTTTTAAATCACATTTTCATTCTCATTATCATTCACATATCATATACACACTCTACCAACTTATTACAATTCAAATATCACAACACTCAAATTTATCTTAAACTGTCAATCATGGCCTCTGAACAATTGTCTCGCAAAGAGATCACAACAACCCAAAGAGAGGTTCCAGTCGAAAAAGACAAAGTCCCTAAGATCGCTACCCACTTCGAACACCTATCTGTCAAAGACAATGAACCTCCACATGGAACCGTAGAGACTTCTCAACAAAGTCAAATCAACAAAGACCATGCAGGGAAAGCTATTGGTGACATTGGTGGAACAGGAAAAACAAGAGAAACCCACGAACTCGGTTCCAATTTTGAGTCTCTCTCTGATCGCAACAACAAACATAATTCTTCTGCTGCTGCTACCAATGTAGTTGGGAAAAAACAGGGTGAAATAGAAGCCACTAAAGACACAGGAGAACAACGTTTTGGTGGTGTTCGTGATGTGGGAAAGTTCGAAATGGAATCAAAAGGGAATAATAATAATAATAATAATAAGAAGAATAATTTAGGAGATAGAGAACAACTCGATAGAAGAACAAAAGCTGTTACTGAAACACCACAACACAATAAACCAACAAAAACAGAGTTCGGAACAGGACAAGTTGTAGCAGAGAAACCAACAAAAGGTGAACAAAAGTTTGGTAGCGGAAGAGTTGGATTTGGTGCTGAAAAAGAACGTGCAATATGTGAGAAAAATGCTGCTGAACTAAGAGAGAGAGAGAGAGCAAGAGAAAAAGTGAGAGAAGAGAGAGAAGAAGAAGAGAGAAGATCAACATTGGAAGAGATATCAAAGTATAGAAACCAAGCACAAGAGAGTGCAATGGGAGCGATTTCAGCAGCACAAGAGAGATACGAAGAAGCTAAAAAACCAACAAATGAAACACTAACAAACACAACACAAACGGCACAAGAGAAAGCATCACAACCGAAAGAAACAACAAAAGAAACTGTTTCATGTGCTGCAAAAATTGCAGCAGAGAAAGCAGCACAAGCGAAAAACGCAACTATTGAAAAAAGCCAGCAAGGTTATGAAGCAACGAAGGACACGGTTTCGTGTGCTGCGAAAACTGCGGCGGAGAAAGCAGCACAAGCGAAAAATGCAACCATTGAAAAGGGGCAGCAAGGTTATGAAGCGACAAAGGACACAGTTTCGAGTGTTGCAAAAACTGCGGCGGAATACGCTTCTCCTGTGGCGGAGAAAGCAAAGAATGTGGCGGTGGATTTGAAGGATAAGGCGACAGCCGCAGGGTGGACTGCGGCACATTATTCAACGCAGTTAACGGTGGAGGGAACGAAGGCGGCGGCGAATGTTGTTGAGGGAGCGGCTAGGTATGCTGGACCTAAGGCGGCTGAGCTTGCAGCTAAGTCTGTGGATGTTGTGAAAGGTTTGGCTGCTTCTGCTGGTGAGACTGCTAAGGAGTTTACTGCTAGGAAGAAAGAAGAATCATGGAGACAATATGAGGTCAAAAGGGCTTCTCAACCTCTTCAGGTTTTTTTTTTTTACACTCTTTGTTTCTCATGTTGTTCTTCATGTTTCCTTTCCTTACTTAAACTTTTAATTTCTTGTTAAAAAGTATTATTATTGACAGTCACATAAAGTTTCTTTTTTTTTTTTTGTTTCTGAATATTATGATTTTCAAGCAATTATTATTATGAATTTGAGAGGTTGTGTGTATTTCTGCCAGAACATCATAAGTAACTTATATATTAAGGTTAGTATTCTATGATATTGTTGAAGAAAACTATTGTTAACTTCACACTGAAAATTGTGGCTTTGAATTTAGGAAGGTGAATATATACCAACATCAGAAGGTATAGGCGAAAATGTAAGCAACTATACACACAAAATGGTACCAACTGCTGAAATAATTCAAGCACAAGGTCCTAATTATCAAGTTGATCAAGGAAGAGGAAGCAATGTGGTTTCAAGCGTTGAAACTATTGAAAATAATGGGGGAAAAGTGAATAAATCAGGTGAAAACATGACTAGTTCTGGCAATCAAGTTGATCAGGGGAGAGGAAGCAATGTGGTATCAAGCATTGGTGAAACTGTTGGAAAACTTGGTGAGAAAGTGAAGAAACCAATTGAAAACATGATTTCTTCTGGTGAAGAAAGAAATGTGAAAAGCTCAGAACAAGGAAAAGGAAATAACAACGCTGAGGGAGGAAGTGATGTATTAGGAGCTGTGAAAGAAACTGTGAGTGACATTGGAAACAACATAATTAAATCAGGAGATAATAAAGTTGTGGAACGTGGTGTAACACAAGAAGGTCAAGGTGGTGTTTTGGATGCTATTGGTGAAACTATAGCCGAGATTGCACATACAACTAAAGTTATTGTTGTTGGTGAAGGTGATGAAGAAGAAAAAGAAGAAGAAAAGGTGTCAATGAAGAATATTGGGTCAGAGTCTCACTCAAAAAATATTGATCGTGCCAAGCATGAAGCTTATCAATCACCAAAGAGTGCTTAATTACATCACACAGTGTGTTTTGTTTGATGGAGGAAGTTTAGTAATGTGTGGAAGTTTTCCATGTTTTTAGTTTTGTTTTTATGGAGTTGTGAATAAATTACAATCTCTCTTACTAGAGATTGTCAAAAATAGTAAATATAGATATGTTAAATGTTTTTGTATGTCATGTTGTAACTAAACATTGCAAGTTCTGTTTCATATCCTTGCAAATCTATGCATTTTGAGTGTAATAATAATATACTTCTATTTGTTATTAGTCTTCTACTGCTAATATTAATTAACTAAGTATGACATCTCCTATAATTCATCATTAGTTAAATTAATCACATCATATGTTTTGTTAGCATGATTAAGGAGTATCTGTTTATCTTGCACAAGAGTCAATCCTCATTAAAATAATATGCAATTATAAGATTAACGTGCAAAAAATATATTCTATAAAAGAATTTTCATTGTTACCAATTATAAAATAGAATGAATTAACCAACTTGAGGAAATGGAAAAAAAAAAGAAGATGAGTAATAATCTATCTATCTGTTACTAACAAGAAAATTGTATTTTGATACGTATCATCATCAACTTTATTTAATGAACACTTAGCATTATCTATTTACCAAGTGTTACAATACTAGTTACTACTACTATATTACAATACTATAAGTTTCTAATTTATAAGTAGTAATTAGAAATTACTTGCCTTACAATATTTTTTTGTTATGATCAATTCAAGAGTCCCAAATAGGTCCAAAAGCAGGAACCTTAGCCTTGTTACAAGCTCTAACAACATCTCTACTACCTTCAGGATTACTAGTAACAATAACAACTTCAACGTTCCAATTAATAGCAGCATTCACACTCATCTCAGCCACATTAGGCCTACCAGAAACAGCAGTATCATGAACAATCACTTTCTCTTTTGAATATTTACCAACCAAATCTCTTATTTCCTTTCCAAAGTTCATTTCAATATCCTTAGCAACCCAAATCAAACACACATCAGCTTTTGTTGGCTGCAAAAGAAATGATAAGAAAACACAAATTCCAGAACCTGTTGCTACTAACAACACTTTTTGATACAAGTTTATTAGGTAAGGTAAGCCAGCAAAATAAACTGAACGAATCCAAAGATGTTTAGGAGGTGATGAAACTAATGATTTTGTAAAATCACCAACTGCACCAGCTAGCATAATGTGTTCTTTTTTACCATCTGATATGATTCCAAATGCATGCCATTCAGATAATGGTGATGGACTAATTCTACCTAGTAAACCTGGTTTAACACCACCTTCAAATTTAATTATTGAAGCATGATTTGAAGGTGCTGTGACATTAACTTGTACCCTTTTAATACTTAACCAAGGAATCATAATCAGAATTGTGATAAATAAAGTTAACCAACACTCTTGTGTTTTAACCATCTTTTTTATGGTTAAATGATAGGTTTTTGAAGTAGGATCATAACTTATGGTTAGAAGAATGAATAACCATAGAAGAATAAGAGCCATCCAACCGGAGAAACGGTGGATTCGCTCGAAAACGTTGTGATGGAGATGGCGAATAATCGGAAAAGCTGCAAGTGAAGAAAGTGAAATGAGTGACAGGATAGTGAATGCAACACCAAGAATCTCAGGTGAAGTGTTTTTGTCATTGTTATTTATAGTGAGAACAAGAGAATAAACTAGCCATGCTATGGAAGAAACACCACAACTACTATGAATTCCTCCAACACTTTGAAGAAATGAAGTTGTTGCTGTTTTGATTTTAAGAGGAACACAAGTTTTTCCAATAGTCTTCACAGTAAACCAGAAAAGAACTCGTAAAACTGCCTCGCTTCGACAGAGCGTTAGAGCTAGAATGTTACCAATGGAGAAAAGTGTAGCTCTTGATTTAGCATAAGGAAATTTCCCTGAAGCTGAAAGAGCAAGTGCTATCATATTCAAGGTTATGCAAACCAAGAATAGTCCTTTGTAAACTGTGAAACCTTGATCTAGCAGAATAATCGACAACCTCGAATTTCTCGGTGATGGATCGGGTTTTTGTAGTAGTTTCTGTGATTTAACACTATTAGCTTTTTCTTGGTTTTCTATGTCTTGAAATTCGGCTAGAAACTCTAGCTCTACATCATCAGCATCGATGTTTATGTCGCAGAAGTGACTACTAGCTCGGCTTCGAGTTGGACTAGTGATTATATGAGCTTGAGATTGAGGTAGAATTTTGAAAGAATTGTTTCTAGCCCATGGAATCCAAATCCATGTTCCAGTTGTTCTCTCTTGCTTTGTTGGTGATTCAACTGCAAAAGAGCTGTTTCTGTTTGAATTGATCTCGAATGAGACGCCGCGACAACTCGAAAATCTTGCTATCTTCATTTCTGTGTCTTCCATTTTCAAATATTGATTGATAGTTTACTCTTTGATGAGTTTCAATGTTACAATGTTGATAGGTAGATAATATCATAATACAATGATGATGTTGATATATAATTGAAATCCATATGCAGGTGTTATGTTATAGTAGCTCTTGGAAAGAAATTTTAAGAGTATAATGTGAACAGGTTTTGTATATATAGCAGATATCATACGTATATTCTATAACTGTAAAAAATATTAAATGAGACATGTAGAATTAGTTAATATAAGACCAACTATTAGTTAATTCAATACTAAAATTGAGGAGCATATTCCAAAGTCAAATAATTTAATTTGGTCATTATATCAATTATTCATACTATAGTAAGGAGAATATACTTTATATAGTTCATCAATTAGCTGTTGTATGTTATTTACAGTACTCTTTGGAAATGGAAAATTATATAACTTGTTACATAAGTTAACTAATATTAATTATTTATTAATTGTTGGGAGTAAATTCAAATTTTCAAAATGTGAAATTTCAATGCATGAAAAAAATGGATGAATAGTCTAAGGTTTTAGAATTTGACTATTGGATATACAAATTCAATTTAGAATAATAAATTGAGAGTTTCTAAAGACCATTGTAAAAATTAAATGAGCTTTTTTAATATATTTTTAAAAGAAATTACTCTTCACCTATAAACATAGAGACCTATAAAGAGGTAAAGTGTACTCAAATTTGGGTGATCATGAGAAGAGTTGAAAAATCTCCATCTTGGTAGATCATGTGGAGAGTTGAGATATCCTCAACCATGTCCTAGTGAGAGGAGAGGGTGTAGGCGATCATTTGTTCTGTGAGATATGAGTGTTATAATTTCTTGCAACTCTTATGGTCTGTTTGGTTCAATAAAGGAGAGGGGAAGAGATAAATTTTTATGAAAGGGAGGAGAGAGATAGGGGAAGTTGATACATGTTTGGTTCAAAATAGGAGGGGAGAAGAGAGAGATTTTTAATGGTTTTGTGTTGCGTTCAGGAAAGTGGAGAAATTTTAAATGATTTATTAGTTGTATTGAATCTGTCCGCTCTACTCCTCTCCAAATCCTCTCAAAATGGAGGGAGAGCAAATCAACTTAAGGAAGAATTTTGCTCCCCTCTAAATCCCTCCAACCAAACACACTCTTAGAGTGAAAGAGTATTGCAGAGTAATATACGATGAGTTGGGTTACAAATTGTTTAAATATCTTATTCGAGATGATACACGTAATTTTGTTGAGATGTTTATGTGTATATAGGCAAGAGGTGCCGAACCATGTAAATCTGTGTATGTTCTCTATGACTTTCTTTGTGTGTTCATCAAATATCAATTGGCGTGTGAGTTAATAGTTGGTGTGTGTGGGTTTTTTCCAACATTAACTACTATGAATGAGTATTATTCCAAACTCAAGTCACATTTTTTGAGTATTATCATGTTTGAGTCTTGTGCGCAAGTTCTCATGATTTTGTTTTTACTAAAATGCGTCGTAGCGGATTGAGGAGTGTGGTTGTATAATGTGAAATATCCTTAACTTTGATTCCCAAGTAATGTCAGATTTTTTGAGATACTAGAACAATTGCCTTCCGATCGAGGCAAAAGGGCTAAAAGGCTGTAGAATATGCCTTTACCTAGTGTCCTAATGTTCTGACCTAAAGTCACATTTCTGAAGTATTATTTGTTTTGACTTTTGTATGTAAGCTCTCAACATTTTATCATTAGTAAAAAGATCTCTAGTGAGTTAAGCGACACATAAGTTTTAAATAAGATGATTAGAAATTAAATTTTTAAAACTAACTTAATTCTATTTAACATGTGTTTATAGGGATATTCATGGTGCAAAAACTGAACTGCATTGGACCACATTAATGGTTTGGTTCACTTTTTAAAAATCACTTTTAAATTAAGTTCAGTGCAGTTCTGAACCGGTTTCAAACTGATTTATAAATATAAACCAAATTAATATTTTGAACAAATTTTTAGTTAAAATCGATTTCAAACTAGTTATTTAGGAAAAGAATTTTGAAATTCGTTTAATAAAAAATATCTTTTTTTTTCGAGAAAAAAGTTTTTAATTTTTTTTGAGAAAAATCAATGTAAAAAATTTTCCGATAAAATTTTTTTGAAATTCTTTTGGAAAAAAATGTTTTTGATTTATTTTGTCAAAAAATTTTCAAGAAAATTATGATTTAATTTTTTTTTCGAAAAAAAAAAGTTTTGATATTTTCTATATTTAAAAAAAAAAACTTAGAAAATTTGTAAGAAAAAAATCTTAATTGAGGTGAAAAAAATTTTAAAATTGTTTAACTGGTTTTTGAATTAAGTTTAGTTAACTAAATTATTTTAAATATGTGTTTCAATTCATGAACCATTTAAATGATTTAGTTTTTTGTGGTGCAGTATAATCCAATTTATCAATATAGTTCAATTAATCATATATTTTACACATTCTATATGTCTATAAAATATAATTGATCTTTTTATGAAATATATACAATAAATTTTTTTACAATTTTAAACGTCTTTCTTACTTGTAACTAAAAGACAATAAATATGACTCGTTATTCATATTATCAACACGGTTTGATTGATTTAATTTGGTGATGCTAGTGGATATAGGAGGAAGAATAATAATGAGAGAGAGTTTGAAATCTTGATTTTAATCGTTAATTTTTTTTAACCATAAAAGACATTAGTGCTAAGTTGTAGGACAATAATAACATTAAACGACAATACATAAAATCATTTAATAAGAAGGATATTTAGTAACTTATCAATAATAGAAGAGGTTAGAATCTTACGATATATTTAATCTACGACACGTTTTGAATAATCTCCTATTAGAATATGTAAAAAATCGGAGAAAAAGAAGAAGAAGGGTATTTACTATATCAGTATATTTAGTTATACAATGAGCTTATAGTTTTTTCTTTTTGAAAATATGAGTTTATAGTTAATACGGTATCGCTTGTTTCAAGTAATATTTTCTAGTGGAAATAAGCGCGTTGTTGTGTAGATTATGGACAAGCATTAAGTTAATATAAAAAAATGTAGACGTAAGAGGGACCATGGTCAACTAAGTGGTAGCATGTTAAACATCAACAACTATATTACATTCAGATTTGGTTCTGTTAATAATATCAATTTGCACCCATTATACGTGCTAGGATATTGTATTTCGGTAGAATAAACAATGGCACAACTATTGCACGTTCGAATGTGCCTCACCAAAATACTCAACTCTACTATATGATAAAATTCTTTAGAAGTGAAAAACTTTAGAAAGGTTAATCAAATAATTTCATTAATCATTGGCAAATAAATTATTAGTTAATATTATACATATGAATTTAATTTAAATATATTATCAGTATAAATAACTTTTATACTGTCAATCAATCACAACCGTTAAATCAATTATAATATTTAACTTTTACAATAACCACTATTTAAACCACTTGTATGATTAATTATAATGTGCCGATTATATAAAAATGTATATTATATTCGGAATCCATAACAAATTATAGATTGTATTATTAATAGAAAATGTGTTATGTTAACCAAATACAATGAATATCAATGTCAAAGTATGAACATATCAAAAATGAAAAGATTTTTTTTCTTCATTTTCTTTTCTTTTAATTGGATAGTCTTTTATGATCCTCCTAATTTGCATGTGGTACCTATTAACTCGCAAACGCAATTTCTAGTGTCTTAAATAAATGTTTTAGTTTGAGCACGACTTTTGACTTTGGATTAAGAGCTACACCAATTTTAGGTTTGGAGTAGTTTTGACTACCTCAAACAATATTTTTTTTGGAATAAATAAATAATTTTATGTTTAGCTACTTTCATAATATATATTTAACTACTTTAAATAAATTTGTAAATAAAAAAAAAGTAAAAAATTATCATTTAGTTGATATATTTATTTGTCTGATTTAATTTGACATTTTTATTTTCTACTACAACTTTAAATAAAATATTTTTAACAAAAAGAAATTGTCAAGATATAATTCATAAATAAAATTAAAGATAGATTTCTTGCAAATAGTTTAGTTGTTCATAGTAAAAAATATGTTACGAATCATTATAAATTTAATAATGGATAAATTTGACTTAAAGCGTCGTGGAAAGCTATTTTTCTAAATAGTTGTTGTTGATTTGTATTTTTTTTATTGCAGTTTTAATTTATATTTTAAAGAGATTAATTTCGATGTTCTTTGTTACACATGCATCCAATCAAAACATGCAAAATAAGTATTTGTAGAGATATTAGGAACTAACCTAACAAAGTGGCATCATAAAATAATTTAATTGGATGTACGTAAAAATGATTATGAGTTTTTAATTTTTTCGCTAACCTGTTAAATTTAATATTTTAATTTTAAATTCTTTTTATATATATTTGGCCCCTCACATAGATTAAGCTAACTTCGCCACTGTTGGGCCGTATTGTAGTTTGAAGAAAATTTCCCTTAAAGAACCCATATGTAATGTTTAAGATAAAGGAGAAATTAATATATATTTTAAAAGGAGTAAATGAGGCCAATGAATTTAATTTTCTATTATCTAAGTATTTTTTTTTTCAGAAGTAATTAAGTTTAAGTAGTTATTGACTTAAAGTGTCAAAAATGAAGTTCAATGGTTAATTTTCCTATTTATAGAAGACGGTTTATTGACAAACAAAATCATGATTGTTGGGAATGTATGTTTAACTGTGTGACAATATTTGGAATTTGGAAGACTATGAATGTTCCAATGCTTAGGGACAGAGTTGGAATTCGAATCAATAAGGGTGAGGACTAAAAATTCAAGATTAAAAATAAAGTTTTTTTTTTAATCTGTAAATAAAATGATAAATATATTACTATAAACTAAAATACAACTGGAAAGTTTCGAGTTCAAACTCGAAACATGATGTATAACTTAATATATGAATATTTTGTTATTTGCATTCAGATTTAAGAATAAAAACATATTTTACTTTGTGTGAAAAGGCATGTTGTTTTTATTAAACATAAAAATGAATGAAGTTCAAATAAAAACTTAAATTAAAAATTCTTATATTTAATCCTTTATACATATATTTAAGTGATTTTAAATTGAGTAAAAAAGAGTGATTTTAAATTTATTATATTCACTTGCTTGATTGCTTTTTAAAAACATAAAATATTGAGTAGCATTTTCTTCATTAATGGTTAAATTACCACGTGTAAGTTGTTGAAATAGAAAAATAAGATTTATATTTTTCTTATATTGATATAAAAAAAAATCAATAAAACGTTATTTACCATTATTAGATATTATTAGACAATGCATAAATAAAGTTGAACAAATATTTAAGTATCAAATAGGTTTATAGTTAAATGGAGCAGGGGCCCAAGCACCCTCAAGCAACAACATACCACATCCCTGCCAAAACTAATAATCTAGTATTGTGAGGTCCTACAACTCATGGGAAGAAATATTCGTAGTAATCTCTAGTATTGTGTGTTCAATTATTTGTGTGTGTGTGTTACACATTGAGAATCTCACATTATTCAACTTTGTAATTTCCTTTATATGTTATGTTTGTGTTATGATATTGTTTGTGCTAGTTGATTTTTCTAATATGTGTAAAAAAATGGTATAAAAAAATTGCGCGTTAATATTTGCAAAGATATTTTAAGAGATAATATAACAAAGTGGCAAAATATTGAGGTATGATTGGATGCACATTTATAAAACTTAACATTTGTTAAATCCTTGGTATGCATCATCGTAAAAAAAAATTGCACATGCATCTAATCCTATATCACCATCTTGTCACTTTCATTTGTTCCCGTAAAGTATTATATAATTATCTAGTAGTAAGGAATTAGATATGCATTTGTAAAAAATATTAGGTTAAATAGGATATGAGGTTTCTCAATTTAATTTTAGTTAACGTTTTAGTTTTTTATCTTTTTTTTTTTATTTGGTCTTTTATTTTAATTTTAAGTAACAATTTAATCTTTTATGTTTTAAAATGTCAACAATGTTATCCTTTCTTTTACAAAAGTTCAAAAAAATTATCAAAATTTTCAACTAAAACTCATAAAATTAATTATATTTTTCAATATAATACAAATTTCATCAAATTCGACACTCAAATCTTCAAATAAACTCATATTTCCATCTCTAACAACATCAAATAAAGATTGAAAATATGAGTTTATTTGAAGATTTGAGTTACGAATTTGATGAAATTTGTATTATATTAAAGAATATAATAAATTTTATGGGTTTTGGTTCAAAATTTTGATGATTTTTTTTTATTTTTGTATAAAAAATGATAATATTGTTGACATTTAAAAACATAAAAGATCAAATTGTCACTTAAAATTAAAATAAATAATCAAATCAAAAAAAAAATGATACTAAAAATGTGTATCAATAGGCTAGCCCATAGGACCATATCGTAAAAATGGGTTGGGATCCATAGTTCAAATTTCAACCAAATAAAATATCTTAATTTTGAAAATTGGATTTTATACTCCACTATCCCTTAAAATAATAAAAACTTAAAATTACCCATTTGAATTTCATTTCATCCATGGTTAAAAAAATTTACTCTAAAATCTATCCCCCTCAACCAAATTTCTGATACATTAATTTTTTTTTCAAAAAAATTCGGTATGAAAATTTAATTACTGGAAATTTCGTTTTGCAAAATTTTCGTTAGTACAAATAACTTCTGGAAAATTCATTTTGCCAAATTTCCAGCATTACGAATTCCGAGAAATTTGGTATTTGAAATTTTCGGTATGTATTTTGAACTACCAAAAATTTGGCAAAATGAAATTTCCGGTAATTATATATAATTTCCGGTGTGTGTATGTATATATATATATATATTTTTCAATTAGAGATGGAGAAAGCACCACTGGAAGCAGTAATATCATGGGCAAGAGAGGTTGACTGACAAAATCGAGTAGCTGTTATCAACTAAAAGAGATCAAAATTGACTTATGATTCAAATGACATCCCTAATTGAAAAAAAATTAGAAAAAAGCAACAAAAAAAAATATTATACACCGAAAATTTGAAAATTTCTGATAAATATAACTACTGGAAATTTTGTTTTGCCAAATTTCTAGTAGTACAAATAACATACTAGAAATTTCATCCCGCCAAATTTTCGATAATATAAACTACCGGAAATTTGGTCCTTGAAATTTGCGATATGTTATTTGTACTACTAGAAATTTGGCAAAACGAAATTTCTGGTAATTAAATTTTTGTACTGGATTTTTCAAAAACAAATTACGTACCGAAAATTTGGATGAAGGGGTTAAATTTTAGAGTAATTTTTTTTAACCGTGAACGGAATGAAATTCAAATGAATAATTTTGAATTTTTATTATTTCGGAATATAAGTCAAAGTGTGAGATATAAAATCCATTTTTTCCTAATTTTATATATATAAAAAAGTAAATAAAATATGGGCCTAGCCTGACCCATTGAGTCAATAGTGTCAATTGAGGAGTCTAACCTAAAACTGCAGGCTATCAAGCTGGGCCAAAATTGGCAAATAATACCAATTAAACTCTTAGTTTTTTTAGTTTTATAGGTTTATTTATTATTTATTTTTGGTACAAGTTTTATAGTTTATTCAAAGAATTTAATTTATATATGCATTTATTTATTGATGCATATAAATTAAATGATTACATAAATCATGATATCTACACAAATATCTAAATCATGATATCTAAATAGACGTTTATATGTAAATGTATATTATATTATTAATGCATATAAATTAAATGATTATATAATTATTCTATCTAACTGGTACTATATTTATCTCTACAAAATGTAAGACAGTACAATTGTATTAGGTCATTCTTCATATAACATGTTGGAGGTGTGGGAAATCTCTCTTAAAAAAATAATACAGTGAGTATAAAAGAGAATTTTTTTTTTCGCTCCTTAAAGTAACTTCAGAAGTATATATCTAAAAAGAAAGAAAAATCAATTTTTATTTCGTTTCAAAGTATACTTCCAAACAAAAACATAATTTTGTTTTTATCCAAAAGTATTCTTCTAAATATATTTGTGGTTTTACGTTAAAGTAAAGAGGCCCGATTAAATTTTTAGTGATGGTCACTTTTTTTATGTAAACCTCACTCCTTAGAACCATCAATTTTTCCTTAACTTTATGCGTGAAGAATCACAAGCATAATTTTTTCTTTAGATTTGGTTCAACTTAAAGAAAAAACTTAAGTTTAATTGATATACACGTTTAATGTAAAACAATTTTACATGTGAATCCTGAATTTGATAATTTGCTCCCTAATAGCAATCGGACTGCCTCAAATTAAATCATTTATGTAAAACAGATCGGTTGGACCAATTTAGACTGAACCATTTACCAACAGAGCATGACTATTAATAGAAAAATAAATAGCCATACGTCATCCTTAATGACTATTAATGAAAAATACCTAATTATAAAAATAAAATAAAAACATAACTAAAGATTTATAGAGCATAATACAATCCACCCAACAATTAGTGAAACCTGTGTTAAGCATCATGGCACAAGGATTCTCCTATTCAACATTTTCACGTTCTTCAATCATATCAATTCTGCGAACCATTTCATTTATTCTACCTTAGTTTTTTCACTTTATTTAATAAATGATTTCAGAGGCTGCCATAACATTATCAACAATGTGATAATGGTCCTTTTCTTATGGATTTTTTTTAAGATACAGAAAATACTATTATGATTAACTTAGGCAATATTTATCAACTGAGCTAGAATTTATGAACTTTTTTCTTATAGATTTTTAAAAAGTTGTTTATACTTTTTTGTTGGGGGTATTGTAATGTAATATTTGTACTTCTTCCTATTCTAGGCACATCTAGTGTTTGGAGTAGTTTTTTTTTTTTTTTTTTTAAATAAGATGTATAATTATCATCTGAAATTCACATACAACTGTGTCTCAATTCAAATCCGAAACATAATATTCAATTTAATAATACCAATATTTGTCAGATAAATTAAGATTTAAGGGGTTGAGTAGTTTATTAATAAATTTGTTTTTCCTTGTGAAAAACAAAACTTTATAATTCTAAAAATAATTTTTATGGAAACTTACTCAAAAATCATAGAAGTTATTTTGGATTCATTTGTTACATGTTAAAGAAGTAATTTTGACATTCAAAAACTTAGTTATTCATTGTTAGAAATTTTAATATGATAAAAATTATATATATATTTTTTTAAAAAGGTATCTATTAAAAATTATTTTTATGGGAAACTTTTCAAATTAACTTCTCATTTTAATAATTTTTTTAAATATCATTATCCAAAAAAGTTGTTACAAATAGATGATATATTTAAAATGACTTTTAATGATAAACTATTTAAATCAATTTATCATTTCAACCTTTATTTTTTATTTTTTAAAATACTATTAAAATCATGTTTAGAAAAAACTATTACAATTTACAAACAAGCCCAACATCCATTTTCTCAAAACATATGCAATTTGAAGAACTATTTTCTTTCATAATTCATTAGAAACTAAATTACTAATATGGCCACCAACAAAAATGGAGGTCTTTTATTCATGCTTTAGTATGGGAACTAATATAAAAAAATATTAGAATTTTTTTATTATTCTCACTAATGTCCCTTCAAAATACTACATTTTTTGTTGAAAAGAATAGCCTTTTGACCTATAAATAAGAAAATAAATTGTAATTATAAGAGTATAGAAGCTAAGTGTATAAACCTTTTGTCAAAGAAAGTGTGTAAACTTAATGTGAAAAATTCAGTCTTCAATCTTGCTTGCTAAATGTTTGCTTAAAGTTGAATATGATAATCTGACACAAGAATTCCTCTTGTTCTAAACAACGTTCAATTGTGGCGTCACAAGCACAATATAGTTGACAATGACTTTGATATTGATGTAGTACTAAGAAAAAGCCAACCTTTTCCAACCACCACTTGTACTTCTGCAATTCTCAAAAGATTACACCCAAACACAGAATCCAAATCGATACGTAAATACCAATAATTATTTAAGAAAATACATGTGAATGAATGAAATTATACAGGTCAGTATTGTGTTTGTGTTAACATCAAATAAGAACGAGACATTGACATTAGAAACGCATTCAATATGAAGTGGAACTATTTATAGTTCTACTTTTACAATTTAACTTCTATCGACAAAAATTTGTCGCTTTCAGTGTTAATAACTATATATCAGTGCTCAAGATCATATCAGCCAACAAAACAATAATCGCTTCAAATTCATTAATGTATTATATGCACAAGAAACAACACAATACCATGAACTATTCAGTTTTTTCTTGTTCAACTGTTAATTTTCCAAAGAAACCAAAAACCACAGATTAATAAAAAGTCAAAAACTATGAGGAAGAAATTGAATTGAAACAAGCACCAACAAAACATAAATCTAGAGATCTGATACAATTAGTAAAGTAAAACCATCTCAACATGGAATCTTAGAAGTGAACCATTCCATGACATGAAGGGGAGCCTTCACCAATTCCAAAGCAAGCTCAACAATTATTGTAAGGCACAAACAGCAGGGGCATATGCATGTCAGCAACAACCTGCAAATGTTATGAAGCAAAGTTTTAGTCTTTTTGATATTTTCATTGAATCAGAACCAAACCCATGTCCCAAAAAAAGAAATCCCACCAACTCCACAACCAGAACATGAAATTCAAATCACATAGTAAATTTACATATTGAAGATGCCACAGAAAATTGATCATAGATAATGAGAGAAAGAGTGATGGGAATTTTACCCAACAATCCATACAATAAGGCCAATGATTGAGATAAGGAGACAGAGAAAGGCAAAGGGAAGACCCAAGAGAAAACCCAAGGGCCTGCAATCACCATTTGAGTTGCACATAATTTCTATGTATTTTTAGTTTTCTTTTTATCTTTGGTTTTTGTCTGAGAAAGAAGATGATAAAAAGAAAGAGAAGAAGGAGTAGGCTTTTAACTTGACTATCCTTGTTATGAGTTATGATTCTTTTGTTGTTTTAGGAAGAGAAGAGTGACACGTTTGTTACTTAATTATTAAAGGCTTAAAGCCAAAGCAACTCTTCACTTGAGACAACAGATAAACAGCTAGGAAGTGTAAGTTTTCCAGGAAAGGAAAGATATATTTTCCAGATTGCATTCAAAAGTCAATTTTTACTATACAATATATTTATTGAGGTAATTTTTATCTTCTTATACATAACAATATATGCAAATCAATGTATACTTATTTTTATTATATTACAACAATCAACTAATGCTATAATGTAATTCACACAAGTAATGTGAATTGGAATAAAAAATTAAAATAACATGGCAAGATAACCTTTATTATTTAAAACTATATCATTTGAAATTTTGAATGAATTTCCAATAATATTATCAACCCTTAAGAGTCCCTTATGACCCATACTACTTTAAATATATTCTTTTTAAGCTTTCGAAGATTCTATTCGTCAATAATGTTGTTTAAATTAATAATATTCCCCACCATTTATTTTCAGCCTAGCATGTTCTGTTACTTCTCAATTATGTAAGTACGGTTTCAAACCATCATTGTGGTCGTTAAGAAAAAAAGTAAGTCCTCGGAGTAAAACTACATATAAGGTTAAATAAGAGAGTAAAATGCTTAACTTCATAAATTTGGATGAAAAGTGTAACTACACCAATAAATTTAAAGGATAAAGTGCATTTGACCCTAAATAATATTATCAAAGATTTGAAGGTCTGTGGTTACATGAGTCATACAAGGCCCTCTAATAAAATAAAATAAGCTAAGCTAAGATCATTTACTTCAATCTCCTTGGGTGTGTTGCTCTAAGCCTCTAATGATCTTAGGCATTCATAAAATTCGTGTATGTACATCAGTGTCAATACTAACAGGCAACAACTGGTATAATTTATATGTACGCAAAGTAAAAAACAATTTTGTCACTCCCTTTTGATCAGGCTTCTCATTGATAGTGGATCTCGGAATTTGAATCAGCACTTGCAGTCAAAGTTGACAACTTGCTAATGAAATAATTGCATCACCAAACTCATTACTACAAAGTAGCATATCATACTCTTAGGCTTGTTGGCTGTTGGGAGACAAGTTCCAATATCTTTCCAATTGAAGACAATTTGCTCATGATATTGTGCCAAGATCATTCAGGTGGCCTTGTCAAACTTGCATTCTCACTTTCCATAGCAATGATGGAAGCCATCCTCTCATAAACCTATAACACCACATCCATAAGTATCAATATTAAACTAAAATATACAATAGTTCATTACTCCTCCGTCCCACAATAATTGACCTATTTGTAAAAAAAAATTGTCTCAAAATGAAAGACTTTTTTAAATTCCAATACACTTTTTTCTTATTGTACCCTTTAATTAATACTTACATATTTTTCAATGCAATATTTTGCACTATGTATTTATGACATTGATAATGCACTAATATCTAACAAGAATAATTTGGTAAAAGTAGTATTCTCTCTCTTTCATTTATACATTTTTCTTAATATGTGAAATGATTAAATAATTCAACTATTTTTAGGACGGAGGGAGTATTACAAATAACTGGCCGAGATGGAAGAAGAATCTTGCCTTCAGAGAGGCCAAGAAAGCTTTTTACAGAGTTACAGGCACCAAATGATCAAAAATGATGTGGCAAATGCTGTAGTTAATGGTGATGTATATAATGTTTGTAAAAGAAAGGAAAAGCTTAAGTTTGAGACAATATTTGTGACTGTCTTTGTTTAAATAATAAATACATGAATTTTTTTGAAAAATCAGCGGGGCCCAGGCAACCCGTCTAAACACAAACGTAGCTCTGTCCCTGATTACATAAATGGCCAAGATGATTGTTACTTACTTCAGAGAGCTGTTTTTTATTGTCATCTTTTTCTTTCTTGTCTTGATTGCTTGTTGATGGTGCATCATACCTAGACAGGAGAAACGAGGCAATTTAAAAAGTGTAAGATTAGTATGGAGAAATTAAGATGGAAATTTTCAATTATGTCATATAGCATGAGCTTGAGACTTAGGTACAGGCAAGAAAACCAACCACAACTATACAATTTCTTACCAATCACGCGGAATGCCAGCTTCCTCTCGAGCCGCATAATTGAAGGGACCCTTTAGTTCTACGTTGTATTCCTTTAGCAACTCTGCATGATTAAAGAAAAATTTCATGTTATGATGGTATGTGAGCAGATAAGCTGGTGTAAAACAGGCTTCCAAACCTTTAAAAGTGGAATCCGGGGCACGGCCCATTTTTTGACAGACAGAAACAAACCAATAGAGCCCAACTGCTACATGTGCAACTTCCTCTTCAGCAATTCTAGCCACAATTTTAGACGTCCTATTATCTCCAAAGCCTACTAATTTTTGCACCAAGCGCGGCCCAGCATCAAGTCCTCTAGCCTCCTACAAATTTAGATGTACATTTAGAAAATCAGGATCACATAATTTAAAGTAGCCAATACCAAGGGAGAGCATTTTTAATCATTTTAGTAAGACACAAAGTCAACAAAAAAATTGATGCAAAAATTGTTGTGGACTTGTGTCAATCATCATAACTTCAAACAAGAAGTTGATCAATCAGTCCTATATAATCAGCTTGTGTATAAAAGAGTCTGCTGGAAACCTTAACCAAAATACACAATGTCAAGACAAATTTCCAGTACTAGTATATCAATTTCTACCCACACAACACATGATTGAAAAATATTATCCGAATCAACAATGATGTCTAACATATTATCAGCATACAAAACAATTTATTGTTATATCAGTGTGAGTATTTCCACTCGCCACATATTTTATAACTGATACAGTCAAACAAAATGAATTACAGGCTCCTGAAAATAGCTGCATCGTCATATTTATTAAGCATTTTTTCTCCAAATGATGCCGACTACAGTGTGCTGGAAAACATCTACTTGAGACCTACATGGAAAAATGGAGGCATGCCCGGGAAGGAGTTACCTGGACTAGTGGGATCACTGCCAAACGTGCAGCAACGTTGTCTGATGATTTATCACATTCCCTCCATAGCAAATTATGAGCTGGCATATCTCCATATCTAGTTGGAAAAGAGAAGCAAAAATAAAAAAATAGTGCAACCAACTAGTTTTGGCCAAAAATTAAGTATAATAAATTACCCTTACTTGAAACCCAGTTCAGCAAGCCTCTGTGAACACCAAGCGAAGTGGCGACTCTCGTCATCAGCAACATGAGCAAAATCAGCAAAGAACCCCTCCCCAAGAACGTCACTATAGGGAGAAAATCTAACAACAGTATCCCAAGCCAAATCAATTGCATTGAGCTCTACATGTGCTAAATTATGAAGCAAATAAGCATTGAGAGGCAAACCCGAGTTTTTAGGAGCAGGAATTTCCTTAGTGGAAACCTGAAATCAAAGAAAACAACTTTATTATGCATTTTGCCATGGGTATCAGTATCGTACTACACACTCAAGTCGTACCTCAAAGTCGAAACAAAACTGAAGCCAATCGATATAAATCACTATATTTATTTTGAATAAGAATCCCAACATGAATCTCAATTCATTCTAATGAATCACAACTTGCCTCTAAACTTTGTACAGCCACTTTTTTTTTTCAACTTTACATTGACAGACACTTTTATATTTATCATTTTGATAATCTTGATTTATTTTAAGTTTCGTATATAATATATCAGCTTATATTTTTTACTATGTCACTAGTTTTTACTTGATCGTATCTAACTATTCATTCATTTCTTTAAAAGAATTGACAGAACCGATACTGGGACAATATGTCTTTGGATTCACGATTAGAATCGCGATTTAGTAACCATTCATAGCAACAAGCACCGAAGAGAATGAAAAATGCAAAGTTTCCGTAGTGATTATGAAAATGGGCCATAAAATAAGCATTTCATTCACGAATTGAAACAAACAGGTGGTGGGCAAAAGAGAGAACGAACCAGTTGTGGTTTTTCAGGTCGGGCGGGTCGAGAAGGAGGATCGGAGATGCCGAGAGGGAGGTTGCGGCGGCGCCAGAGAGAGTATGCAAGGTGGGAGAGACGGGACTTGGCGAGTGGGTCGGCGGTGGAAAGAACAATAGAACCAAACTCGGCCAAGGAAGAAGCTTGCCCGAATGGGGAATCATCATGTAGGTTGGGTTCGGGTTGAGGACCAAGTGGACCCCATTTGCGATTTCCGTCGAGAGGACTCTCTCTCCATGATTGGAGACCAGACCAGGGCGTAACGCTAGAAGATGATAAAGAAGAGAAGCACCTAAGCTTCAGGAAACTATGAGAGCAATGCCAAAGTGTGTTTGATGTTGATGGTGATAACAGTAACATTGTGAGTTTGAGACAATGCATATCATTACTATGGTATAGTTTTTGTTTTATTTAATCGCAAGAATGCCACTTATTTATTTTTAATCTATTTTTTCAAAAATATTTAAAAATAAAGAATTATTTTAATTTAAATCAAAATAAAATGTTTCTCGTATAAAACAACCCCACCAAAACTTCAAAAGTGAAACTGCGACATATTTCATTAGTTATTAATGATAGTGGCAATACTTTTTCATGATGTTCATTACTTCAAATTTGCTTTCATTTGTTCATTAAAAGGTGGCATCATTTTTTTATAAAATTGACATTGCAAAAATAAGAATCTAAAGAATTTATGTTACGAGAAAAGTAAAAAAGAAAATTAGCAGGAGATGACTCCAGTCTCCAATGATGAACTTTTCATACACGAATACTACGTAGAAGATAAATTATGTTTAAACATCAAAGGGTGACATCAAATACAGGATCTCTTTATTTTTGTGGGGTAATATGAAAATCTGTGTAAAGTTCATAATTGTATATATAAATAAGAGATCAAATATTTAACCAATAAAAAGATAAAAATAAAATAAGAGATATAGAATGTACCAAAATTCACAAAATAATTTGTCCTAGATTGTACCACAGTAGTAAGCACCACTTGAGATGATAGACCCGCAGCTGAATTGCTCAAGAGATCTCACTAAAACATAGGATTAATGTGAAGTTTCCTTAAATATATGAAAAGTACTACCCCCACCCACCCCTAATGCCCTTGTATAATGTACTAACCAAGCTAATGCAAAATTGATGCTACAATATGGAATGGGATTTCATGTGAACCAATGACTTCAAGAACTTGGAATTACAATTTATCTATAAACTATGAATCCTGAATCTGGCAGCACGTAATAAACAAGTCATCAATGGAATTTCATGAGTAGTAGCAGTAGTTAGTGATGTACACTTCTACAGAAAACTATCTAATTATCTTCACATTCTACCATATATTATACAAGAGCGTGCTATCACAAATAAGGCTATAAATAGCAACGGATCAACAGTTTCGCCAAATGAGAGAAAAGATCCTGTACTGTGCACAGTAGGAAATCACAGGTGGCCTTCAGCAGCTTCCTCTACAAACCAAATGCTATGTTCAGATCCATAATATGGAAGCTTGAAAAATATCAACAAGACAAGCATCACAACACTATCTAATCTAAATATCGAACATCTGCCACATGAAATGAAAAACAAAGTTAGAACTTGGAAGTAGTTCACACTTGACTTCACACTTTCTAATCTATGATCAATATTACTCAGACAGTCTGATCAATCGCAAGCAAAATTTGTTGGCATGTCCTCTTTCTTTATGTGCTTTAATACTGTGCAAATTGAATGAATCAGGCTATGCCAACGAATGTGTACACTAAAGCAGTCATGCAAAGGCATATGATTTTCACTTTTGATGCTTCAATTTAAATTTAAGTAGCTATAACACTGTTTTAGCAACTAAAAACTAACTCAAGAGAAAGAAAGTCAATGAATAAGCATCCAAATTAATACAAACTAACATTAAAATATTTCCTAATTCGGATAAAACTGCACTCTACATGCACATTTGCAAAAAAAGATCTACAGCACAACACTGATCACTAGCCATAAAAGCAGATATGTCAATCTCAATTATTAAACCTGTAAAATATGTAGATATAAACTGGTCGGTCAACTTAAGTGGCTTAGTATTCAATGAAGTTAACCAGTATGCTCATTAATGAACAATACAATCATGAATGGAAGTTAAAAGAAGTTATCTTGAAAGATCATAGTACATATACACCTCTATGAAATCAAAAGATGGAAGCATAGACAATTTGATGCAGAAATATACATGACAAAAAGCAGAGCATACAACGAGAAAGATTTGGATTTTGAAGTTTGTGATTTACCTCCCAGAAAGCATCCAGGTTCACTGTGACCTTGCATCAGACCCAGATGCTGAGGAACTATCACTGTCAGAATCTGCAAAAGTACGTTAATATCAGACATTGTATTTGACTAAAAGTATAAACAAGGGTGAACTTGCATAACCTTGAATCATGGGAAAAATATCTATTAAATAATTAATTAATGTACCACTTGATGAAGAGCCAGAATCACTGCTTGAACTGCTTGAGCTACTAGTCTTACTCCCATTATCCACTTGAACTTCCCCTTGCTCGGGCAAGGATGGGGGAGCATTTCTTTCATCTACTCAAGAAACAGGCACACAAAACATTTCAATTAATTTAATTGATAAGATGATGACAGATACCGACATAGTCCACAAGCTGCCATACCTGCTTGTGTTTCTCTCGAGACATCAACTATAACTGGTGGTGCTTGGCTCTACAGGAAGCATGAAATAACTTACATTAAAAATCAATTGTTTGCCAAAGAAGACAATGGCTGTTTGAAGTTGAAATCGCAAACTTTACCTTCTGGTGGGCAAATTGCTCAGCTTCTGCTCTAGCTTGCATAGCAAGTTCAGCCTTCCTCTTGTGTTTGCTCAAACTTTTCTTATAGTTGGTAACAAATCTATCAAGCTCCCAAAGAGTCTCAGCATCCACACTATCAATATCCACTTCAATTTCATCATCATGTTGGGAAAGTGCTGAATTCCGTTTCTTAATGATCTGTACAATTGCGTCTAGTTTCTCAGAAGGTAGACTCTGAAGATTTGAGCTAAGTTTTTGCTTTTCCTCATATGTCATGTCTCTTTTATGAGGATCTCTTGCCTTCGGCTTTTTTGGAGCAGGAGTTCGAGATGAAGGAGTAACGTTCATGGGTTTTGGAGGTCGTGTCATTGATTCTGATTTATCTAGAATCCTTCTCATGTCAAGAGGTGGTGGCCGGAAACCAGGAGTCTTTCTAGACAAAGGTGAAGGAATAGCTTGCCCATAATCCATTCCATACCTCATCTCATGATTGTAATTTGATTCTATAATAGCCCATCTTTCCTCAAATAACGTTGATAGCTCCTCTGCCATTATATGAACGTCTTGCCCTTTAGGATTATACGTCATCGCATTTCGAAAAGTAAGTCTAACATCCTCCGCAAACTCCTTGGGTGATTTGTACCAATTCTTGTGCAGCCTCGACTTCACAGTACCCAAGTCCATTGGATGTGAGATGATAATATAATAATCATG
Source organism: Cicer cuneatum (assembly GCA_037974295.1). NCBI lineage: Eukaryota > Viridiplantae > Streptophyta > Magnoliopsida > Fabales > Fabaceae > Cicer > Cicer cuneatum. Next base: position 64,399,367 of record JBBPBO010001984.1, on the reverse strand, counting down.
CAAACCAAGACCTTCAACATCAACTGGAGTATTAAACACCCAACAATGCTTGTGTTTCATCAACTTTTCAAGCAACGAACTACAGCTCTTTAAATACTTCAATCCTATCCCAACTCCATGTCCCATTTCTCTCCCACCATGCTTCTTGCCATTCGATTTCGACTTCTTGTTACTCTCTGCAGGCGGAAACTTGTCTTTCGCAAGCAAGAATTCAGAATTGCAATAGAACTGGTTCGCCTTTGGTGTTCTCTTCTCCTTCTCAACACTTTCACTGACCCCTTGACTATTCTCCAACACCATAAGACTTATCTGGCGCATGGGCCTAGTAGCTTCTCTTGAAACACCTGCAGATGCCACCTCTGAGTGACTGCGCTTAGCTCCACCACCATTATTACCACCATACCCACCAACCTTCGCTTGCTTCTCTTCAATCCTATTCACCAGAGACCTCACCATTTCAAGCTCACTCACAAGCTTCCTCCTACGCTCCCGTGTCTCCCGCTTCGATCGCGAAGCAATTCCAATCTTAACACCATTCTCCAATCCCTGCTTGCCAACACAGTTCCTCAAAGATGGTTCTATCAAACCAGAAGCTTCTTCTAGCTGAACATTGAGCGTGAAATGCTCGTCCTGTCGACGGTTCAGGCTAGATGAGTCTTCAGAAATCACTACGGGGAGAGCTGAATTCCCACCCTCCGGAGCCAAAATCGGAGCCGGCGACTCAACCAAAACGTTATTGCCATTATCCTTAGTCCCATCAACACTATTTTCAACAGTACTGTTATCGTTATTGTTGACAGCAGCAACGGTGGTAGTGGTTATGGTAGCAGCGGAGGAAGAATTAGGAGGAGGAACAACGTTCAACGTGTTACCTTTATTCTTTGTACCTCTGAAAGCTTTTCTTGTGTACACCTTGTTTTCTGAGTATCTTTGAATCTCTCTAACTCCTTCATCTCCAACTATAGGACCCGAAGCCATACATTCAAAACCCTAATTCTAATTTTTTTTCCCTCACCGAACACCAATTCCAAACCCTAGAATACGAATCTAGGGTTTAATCGACCCAAATATGAACGATTCGGGTCCGGTGAAGAAGATTCCACAAATTTTAGGGTTTTTCCCCGGTCAAATTCAAAAAATAGGAGAAAACATATCGAAGAATCAGAAACGAAACCAACGAAAAAGGAAACAGAGTAAACGAAGTAGCACGCAGAGAAGATAGAGTTTATTCAGATCCGATCTATAACACACTCTTTCTCTATCTAGAACGCTTCGGTGTTTCTCTCTTTCTCTCTCTGCAAACGTGATATCCTCTTATTGCTTCACAGATGTACGGCAACGGAAAAGTTCGTCTGTGGAACCGTGAAACGGAACGCGTCTGGGGGTGTACCACAAAGTCTAACCCGGGAACGATAAATGCATCAAATTTTGGGGAAAATAACTCACGATACGTTTTGGAGCGTGGAATGTACGTACGAATGAGATGTTGTTTGGCTTGGGTGTTGTTGGTAACGCGGCACTTGAAGGGAGAGAGTCTATTGTGGCGCGGAATTTCGTTTGCCAAAATTTGAAATGTTTTCATAGGCGGATGTTTGGCGCGTGGCGTATACTTGTCGGGACGGAGTAGACTGGAGTAGATCAGTTCCCGGAAAAGGATCTGCACGCGCCGGTAAGGCGGTTGGAGCGCATCGCTTAACTGTGGACTCTTTTTAGGCTTTTTTTTTTCTTCCTTTGGGCCTATGTTGTTCTTGTATGTGTGTATAGCTCAAATTCTCAATTGGGGACTGTCTCTCAAAATAACTTCAAAATTTAACCACTTTTTTTTTGCGCAAAATTTTACCAACTTATAAATTCATTCTTGAAATTTAACCATGTTAAAATAATTTATCCCTTAATTTCTAACTGTTTAAAGAAAGTATTCAAATTTTATTGCCTCAACTGTACACTAAAAAAAAATCAACTTAGCAAGGCCGCTCCTAAAAAATTAACTTCGTGTTTTATTACACATATTTATTTCTTTTTTACACATATTTATTTCTTTTTTCGTGTTTTATTTATGATATCGTCATCTCAAGTGCGATGTTGGTTTGTTCATCATAATGATATGACATTTTTTGTTTTTTCATATTAGTGCGATGTTTACAAAACAAATGACTCGAAAATAGACGACATTAAAAAATTGTGTCTCGTATTATTTTTTACTATTTGTTGGTGAAAGATATTAATTTGTTTGTTATGATTAAAGTTTTGGTTAAGTTATTTTTTATTATTTTCTGCAATTTTTATGAATATCGTCAATGTGTTTTTTGTTTTTTTAGTGGTTAAATTACTAATTTTTTTAGTATCAATGAAATTTATTTTTCTAAAAAAAAAAAAATCAAGTGACTAATGAAATGCAATGTGTAATAAGTAAGGCTGGTTCAATGGATACGATATAACTCCTATCTAACAATGACTGAATTTTAAATTTTTTGGTGGATGTAAAAACCTTGTAGCGATTAATCCATAAGTATCAAGTATCTCTTTAAGCATCATTTGACATTGAGGTCGGCCTAGTTTTAATGACTCTCAATATTCAATTGCCTAATTTATTTTACTATAAAAAGTCTCTATCACATCCTTTTATACAACATTGGAGCGTCCAAAAAATAAAACCTTGGTATAAATGCTACCACGACAAGATATCCATATTAATTCACCTATATCCATAAATCTCAACTACTTTTCACACACTGTTTTATACGTTGTTTAGTTTTTTTACCTTAATAATCGATGGTCGACGTACGTGTAAATAACATAGCATGATCACGATTTCATAATTGGTTATCTAACATATAAAATACGTTCAGATTCTAATTATTTACATGTCAATTACCAATTTAAAAAACTTCATTAAAAAAATACTAATGTAAAATTGTACGCATAAAATAGTGTTACATTACATTTAATAAGAGAAGTCAATGGTGTCTAGGGTCAGGCCCTTGAGGACTTAGTCGTTCGGAGTCGTAGAGATTTCGAAATTTATGTTCGTCTTTTGCAAAACTTGCTCGAAGGAATTGTGATTTTTGAATAAGTTGTTGGCAACAACCCTTGGCTTGGATCTTCTTATTAATCTCAATGATTGCATCAAGTGAACGACTTTCCATCTTGGTAAACAATAATACCAACAAAATTATTGAGCATGCTACTTGCTTTAAGTTTGCCATTTCTCTCACAAAGCCAAGGCACCAACGTTTTAGTGATTCCAATTGAATTTTCAGACGGGTTTATATAGTATATACTCCCCGTGCCACTTTTTTATATTTAAATCAAAGCTCACATATTATATTCATTTTCTTGCTTATGTAAAAAAAAGAAAAAACATGCTTTGTTTTCTCCATTTGATTTTTTTAATGACAAACAAAGTTTTCTACTTTTGATTTCTGACACGCCTTATTAAGTTTATAATTAAGAAGGTTAAAGAATATGTGCTTCAATAAAAATTAATTATTTTGCTTCCTCACTTTATTTTTATAAGGTATAAACTACATTTTGAAAGTGTGTGATATATATGACATGGGAGAATAAAAAATATACATTGGATGTGAATTTAAAACTACTTATATTTAATAAATATTAATTGCATCACTTGGAATGAGTATTGAAAATGAGGTCAGAGGTTAGATCTTAAAGAAATCATGCTAAGTATAGTTATATAATAATAAAATTTAGATCTCATATTATAACACATGTTTCTTGCAATTTAAAATTAATATAGTAGATCAAATCATCTTAAATATGGGTGCGTTTAATTGTTAATCGTGGGTATAATAAACATATGTGACGCTAAAACACGTACTAGAAAAAGGAAGGGAATAAAATGACGTCAAGTTCCAATCTGAGAAACTTAAACGTTGCTAACCAAAGAAATAGAAGCTAAGTGAAGTCATATGGATTTAAATTTGTCATATTGTCCTTAACTCCTTAAAATAAAATATTGTTAATCCATTTATTTAAACAAAATACTTACTAATTTGTGAGTTGGATATAAAAGATTTAAAATTTGAGCTGTCTACTTGCACCCTTTCAAAATCTAGAAAGCTATATTCATATTAAAACTTTTTCCTTAGAGGGGTTCCAAAGGCCATTTAATTTCTTTTATTTGGTGGAGAGTGTGGTGTTCTTCAAATATCTTCTTCAGGAGTTTAAAGAATAGTAATGTCACTTTGCAAAACTGTTGCAATTATGTTTGCACGATGGACAATATTAGATCTTTATATTGAGATTAATTTATTATTTTAAAATTAATTTATCATATATATTTAATGTAAATAGAATTTGAGTTTTTTACTATAGATAACTCATAACATTAATAGTTTCATTTAAATTCTTTAAAATAAAATATAACTTTAAAAGAAAATACAATGTATAAGCACGTCGATATATACAAGAAAAAATTTCAATCCCCTGTATACTTAAAGGTCTCCCAAAATCTCCAATTCTTACTCTTTCATATGGCAATTTATAGAAGCAAACCTTTATAGTATATAATGTATAAATATAATTAAAAAAAATTCAAATTATATACACGATCGATATTTTATATAAAACACAATACAAAAAATTCTGAAGGACTATTTCGATAGAATATTTGACGGAAATAGTAACAATAATTGATATGTATTAAAAATAATTAAAACTAAAAAAGCAATTTGTGCTTCTGAAATTTGACAGTAACAATGTAACATGACTCCATTAAGTTAATGTTTCGTTAAACTAGCTAGTATATATGTGTTTGAAAATAAAAAGTTATGCTAAGATTTGGTTGCATTATATGTTGCGAAAACTAATGGAGTCCAATTGGTGGTGGAACAACAACTGTGACGACAAGAAACAATTGCCATGGTGAAAAAGCACCAATCAGTGGCACGAGAACAAACATTGGAGGAGGATAAAGATGAACACTTTATGTTGGGGAACACTTACACTTAAATCCAACTATCTCTTTTTTTTTTAAGTGCGACTCTTTTGTATCTTATATTTGCATCACTGTCATTATTAATGAAACTTGCTTTTGTATTTTATATTAGTTGAGTCGCAGATTAAGTCGCTCTTTTAAGACGTTTTGCGGCACTCCTCAAATTGTGCAACGCAAACTCATCAGAGTTTCACGAAGTCCCCAAGACTACACCGTGGAAAACCATACACCCTCAATATAGCACTCGAATGTGGCTGTCACTCGTAATATAGTATTACGATCACTCGAAAGAAAGAAAAGAGGTAGAAAAAATAGAGAGAAAAGTAAAACGCAAGCATTCCTTTTTTTTATTAAAATAAATAAATAATTTATTAATTTTCCGTATAAAAAAAAATACACCACTCAGCCCATATCCAAATCCGACCCATCTCATGCGTTCTCACCCTTTTACAAAATTACAAAATTAGGTACTTCTTAGGATACACCCCAAGTTTTATACCTCTATCCTATAAACACTACTACAATTTGTAATCCCTCTTACATAAAACTTTCTTATTTTTCAATTCACATACCAACTCAAACTATTATCATTTCCAACAATTACAAAAATGGTGTTTTAGTAAAATGTCTGTTGGAAAGTGTCCTTTCAATAAGGAGTAATTTCGAGTTTTTGGAGGAGTTTCTGATCAATTAGGGGATGAGAAATGCCATATATACAGATGAGGCGAAAAAGTTTAATTGTGCATTACTATGAAGAATTTTTAAATGGATAACATGCCCATATCCACTTTAAAGTTTAATCGAATACAGGGTCCATTATATTCCACCATTATATTCCAAAAGTAGTCAAACTTTGGAGTATGCTGAGATGATAATAACCTATGTGAATAGTTAGATCACTTTCTTGGTAACGCAAAAAAAGAAAAAAAAGCCCAATACATAGCTCATGGACACAAACGTAACAATGAAAAAAAGAACACATAATATAGTGGGATGTACTAGCACTTCATATTTTATAATACAGCCAGCTAACTATATTTATTTTAAATAATTTTTTTTTGTCACTTATATGTTAGCATATAACTTCATTTCATTCATTTTGTTATGTTAACTTGAAGTAGAATCAATTTGTACTATCGTTAATAACTATTTCGATTTAAGGAATCAATCTCTTTAATTATTAGAGACGTATCTAGAATTGTACATATACTTAATTACATATCACTTTTGAAAAAAAATAAAATCATATAATATCATTTAGATTTTTTTTATATGTATTTTAAGAAATAATAACATGCCACACATCTAAACGGTGAGATATAATTAGATACTTTTGTACAATAACTTTATAATATAACATACAAATTTAATTTTCTTAATAATATATATAATAATAATATATATAATAATAATATATGTTAATGTAACATATTATACATACTATTATACAAATTTAAAATATTATACATAATAAAAAGTAATGTGTTTTATATAATGAGTGCTATAGCCCATCTCTAGTTTGATATTACATTTGACAAAAAACAACATAATTGTGTTGTATATCACATTTTTACTCAAAATATAAGACATTATATTAATGGATTATCTAACTTATATTATTTAATTTTTACTTTTTTTAAATAATGTAAAATTTCTAACTCAGGTTTCTTCACAATCACAACCGTTTTATTTGATAAACAACAAAGCTATATATTAAAAATAGAATACAAACCAACCCCTCGATAAAGTTATTACATGAGATTACACTCTTAGCAATTAGCATATAATCACACTCACTATTTTCTGCAGCAATCAACGGCGGTTAGTTACAATTTTTTATTTATTTTGCAGCCTGGTTGTCCTCTGCTTTTTTTTTGTTGGGTCTTAAGGTTGTCCTCTGTTTTAAAAAGTGCTTTCCATATACAAACTTAATAATTGGTTTGGTGCTATTTTTCTTTAGTGCCATAAGCATTAATGGAAAATGCAATTTGATGTTAAGTATAGTACTTTATCCACAGCACCTATCAACTTAAATCTTTTGCATATGCATGGAATTAATTTATGTATCTGACGCACTTATAGCTTTAAGAGCTGTTATTACAAAAATTGGAGAAAGATTCATTGTGAAGTCAATGCATCTGTTCCAACATTCCAAATCATTATCTTAAAGTGGAAAATGTGAAGTGTCCACGTGATGACATCGCTACAAGCACCCAAATGATTTTTATGAATAATTTTTTTTTCTTCATGAATAGAGCAGCATTATGATTTTTTATTAGGACTGGACTGAGAAAAAGAAAGAGAATTTTACCCAAAAAAGAAAAATAGAGAAAAAAATAGGTGGTAAGGAATTCTCTGAATATAAGAGCTATAAATGAAGAAAATTTTATCCGGTATTCACAAAACAAAAAAGTAATTTCTACTCTATTAAATTAATTTTTTTTTTTGTGTTTTAGAAATTTTAATTTAAGTTTATTAATGCATAAAATGATTTCAAAAATTTTAAACCTTAAATTTTTCAGAACATATTTGTGTTTTAAAAAATTTAAGTTTTAATTTTCGAAAATCTTTTCTCAAGTTTCTTAGTTGATATAGTTTTTATTTTTTATTTTTTTAAATATATAAAATTGTATTTTGATTAAAAAATGGGAATAGGGGTATAACTTTGTTGGTGTAGGGTAACAGTTTTCCTAAATGAATTGACCAAGTTGATGGCCGTGGCCCATAAATGAGAATTTAGGACGATTGGAATGCATAATTTGACCCATACTATACACTTTTTTTTATCAATTTTTGTATGAAGATCATAAAATACTTTTGCAGACAATACATATGTTAAAAAAAATTTCGGATACTTTGTTTTTGAAATTTTGGAAATGTATACATAAATAAGAAATTTTGTTTTCAAAATTTTTGGTATGTGAAATATTTTCTCTGTTTTTTAATGTGTAACAAAAAATTTCGATATATAAATTTTTTCTCTGTATACATATGCATATTGAAAATTTTATATCTAACAAATTACTAAAATTTCTGATATGTTATTTATAAACCCCAAATTTTGAGAAAAAAAAATGTACCAGAAACTTGGTAGTTTGTGTGGATGAGAGTTGGGTTCAGAAATTTTCACTATAGATATATCAAAATGATAGGCTTAAATTGGATTTCTTAAATTTGTGGCGTAGGAGTGTGAAATGTGGAGTAAAATTTTGAAAATCCAGTTGGATCTTAAAGATATATCGAACTATAATAGCAACATATGGATCGTTTTCTTTGGACTTCAAGTTGGATGGAATTGTGACTATATAAGTATAAACCACTAGTACAAAAATATAAATCATACGATGAAACTTTTTTTTTTTGGAATATTTTTTATAGGATATGATATGACTAGGGATGGAGGTAGTATGCTATTACAATTTTTGGTCTCTATATATTTTTATGTTGTATTTATATGATATTTTATAGTGGATTTTTTTTATTTGATTTATTAAATCTTAAACACTTTTAACCAAGTAAAATATATAAGTTATAAAATGGTTTGGTTGTTTGCGGAGAAATACAGAGATTGGAGTGATAAGTAGTAGGTCATAGATTCACTACTTCCTTTAACAAAAACACAAGGTTCTTAAATTTGAACCACAATAATTTATTTTTTCTCTATTAAAATATTTTTTAAAATTTAGTCTCTTACACTTAATTCATCACTCTTTTCTTAAATACACCTTTTTAATGCGACGGTTTTGAAATAAGGAGAAAATGATAAAATTTATAATAAGATTTAATTACTCTAAAATTTCTATATTTATGAAATTATTAAAACATAAGCCATTTGATTTTTATTTATTTTTTGTATAAAAAATATATTGTAAATATCAATTATAAATTTGTTCAATCCTGAGATTTTGAATTTTAACTCTACGTTTAATCTAAGAGTTAATGGATAATTTTTATTCCATCGATAAAATAAAGAAATCATTTTATTGCCCGAAATTCATGTTGGTACTTTAGAATGACCCTCCACATGTTGCAATATTGGTGAACTTTTTCCACATTAGAAACATGACAAGAGGTTTGCTTGTGCTATGATCGGGTAATTTTTCTTGATGGCCTTCACTAGAGTCCTCTTAAACATTATAGATATGAGGTTTTTAATCATAAAAATTTGGACTCTACTAAAAAAAGAGATTGTAATTTGAATAATAAAAAAAAGTTAAATTAAATTTTGGCTAAATAGCACTTTTGGTCCCTTAACTTAATTTCAATTAACGTTTTAGTCATTTATCTTTTTTTTTTCTCGATTTGGTCATTTATTTTAATTTTAAGTGATAATTTGATACTTTATGTTTTAAAATGTCAACAATATTATCCTTTTTTTTACAAAAATTCAAAAAACTCATAAAAAATTTCAACCAAAACCTATAAAATTAATTATATTCTTTAATATAATACAAATTTCATCAAATTCGTAACTCAAATCTTCAAATAAACAAAGATTAATTAAGAATTATAATTATGATTCTAAAGCATGTTTTTTACCTAATAAGTGTGCTTGAGTGTATTAATCAAGATAGATACCAAGAAACTTAAACAAAATCTGTTGAGGGAAGCAAGATCGAATTTGAAGATCCAAGAACATTCTAGACAACATTCTAACATCACCAGAGGATGACGTCATAAGATGATATCACTAGAGGATGACGTCGTCAAAGGATGTCACCAGAGGATGACGTCCTCAGAGGATGTTACCAGAGGATACCTCCAGAAGTTGTCACCAGAGGATACCTCCATATGACGTTACCAGAGGATACCTCCAGAAGTCGTCCCTAGAGGATACCTCCAAAGGATATCAGAAAAAATACCTCAAGAGGATATCATCAGAGCATCTCTCTAATTTAAAAGTCAAGAATACGCATCACTATAATCAAGACTCATTTGCAACACAAAAGAAGAACCAAGTCTGCTCTTGAACACTAGAAGCAGAATGAAGAACATTCTTGCTTTTTGGCCTGCTCTAACCTAATCACTAACAAAGGACAAGCCAGCTATTCCCAACGGGTAAATGAGCTGTCAAAAGCATTTTTTGAGTCTATAAAAGAGAACTCAAGATATAGACAACAACCAGAACTTAACAAAGCAATCATTCCATCATTCACAAATCAGATTCAAGAGTTTCTACATTTTTTCAAACATTTCGCTAAGTTCTGTCCAACTCTTAGAAACTGCAACATCCAATCACGATTGTTTTCTAAGACCACTTTCAATTCCAAAGATCATAATCAAATACTCAAACACGAGTTGAGGATATTTAGATTCTATCAAACATTTTATCATTCTATTGTAATTTCAAGACAAAGTGAGTAATAACTAGTCTTGAGAAGTTGTGAAAATCCTTCTATGTTATTGAGAAGGTAGTGTGAGTAATCCTTTGTAAAGATTGAAGGATAGATCAGTGAAAAACTCCTTTCTGGATTGAAATGTATTGATTGTAACAGATCGAGATAGATCTGCAGAAAGATTGTGTAAAAGTCAAGAGAGTTCTTGCCTTGGAGCACTTAGTTGAAAATCTCACAATTGTGAAGACTGGACGTAGCCCAAGTTGGGTGAACCAGGATATATCTGTGTGTTATATTCCTTCCCTTATCTATTAACTTTCAAGTATTTAAATATCAAGTTTAATAGATTAACTAAAACTATCATTTTCAACTAACCAAGAATGTTCTCCGTTTCTGGAATTTAACCAAGATCTATCTTGAGTTAATTTTTTTCAAGAATTTTTAAAAGATTAATTTACAATTCAAACCCCATTTCTTGTAAATTGATACTTCAAGAGCTGCAAGTGGCGGTGGTGGTATATGCCGGATATATTTGAACTGTCTCAAACACCTCTATGGCATGTACGCCACTATTGTGTTACATAATCGGAGGTGATCAGTGTAGAGCATGATATCATCAAAGGAAATGATATCCCTATGATTCTCCCATGGTCTCCATATGACTTCAGTAGGTGTTAGTGCGTCAATCATATGTATGTACTCAGGGATCTTGTGTTTGCCTTGTTTGTAGCTCCACCTATTCATCCGAGCAATGCACTCAATATCGGCACTCTGGTCACCTCTATTACAAATATTTGGAAAATATTCGTATATCCAACATTTTGCAAATAAAATTAAATAAATTCATGATAAACATAAAACTTCATAATTTAAAAATAAATAAAATAATTACAAATATTTAATGCCTGTAGTAGCGACATATAACCACCTAACTGTTTGGTGTCATAACGACATGCATCTGAGAGATAGTCATAAAGGACTACGAGTGCACCAATACCTCAGGTGTATGCATATGTACCATCTAAATGTATAAGGGAATTACTTCGCATCAATAAAAGTATGACTCTTATCTGCGAAAATAGCACTCCCTACTAAATTCAGCAGATACGCCCTGGCTGCACAGTCAAATCTCTCTGCTTGCCACTGCCTCATGAATACGTCCTTCAACCAATCCAGTATGTAGTGCGCCCCTTTGGTCTTCTCCCAGATCTCTTCGCAGGCACTCCTAATAAAGTAATGGCAAAATTACATGTCATTGCTCTATCTACATCGGGTGGACTGTATAACTCACCCCTGAGAGGCAATCCAAGAAGATTGAGAATATAATCCAAAGTAATTGTCATTTCACCGAATGGCATGTGAAATGACGATGTCTCAGAATGCCATCTTTCCACAAATGCAGAAATCAGGTTGTTGTCAATCATCTTCAAACTACCCTGTTGTAATGGGACCAATCCCAACAAGTTCACCCAGTTCTCGATGACTCACGGGAGTATCTACAACACAAATTGTTGCAGTTTCTTTCCATGCGCAACAATTTTCAGCATTGTTCGCTCATGTATACAAAGAAAATATATGACATTAAAATCAAATATAGAACAAAAATAATAATTAATTAAAATATTTTTAATGCACCAAAAATAATAATTAATTTAACATACCTGACCAAACCATATTCTAGCTGAAACATGTTGTTAGTATCGTGTAAGGACGGACAAATCATATGGTCCTCCAGGATACCGCGTCAGCTCACTGGGTCCCTGAGGTCCATCATGTTCCTCCTCCATATGCTTTCCCTCCTCCTCCTCCTCATGTACTATAAGAGGGTCCTCCTACTAATGGATAGTAACATCAGCCTCAGGGATAACCATATAATCCTGGTCTCCCTCGTCATGTTCTTCTACTATCACTCGTCGTCTTCTCCTCGTCGACAGTGTCGGTCGAATCCTCTCCGGAGGATGCATCATGGATGTTGAAGAAGTATCAGCGTCGCGTGATGTTCGGGTTATTTTATCGTCTCTATCTCATGCACCAGCGTCCACTAAAAAATAAAAAATAAGAAGAAAAAAATCAGTTAAAAGAATCATAATTAAATAAATTTAAAAAAAAATAAAAAATAAAATAAAATTTAACAACCGGAAAAGTTAAAAACAAGATTTCTGGTAGTTCATTTTTGTTCCTGAAATCTTTTACCAAGTTTTCCCGTAGTTATCAGAAAACTTGAAAAAAGATTACTGGAACAAAAATGAACTACTGGAAATCTTGTTTCAAGTTTTTCGGTACCGGAAAACATTTTTTAAGTTTTCTGGAAGACACTTTAATTACTTGAAAACTTGAAAAATGATTTTCGGAAGACACATGAACTACCGAAAAACTTGAATAAGGTTTTCCATAACACAAATGAACTATTGGAAAACTTCATTCAAGTTTTCCGGTTGGGTTTTTTAAAATTGACTCACTTTTTCCAGAAATATTAAAATGATGGAATGGTGAAAATTTTCAGATTTTATGCTTTATAAGAAAGCAAAACGTCGTTTCTTTGTGTTTATGGGTAAAGGTATAATATGGGAGATATGGGGTAAAATTTTCCAAAATCAGAGGTAAATGTTTAATCGTGTGTTCGAAATGTATGAGCTGGGCCATGCTTTGGGCTTACTGTGTGCAGTCCAATGGTCCATGGGCTACTATACCATCACATAATTTTTGAAACTTACTCTAAGTTGTTTTTATTATGAGTCCAAGGTTGATGAGTATGAATTTGGCTCCAATTTAAAGGATGACAGTGATATTCTGAAGTCTAATGGGTCGTTTGTATTATTTTTTGCCATAGTTTAGTCATTATTATGATGAAATGACATGAGAGTTTATTTTAGTAAAAACACCAGATAGACATCGGCAAAGATAGATTTAGAAATTTCAACTAACTTATATTATAAATGATTTGGATTGCATGCAATATTTCCGTCATTATTTTTTTGTCGTTCCGTCTACTAAATTTAAAGCAGATTTATTATTTTAAAAATATGAATTTTAAATTTTAATTGTCTGATCTTGATTTGACATATATAAAGACATCGACTACAAGACTGCATGCAATCTTGATCAATGTTATAAAATTATTCTATAAATCTATTAGTATCTTAAGTCATAAAATAATCACATTAGTATCTTAAATAAAATAGTAGAGATTAAAAACAAATCTATCATTGTACACCTAAAATATTGATAGACATTTCAACAATTTCAAATTGTAATTCTCTATGTGTTTTATATTAAAAATTTATTTGTAGGATTTTTTTAATACTATAAAAAATATCTCACTATGTTTATGATCGTACAATCCTTCAATTTATAATTCATCTTTCATAGAGTTGCACGTTTGATTTTCTACTAATAAAACCATCAAGTATTTTTTAGTGAGGCAACTTATAATATTTAGTAGATAATCCTAAGTTTGTTCAACAAGGTGGATCTATCTTTTGTAAAAAGAGAAGGCAATGGGGCGGCCCATAAAATGGCCCGATATGTCATTCTAACTCCGACCATGTGTGGGGTGGGAATAGCCCTAATGTAATTCAAGACGATATTGTTTTAGATCTAAACAATCCTTAATCTAGTTACTGTTGTGTTTTAAAAAAAGTCAATTACTACATACTTTCTTTCAATTTAACTTTATATTTTATCCTAATTTAATAAAAATAAAGTTGCAAAAAAGTTGATTAACTAGATCTTCCATAAATCCTAATCTACGTTTACAAAATTTGTTGATAAAATAATTTTGTCATTTTATATATTCTCATTCTTTTAACAATTGATTATCATCCACATTCTTAGTGGTTGAAAGTAGTAGAAATTAGAAATAAGGAAAAACCGACATTGAAGGAAGAAAGAAAAGAGGCATCATAACTTTTTCACACGTGGTTCTTAGTGGCCAAACTTTTTCGTGGTCCTTGAAGCATATCTATATGGCACCCTTTCTCAACTATTTGCAACTCGGAAATTAAGGTCATTCCTTCAGCAGCAAAGTTGGATTAACATATTTTGAATTTGATCAACTTGTCAATTATTCAAATATTCTATACTACGATTTGGAGAAAGCTAGAGACACAAAGTTGGACATATAAGAAGGTTATTGGTTCAACTTATCTATAAATAACAACTAAAAATTAACATTAAATAATACTTCTACACTCCGTTTTTTATATTCAATTTTAATAATAGTTCAAAAATTCTTTTGATAAGGCAAAAATTATATTATAAGAGAAGCTACACGCCAGGAGGATGCAAATTTGGACTTAATGAATTGACCTTAACTATAGTCGAGCTAATTATATGTGTTTGAGTGTTAGAATATTGTCTGTATCATCTTATTGTTATTTTGCATACAGCTTCATGAATGTTGATTGATAGAGATGGAAGATGAGTGGGGATCAAATTTTGATTTATCATATAACAATCCCAAGGGAAAAAAAATCAGACTAAAATTGTTGCCTTGATGGTCTAAGCAATGACCTCACTTAAATTAAGACGTGGGACAAAAAACATTAATTAAAACATGTGTATCTCCTGAAGACCAAAGTAGTACTAGAACTTAAAGAAATTGTCATGTGAATAAATATAGCAAACAAAAGTTTAAGAAAATCCCAATTGACACACACACACACACATATATATATATATATATATATATATATATATATATAATTCTCAGCTACCGATTATTTCTCTTCATGACTTTGCCATTAGTTTAATGTTTTTTTTTTTTTTGCCTTTTTCCAAAAGTTTTGAAACTTTGTAAAAATAAAAGTGTCAAAAGGGCGTGAGTCTAAATTTGTTATTAAGTGTTAATAAATAGCTAACTATAAGAATGTTGGAGAGGTATAGTCCCCCTCAATTTCTCTAATGTGGATGATCTCTATTTATAATTTTTTTGCATTTTTTAGTTGGCATATGGTTGAGAGAGAATTACTCGTTTGATTGAGATAAGATGATTCAGATTTAAATTCACTATTTTAAATTATAAAATTAAAATTTTTATTTCTTTAAATCGTATGATCTCAATTGAATGGTTTATGAGACCTTAATTGTGGGGATTCGGAATTTCGTGAGTGCATTAAATGTTTGTCAAAGTCATATTCACAACTCACTAATTATTGAATCCACAATTAGAATGATTGGGTATTTCGAGAGTAAATGAATCTACTTATGCACCAAAATTTGACTTCAAGAAGAAGAAAAATCACATAAAAGAGTATCTCCAATTGAACTCCTCTCATTGGAGATTTGGAGTAGGTCATGTTTTTGCAGGAGCACCACATCTTTAGTTAGTTATAACATTAATATCGAAATTCCTTCTTGTATTGAAAACATTATTATTAATAAAATGTTATAACCAACTTCTAGTAAAATAAAAAATAAAAAATTAAAATCCGCTCGTTTGAGTATTTAAATAGGTCTTGCATGTACACATTTCTTATTTTAGAATATTTTTTTTCTATAAATTATTCACTTATTATAAGTTGGAGAAAGTAGCTTTGATACCTTCGATTCAAAGCAAAGGGTGGACCATGTTGTACAATTTTAATGTCAATGAATTATCAGGTCAACATTTGAAAATGGTGAATGATGGAATTTATGGATGAATGTGGGGCTGAAATAAAGGTCACAAGTTGCAGTATTGGTTCACAATTAATTCAAGATTAAAACTTTCTTGAATTGTAACAGAGTTTATCCTGTATATATTTAGTTCGAAATTACTACTTAATTGTACTACATGTATTGTTATGGTTGTGTACTAATTAAAAGTAACAGTTTTTTTAATTTGTTTTTATCTTATAAGAGATGAAAAATTTCACTATAATTAACTAAGATAACTATGAGGTTCTGAGTTTGAACTTGAAACAAGGTATCCAACCTAATAATATTAAAATTTACTAATTAAACTTCACTTATTAATTTTTTAGGAGCATTATCTCATTGTACAAGTGGGACACATTTGATTGTTTTTTGAATTTGTTTGAACCATGGGCAATCAATCAATCATCATCCACTACTAGAATACAATAAGTTGGTGTTTGAATGTAACATAAATGCAAAATTAATAAATATGAGTCGATTAATTTTAATTGAACCATCTATGATTTGAAACTCCCATATATAAGTTGGTGTTGGAATTGGTTGACATTATAATATCTTAAAACAAATCCTAGTATAATATTTGAATATATATATATATATATATATATATATATATATATATATATATATATATGACTCTAACTCTTTTATACGTGTTCTTTAAATTTGCATCCCACTTTATTTTTTTTCTCTTATAATATTCTCTCGTAGTATTGAAAAATATATATATTCAAATATTTATTTTAAAAAATATGAGTGTATTAAAAAATATAGATATTGTTGGATTAAGTACGTTAGTAAAAAAGAGTAATATTGTATAAGTATTATTTTGAAAATATTAGCCTAAAATGACTTAATACTTACCTCTTTTTCTTGAAAATTTACATGACCTTATATAATATAATATAGATTTATATTTAATTATAATTTATTAAAAAATTATAAATTTTTATAAGTAAATTTTTTATAATACTATAAATATAGTATAAGAAACCATTAAAAAATTTACGATATACATAGGAGTTAATTTAATAACATAGAAATCAAAGAAAATTCTTATAAAATCTAAAACTAAAATTTATAAAAAAATAAAAAAATTATTTAACTCTATTTTTAAATAAATTTATTATGGTAAATTGCATTAAGACAATAATATAATATTTGTTTGTGAATGATATTTGTGTGTGTCAGTGTGAGAGGCACACATGTTGTTTATGTAGGGTAGACTATGAGTAGCAGTGCAGAGGGGCCTTAAATCTTATCTTGGATCACACGCCTGACGCCTGTGTATTGATGTGGATTTTCACACACAAGATTGAATGATGTAGCAGCCTCAACCTCTATCTATCACTGCCATTGTCCTTTTCTAGGACTGCACCATTGTTCTGTACTTTTGTCTCTAACAGGCATGCATGCACACCACCATCTCACACCAAGCCCAACCAATCTCCACCTTTCTTATTTTTATGTGGAGTACCTTTCACATGCCTAATAAAATATTAGGGTACTACTTAAACATGCATATCACTCGGATAAAGGACAGTTTTTTTTAACAAATATCTTAATATACTTCATTTCACTACTATTATATTATAAAAAATAAATAGTATAAAGTCTTTATAACTATAATGATTGTTTTTTTTTTGGACTTATTTAATGATAGTAGTGTTAATACACTTATTTTAATAACAAAATAAATTGTATTTAACTAATTGTATTACAATAAATTGACATTCAAATTAAATAAGCAATTGAGTAAATTTAGATTATATTTTAAATAAAATTTAAAAATTAATTGTATTTAATTAATTTTTTTAATAATTATAAAAATTATTATTTTTATTTATAATAATGACTTGAAAGAGTATGTGTTAAAAACTAAAACGTGAAAACAAAATCTTGCAAATTGTGTATTTATTATTTTAGAATTGTAAAAGTTGACTATTTTTCAAATGAATAATTCTTTTTTATTTTTCCTTGTATAATTACAAATACTTTTAAAACACTTGTTAACATAACTCTTAGAATAAATACCAAATGAATTTATATATTATTGTAGTTAGCTTAATTAATTACATTAATTCCCAGTAAATTTTGTATAATTGATTCTGATATCAAATATATAACTATTTATTAGAAATGAGTGGTTAATACTAAGTGCATGAAGTGGATCTTCATATTTAGAGGTGGCGGATTTATATAAGGATATTGAATTGGTGAGAAGAATTTATTGAAAAATATTTTTTTTACAGACAAAAAAACAAATATTTATACATATGAATAAAATATTTTAGCATGCGTGAGTGTGGTCACTTGGTTGTTAGAAAGAGAGAAGAAAGGAAGGGAAATTAGTAAAAGTAATGGTACGTATAGTAGAAGAGTTCATTAGGCGTCTCAGTCTAGCAAAACAAGGCACAATTGAATTCAATTGCAGCGTGTTAGAACTACAGTTATGGCCGTGCTATTGCTATTGTCCAAATCACTACACCAAAAAATAATATAACAGTACTCTTTTTTGTTATATGTATTAGATAATACGGACCTTTTATATAGTGTCCTATAAAGTATTTTCTAATGCGTTCTATTAGCTCCTATAAAAAAATTAATTTGGTGAACTTTAGATAACGTTTGTTAAAAAATCATTGTCTTAGGTCTTATAAAAAAAATTTGATTAATCTTAGACAGTGTTTTTCTAAAAAAATTTGGTGTATGTTACAAATCACTTTTCTCAAAAAGCGTTGTCTTAGGTCTTATGAAAAATATATTTTTGGTAAACCTTAAACATTGCTTTTCTAAATTTCTAAGGTCTTATTAAAAAAACATTGTGTATCTTAAAAGCGTTGTCAATAAAAAAGATTACAACATGAAATATAACAAAATCGCACCCACCAAATCCATTCTTCCTTCTTCTAGTCAAAACCCTTCATCTTCTTCGCTCATCTCTTCCAAAAACCAGAAACAAGCCCTCAGCGAAACACCAAAACACGAGAAACCAAAACGCAAGAAACCTCATAAACTCGAAAACACAAACAACCATCAGAAACGCAAAAACACAAACCACTACCAGAAATGCAAGCAACCGACCCTTAGACAGTAAACCTCTTCTCTAAAGTCTGTAAATCTCTATAAAAAATTATCAGAGAAAATATTTGGATTGTTATTTGTCAACTCTGCTTTCGTTATTTTTTTATGTTGTTGTTTTTTTATTGGATTGTTGTTTATTGTTGTTTGTCATAGAGAGAACTATAAGAACAAAGTAATAAAAATATGTTTATTGATGTTTGTCATTGAATTGTTGTTTATCAAACATCAAGAAATAAGTACTTCTATAATTGTCATATATATATGGTACTCCAAATAACTTTAGACAATGAATTAATTTTGTTTTGTATAAATGACTCAATGACCTGAGTTTATATTTTAATTCAAGGTACTTGTATGAAAAATTGGTGTGTCCACCTAAATTAATCAATAAATTCTTCTTCATATCTTTCCATAAGATATTCATGTTTGAAATTGATCCAATTTCGAGTCAAAGATTATGTAGTTGATGTATTGATAGATAATAAAAATTATTTAGATTAGTTACTTATTATTATACCATATATATATATATATATATATATATATTAAGAGTTATCCAAATATTCTGCGTTCAAAAGGGAGCTCAAATTTCGAAGAATAAATTGAACAAAATTATGTGGAGACTAATACAAATTTAATATAGCTAACTATTACATTTAGTGCATGATTATAATATTGTTATAAAATTTTTGTCTTATAAATCATTACATTGATGTATATATTTTTATTTGTCTAGTGTCCTTGTCAAAAAAATGAAATAGATAGTGGATATTATGTTATGATGTTAATAAAAGAAATTGTCGCTTCTAATCAAAATGTGATTCCAAATACAATATGTTAATTCTATTCTATATAGTATATATTAATTCAATATTTAATATTTTTATTTGATTAATTTTAACTTAGTTGCATTGTATATTTAATTTGCAGTACTTTGTTATTCAAATGTCCGAGTTATTTTGAAGATCAATTAACTGAATTTAAGAAAGATTGATGTTAATATGTGCTCGGATTAAGAATCATACGAAGAATTGTTAGTTTAATATTGTATTGATTGTTTTATCTTTGACAGTAGCATTGATTGTTAATTTAATTGTTCACTGTATATATTGAGCTTCACTGTGTTTGGATGCGAACACCTAACTCTTCCATTTCCTTTCCCATCGACATGTTGCCATTCCACTTTGACTCTGCACAAACCACAGCCTTCGCGCACTACGACTATGTGAAACATTTGATACCTCATATTATGGTGTTATCTATTATGTACTATACCTTGATAGTCGTTGGTAGGACCTTTGCTCTAGTTCTTTCTTATAATAGTTACTATGCGGTGACAAAAATTACTTCATTAAATAATCATATTATATTTTGTATTTAAATTGATCTAATTTTATTTTATTTCACAAAATTAAATATTTTAAAATGACCCCGACTATAAACCCACATGGGTTGTGTTGGGTTTGATTATTTACAGTCCAAACAAAAATGGATCGGCTCTAATCTGATGCTCTTATTTATGTACTATACCTCTTTGAGTTGGATCAAATCTATTTGGTTAATAGATGTTTATATTCAACTAGTATAATTAGAAATTCACAATCAATCATATACGTTGTCTATGAATGACAACAACTAAAAATAAAAGGTTCTTAACCATCGATTCTTTATGAAAACTGACCTAACAACCCACATAGATCTATGTATATAGCTATATATCCACAAATCTCTCTCAAGTTTTTCATGAGTACATAACCATTTCTTAATAGTATTAGTAATAGATTTTGTTGGAAAAAACTATAGATAATTATCTCAATAATGCAAAATATTTTTCTCTCGGTTGTGCAACAGATAAATAGCTAATCAGAAATTATAATTCCACATAGCAACGATAATTGACATAGACAAACATAATTTATAACGTGGAAAACTTCTCTAAAATTGAGAGAATAAAAACTACAGGACCTAGATCAATAAAAATTTTCACTATAATAATTAATGAGTACATCATAGTCTTCTTAGTAACACCGAAGAATATCAATCAAAAATAACAACAATCTTCTGTAAAACTAATAAAATTGTATATTAAAATAACAAACTCAATAGTAAAAATAACATACTAAAATTATAAATTAAACGGAACAAGTTTGCTACATACCTTTTACCACCACCAGATCCAAACTTTTTCTTCTCTTCTCCCCTTGTTACTGTTGCTTCACAACTTTTCCTTTCTATTACTTTTCTTTTGCTTAGGGAATTAAATCCCTTTTCTTCTTTGTTTTTTCTTCTTTCACACGGGATAAGTCCAATAAACCACATATTCTCCTTTTTTTTCTTCTTTCTTTTCTTCCTTTAATAATAAAATTAGTAATGAGCCCACCCAACAGATTTATCATTCTTGTTTTCTATGAAAAGTAAGTTTGAGAAATAAATCTAAAAGAAAAGACGAATTCGTGGTTAAATAGGGGAGTTTCTATAATGAGTATAACAATGAGTGTCACAATGTAGAGTTTGAGAACATTAATGATTTTTGTTTTACCTTACATTACCTACAATATTTGGGCTCTGCCAAAAGTCAAAACCAAGAATTTTAAGTAGTGGGATACTTCAATTTGGGTCAACAAATTTGAGTAACGTGAAAGTGAAGATAACTCATGAAGTGTGTGTGCAAACTACTAACCGACCAAAAACGATATGGAAATTATGATCAATAAAGATGATGGTAACAAAGACCCAAATGCGATATATTTGGCCATCTACAAGATAAAGAAGGATTTGTTTAAGGTCTTTCCGTTTCCTACCTAAATGGACTCTATCGATCTCTTCATTTTATAATAAATGATTTATTTGTAAAAAAATATTCAAAATGAATAAACATTTTTAATTTACTACAATATAGTATTAATTATTTTCTTCAACTTTATCTTCTAATTATTTTACTAATGCACAACTTTCAGTTTAATAATTTTCATTTTACAATAGTAATATTGAAGGCACCAATACTCAAAAAAATTATGTTAATGCTAAATTAGAAATAAACAGTTTTTTCCAAAAGCAATAGAATCTAATTAAAATAAAAGCTAAATTAAATGTTTGGTGGATAGAATCAATAGATATGTGTCATTTTTTGACATATTTTTTCCTTAAATTTAATATTAAATTATATTTTCTTTTAGTTTTTTGACAAAAAAATATTTTCTAAATATGAGATATTTTTGAACCAAATGTAAAAATTATCTTTTTAAAATTAAAAAATAACTTCTTTATCTATATAAATTAAAAAATTAATAAAAATAGAGTTTGTTAGAAAGTGTTTTTTGGTAAAAAAAAACATATATGTTTTATAACTAATAAAAAATAGAGTTTGTAGAGAAAATTTTGATATGATAAACTTTTTTTTTATATAAAATATTAAAAATAAAATGCAATTAATATGAAAACATCAGGTGGCGTAAGAAAACTTTACTTTTATTTATACACATATATATATATATATATATATATATAATTAATATGAAATCTACATGCGATATAAATGCGATATAAATGATTCGATAAATAGAATTAAATAGTTAAACTTTATTAAAAAATTATGTTAAATTAAAATTTATTTTGTTGAAATAAATTGAATTGATCCGATTTATGTTACTTGATCCGACGGTAGATTTTTCGTACTAATTGTTGCATGTACCACTAATACAATTAGTTAAGTTCAACCAAATGATTAGTTATTTGGTTTAAGTTGTCCATAAAACTCACATGACAATAAGTGAACCATAGTTCACATTATAATTCATAAAAAAAATGGCATCAAACCGAAATCTTCTATGGTTTTTAGTATAAGATAGTTAGTGAATAAGAGATATAAGGTTGATTTGGTGGATGAGTTAAGGAGTGAAGTGATTAGAATGTTAGGGATTCGATTTTTACTCTCAACATAATTAACATTTACTAACAATACTAACATAACATTGACTGTTTCTAAAAAAGATAGTTGGTGAACCTAAGTTTGCACTATGACATATGAAATTTTTCGTGGGTACTGGTACTAAAGACAGTAGAAAATTTTGATTCTACTCGGAAGATTTTATGTATCATTGTGCAAAACAGAGTTCACTTATTGTTCGATACCAAAGACCACCAAATATTTCATGTATCATAATGCAAACTATGGTTCTTTTATTCTCGTTTGAGTGTTATGTATGGACAACTTTGATCAAATAATTGATCGTTTGATTAAACCTGAGTAGTCGTATCAGTGGTACATACAACTTAATTAGAAAGTCGGCTATTTGATCGAATAGGAGTAGTGGTATGAATGCTACAAATAACTTAGATTAGAAAACCGACATTTAGATTGAACAATATCAATTGTGTGAGTTATAGAGATAACTTATATCAAAGAATCAATTGTTGGATCGAAGTGGATTAGTCGTATGAATGTTATGGACGACATAGATCGAAGAACTGATTCTTGGATCAAATTGAATTATTCGTATGAGTAGTACAAATTACTTAGATCCGAGTATCGAGTGTTTTAGTCTCTATGAAAAAATTGTGTTTTCATCATAATACGACCAAAATTTATAAATACACTATGTGTTATTTTTTGAGCTTTTGACATTTGAAAAATTTATATTGAATTCTCTCGTTGATAAAAAAATTCTAAATTTGTCCTAAAAACAAAAAAAAAATTCTAAATTTTTATGGAAAAATTTATAATATTCTAAATATGTAATATTTTGAAAAAATCATTTTAAAAATTAAAATGATCCAGATGAATTGACTTAACATAAGAGACTAAGATTATTAATAAGAAAATAAATTCTATAAAAATTAATAAATATATATAATTAAATTATTCAATATTTGTATTTATGAAATATATATATATATATATATATATATATATATATATATAATTTCTCAGTATATAGTATATATAATTTGTTATTTTTAAATAACAATTTGTGTGTTGCAGTGGCTAAGTACGCTTCATTAACTTCATAGGATATTTTGATTAGAATGTTTTAACTTTTGATTTTGTCATAATGGATTAATGGAAAATTAACATAAAATATTTATAAAAATCTTTCAATAATATTCATAAATATAAAAGAGAAAATAAATTATAAATGTTAAATTTTAATTGACATGACATGATTATAGATAATTTACCCGTAATTCGTTAAAGGGTATCTTATGTCGCACTAAAATTAAATAATCCATGTGGCAATATTGGTAAAAGATTTGGGCGGCAGGTGAGTATCTTTATAGTTTAAAGCATATAATAGTCAAATTTCCAGAAATAGTTGAAAAGGATTTGTGGGCATATCCACTACGTATTTAAACCCTGCGTATGCAACCCTTTTATTTCTTATGTCTAATCTCTAATTACCTTTACCCAACTTGGCGTAATGAGGAATGAAAGTGTGACACAAGTTGTTTCTTTATATAGAGAAATATCATTGGCAAATTCAATTTGTGCGCTTTAAAGCCCATGCACGTGTACTAACCATATGCTTAATTCCCTTTGGAATAAATCCAACATTCTTCGCCTAATTATTGGACTATTCTTATACTCTTTTTTTTCTTTTATAAATGTATTTGCTTGGTTGACAATGGTATTTTATTGAATGAGGGTTTCTCAAGTAGAGAAAATAAGAGGAAAATGAAAAAAAGATTTAGTGTAGAAGAAATACCATCAAATTTAATGGGACTTCAAAGTTCAATGGTACTACCTCCAAATTTAATTATAAGCAAAATTAACTGATTGTTCATATATTAATATTAATTAATAATAATGATTAGTTTAATTTAATTTTGTTGATGCACTCAAAAAATTAATCACATTCCTAAACTACTCATACTTTTCATATAATTTTGTATGAAAACTTATTACTTTGCAACACAATTTTCACTTGTGAAAAAAAAAACTCACTTTAATTGCAAGTTTTATTTGAAATTAAAACTTATAGAGAGTGTAGAGTTGATGAGTTGATATTCACACTACAAATTTTTAAGTTTGACAAACAATATCATGAGTGAAGATTTTTTTCGATTAATGCAGGAGTGAAGAAACCAAAATCCATTCAGCCTCCATTGCGTTGTCAATTTAAAACTTGTTATATTAAAGATATTTTTATAATAATAATATTAAATAAGAGAAATTAATTAAATTTTATTTATATTTAACCTACTAAATATATATTTGTTATTAAAGTTGAGAGGGAATGTATAAAAGTTGATAGAGTACCTATACTATACTCTACGATCAATTAGGTACTTAAAAATTTACCTTCTATAAGGAACCACACATAATTCAAAAAAGTATATACCATTAGATGAGAAAACACAGTATTTTTTTTCTACAATTATACTTTTTTATTTTTTGGATATAGTACCTCCAAAATGGAATTGAGGTTGAAAAAAGTTTTTAATTAAATACTGTGTTAGCATAATTCAAAGTCATGGCTCAATTTGGGATTTGAGATTCACACAAAATCAAATCTACATAATCATAAATTTTTACGAAAACACGTGTCTACTATATTATTAGCTAAGAAAAGTTACTAAATGGTATTATAATCTACTAAGCACCTTTAAGATAATCCAGTTTATGCTAAAAAGTTCTCGTTTACCCCACAAGTAAAAAAAGATATGATACTTTATTAAACACGATATGCAAGTAGCCCGAATCACCATGCTAAGGTTTTGCATTAAAATCAATCTAAAAAAAGAAGGGTATTGCATTAAATTGCTTTGGTGATGATTAATTAAAATCTATCCAATTCACATGGTCGATAAAGCAAAATATGTTTTCTTTTCAGTGTTTCAGAAGAAGCATTATTTAATATAATTGAATTTAGTTGGTAGAAAAGTGTAAGAATGCAATGAGAATGCACAGTGGATGTTGTTCCTTTTAGCGAAATCACACATTTCTTAATAGTGAAAAGTGAAAAACCAAAAAAAGTACAGATAAGAAAGAAACCAAAAAAGCTGTTAGATGTCATTATCATAGACTTCAAAAGTTATGGGTACAAGAGATGCCAATTGAGAGTTACCTCTCTACCATCCACCACCTTAATCATACCTCATCACTACCGACTAGGGTTGTTATGTACTATCAAACCTTCAATCACTTACGGATACAACATATATATATATATATATATATATATATCAAAATCTTAATTATTCTTTTTAAAATTCTTCAAAACTTAATTTTGATTTTTTTTATATAAATTTATTCAAACACAAACCATATTATTTTCAAGACTAATTATAATTTGAATTAATTCTAATTTAAAATTAATTTTTTGTTACGATAGAGTTAAATACACATTCTTTCGATCTTAAAATATAAGTAAAAATAAATTAAAAATTTGTTGTATTTAATGTTAATTTTAAATTTAATATATTAATTTTTTTTAATTATTGTTTATATTTTAAGACAGAGAAGTATGTTATTAACAAACAAGTTTTGTTTTTTTTTTTTTTCTTTACTAATGAGAAATTCAAGAGTATATATTAGATATGACAGTCTCACATAGAGTTTGAAGACAAGTTGTTCTAATCTTACATTTTCATTTGTGGGGCTAAAAAAGACCAAAAGATCTTTAATCTCTTCTCTCTCACCACACTTTGCCACTCTTTGCAGAACCATCTACAAGGCTCTCATAGCCCAAAAGGTACCATTTTTCTTCTTCTTCTTCTCTTCACTCTGCATCAACTCATATTTTTCTTTGCAGAACCTTCTGAACTCATGTGACATAGATCACAGAGTTCAATGTCCTATTATTGTTTGTGTTTTTACCCTCCCATTACACTCAATGTTCCACTTGAAACTTTTAAAAAATTTCTGCATATTCTTCAGAAAATTTTGGGATTTTCACATAATAAAGAACGCCAACAATCTACTACTAATTTATAATTATGTCCTTTTACTATCTTATGGCACATGAGTTGGTTGCATATCCGATAAAAAAAAAAAGCATTAAGTAATTCACTTTTGTGTATCTATATTTATATTCATTCACATGATATGATTTTTTGTGTGCTATTGCTATTGCAAGTAGTTTTATTGAATAAGGAATCTTGAAAGATTGCTACTACAATTTGAGAATAAATGAGTTGTTTTACACTAACAAATGATAATAACTCGTCAAGACAATAAATAATTAGATAACTGTCTTTTATTTCAAAACTGTTAAATATGATATGACAGATTGAATAGTTCTAATTCGATGACAATGTAAAGTTGTTTTGTGCTGTGAGTACACTTCCTTAAGCGTTTTGGTATTGGGATCAATAGAAGTGACATAATTCTGATTAGATGCAGATGAAGTATCCACATGATGAAAAGGTTTAAGAAATTAAACACCAATTAGAAAAGAAAGATTAAGAGATAAAACAAGGCCACACAAAAAGGAAGGAAAAAAAAAGAATCAAGCTCTCAGTGGTTGTCATTATCACCAACTACACAAACAAGTGCACAAAAATCAAAATACAAGAACAAATTTTGAAGCATACATTCATTCAAGTGGCATAAAATTTCACATATATCAATATGCATATGCAAGAAGTAGAAACAGAATAGAATAGAAGTAGTTTTTCAATATCAAAGGCAAAAAGTACATAAGACTAATGGGAATGAAGAGCACTGGGGGAGAAATAGTTCAAGTTCAAGGAGGCCACATTGTTAGATCAACAGGTAGAAAAGATAGACACAGTAAAGTCTACACCGCGAAAGGACCTCGCGATCGACGAGTTAGATTATCAGCACACACAGCAATTCAATTCTACGATGTTCAAGACCGTCTCGGCTACGACAGACCGAGTAAAGCTGTTGATTGGCTCATCAAAAAAGCTAAATCAGCTATTGACAAACTTGCTGAGCTTCCACCATGGAATCCAATTCCTAATAATGTCATAGAAGAGTTACAACAGGAAGAAAATAATGTAGGAACAAGGGATATGGTTATTGCAGCAGAAAATTCAGAATCTTCTGGTTACAATTTTCAGCTACAAGACACAGAAAATCACCATAACCATTCAGCTTTCATTCCTTCAAATATTGACACTGATGCAATAGCTTTTTTTCCAACAAGTTCTGCTGCATCATCCATAAACTTTCAAAGCTACCCTTCTGATATAATCTCAAGAACAAACAACTCTATACAGGATCTTGGTCTTTCTCTTCATTCATTCCAAGACCATGGAATGATGCATGGACAATCTCAAGAAGGTGGTAATCATCAAACAGGTTCAAATGATCATCATCATCAAACACTTTTCACTGATTCAAATCCTGTTGGATTTGAGGCTAATTATCATAGGATTGTGAATTGGAACAATGATGATCACAGAACAGGATTCGTGGTTAATTCAGCTCCATTTCTTGGCCAAGTTTCTGCATTTTCCCATAGGGGGACCCTTCAGTCCAGTTTTTCGCAATCGCTTCGTCCTTGGAATGATATTCCTATGGAAACTTCGTCAGTGAATCATAATCACAAGTCTCAACAGATTCAACAAGCTTCAATCTTTGGTAGCAGGTTTCTGTCTGATGCTTTGCCTGGTTACTGCATTCCTGCTAGAATTCAAGGTGAGGATGATAGCCATGGAGTTGTTTCGGATAGGCCTTCGTCTTCTTCTAATTCTCATCACTAACCATAAACAAACATCAACTCAAATCTTCCTTTACTATTAGGTATTCCACTAACTGCTTTCTTTTTCAACTTTTCTTGGACCATTATTTGGAACAAAGAATATAAAATCATCTAAGCTATTTCACATGCAGAGATTAGATAAAGTTAAGAGAGTTTGTATCTAAGCCATTAATCTTTGTTATGCAGGGCAGGGGCAATATTGTTTACCAGACATCAAAACATGGGAAGATTAAGATGGACACATATTGATGATAAACAAAATTTGTCTTGTTAGATTCAACTTTTCTGTGGCTTTATTTATTTTTCTCCTTATTGTAGCCATTAACATTGGTGCTTTTTAAATTTTCAAACAATTGAAAGTGGGTTTCACTAGTCAAATCAATGCTGCTAGATATATTTAAGTACTACTTTATATTGTTTCATGATACTTTGCTCAATTAATATATAGCATTGATGTTGATTTTGTTTTGATCCTCATTGTGTGGTTAAAAGAAGAATGAAGCATTGTTCATTTTTCCAATATAAAGAAAAAGTCAAGAATTGACTAATCCGAGACTTATGGTTTAAAACCTAGTGTCCTAGAACATTGATTATATTGCATATCGATTTGAACAATATCAGAAATTTAATGGGGCGTTAATTTGTAGTAATAATAAGAGTATAGGACGGCTGATAATAAACAATTTGCTGGTCCATTAGTTTGAATTTCGTACGGCACTAACATTAGCATGTGAAAAGTGGAAAATTGATTTTGCTATTTTATTATATGGTTTAGAAGAGTGTGATATTTCTAACCAAGTGATTAATTAACTTAGTTAAAGAAGAAACATTCACGACAACTTGAATTTTAATTTTGACTGAAATAATTTTTTTGTTAGATTTTACTTATTCATTTATCAGGAAACTAGAGAAAAAAAATCGAGTCTAATTATTCATAATTAAATTTGTCTACCAAATTAGCATTTATATTCCCTTTTTTTTAGGTGTAAGATTCAAAATGAACTTGAAGATTAAATTCAAATATATTAAATTGATTTGGTTTTTTTACATAGTTGGGGTTCAATCAAACTCATCTCTATTAGTTAAATTATATATTTAATGTCATTCAAAGTCGACCATCTTAGATCAAATTTAAACAATTAATATTTTATTATTATTTTTTAAATTTCACACTATATTAGTAGTGTTATCATTTTTTTTTTTACTTTAACCAAATGATTGTAAGAAAAATGTGGTTTTAGTAAATTTAGAGTTAATTTTTTTAAGGAATTTTTTAAAAAACCATACGATTAAATCGAACCAAATTAATATGTTTTTCATCGATTTTATTTTAATTTTTATAAAAATGAAAACCGCAAAAATAGAACCAAACTACTATTTTTTATTGATTTGTAGGAAAAATTATACTTACCTCCCCTCAAATTTAATCAAATGATACATCTATTCCCTCTAGTTTTCACTTCACACTAACCTTTCATGTGATTAACACTGATAGCACCATGTTCTTGTTTATATATTATTTTTCTCCAAATATCTGAAACAATCTTGACTCTCTCTTATCTTTCTCTCCATCTTTGAACGTCAAAATCTGAAACGACTCTAAAATTTTGGACATCATTGCTCCCATTATCTTCCTCTATATTTTGAAATGTTATTAAAACATAAAGTTTGATACAAAACAAGATAGAAATGTTATACGGTATTGTATGTGTATCTATTTTGTATCAAATTTTGTATTCAATAACATTAGTTTTTATATTTTAAGCTACAACGCTGGATTCTTCAGTTTCCCTTTGGGCTTAATTCAATTTCCTTGCCTGTTTGCTGTGTTTGGGCTCTAGCCTTTTTTCTGCTTGTTGTAATTGGGTTTGGCCTATTAACTAATTAAGACTAAAATCTTTTGAAAGTTTTACCCCATACCCCCCAGATTATACTTATACCCCCACAAACCTAAGGAAAAGGCATAAAATTTGAAACTTTTACCATTCCATCATTTTAAGTTTAAGGAAAAACTGGGCGAGTTTTTGGAAAATCTACCGGAAAACTTAAGTTTTCCGGTAGTTATAATGTCTTCCGAAAAACTTTTTTCAAGTTTTTCGGTAGTTCATATCATTTCCGGAAAACTTGAAAAAAGATTTCCGGAACAACATGAACTACCGGAAATCTTTTTTCAAGTTTTCCGGTAGTTTTTTTTTATTTTTTTAATTATAATTTTTTAAGTTATTTTTTTTCTTGTTATTTTTTAATTTTAGTGGGTGTTGGTGCACAAGGTAGAGACGGAAAAATCATCTGAACATCACGCGAGGAAGATACTTCTTCATCATCTATGATGCATCCTCCGGAGAGGATTCAACCGACAACGTCGACGAGAAGAAGACAACGGATGATAGTAGAAGATGACGAGTGAGACCAGGATCATATGGTTATCCCGGAGGCTGATGTTACTATGCATCAACAGGGATCCTCCTGTAGTACAAAAGGAGGAGGAGAGAAAAGCATATGGAGGAAGGACATGATGGACCTCTGGGGATGCGATATCGTGGAAGACCATATGATTTGTCCGTCCTTACTCGATGCGATCAACATGTTTCAGCTAGAATATGGTTAGGTCAGGTATATTAAATTAATTATTATTTATGGTGCATTAAAAATATTTTAATTAATTATTATTTTTGTTCTATATTTAATTTTAATGTCATATATTCTTTGTATACAGGAGCGACCAATGCTGAAAATTGTTGCGCATGAGAAAAAGCTGCAACAATTTACGCTGCAGGTACTCCCTCAAGTCATCGAGAAGTGGGTGAATTTGTCGGGATTGGCCCCATTACAATGGGGTAGTTTGAAGACGATTGACAACAACCTGATTTCTGCATTTGTGGAAAGATGGCATTCTGAGACATCGTCATTTCACATGTCATTCGGTGAAATGACGATTACTTTGGATGATGTTGCCAATCTACTTGGATTGCCTGTTAGGGGTCAGTTCTACAGTCCACTTGATGTAGATAGAGCAATGGCATGTCATCTTGCCATTACTTTATTGGGAGTGCCTGCGGAACAGATCTGGGAGGAGACCAGAAAGACTATAGGGGCGCATTACAGACTGGATTGGTTGAAGGAGGTATTCGTGAGGCAGTGCAAAGGAGATAGATTTGACTGTGCTGCTAGGGCGTATATGCTGAATTTAGTAGGGAGTACTATTTTCGCAGATAAGAGTTATACTGTTGTTGATGCGAAGTACCTCCCTTTATTCAGAGATTTGGATGGTACAGATGCATATGCTTGAGGTACTAGTGCACTCATAGTCCATTATGACTACCTCTCGGATGCCTGTTGTTATGCCACCAAACAGTTAGGTGGTTATATGTCACTACTATATGTATTAAATATTTTAATTATTTTAATTACTCTTAAATTATTAATTTGTATGTTTATCATTAATTTATTTAATTTTATTTGCAACAGTGTTGGATATATGAATATTTTCCAAATATTTGTAATAGAGGTGATCAGGGTGCTGATCTTGATTGCTTTGCTCAGATGAATAGATGGAGCTACAAACAAGGCAAGCACAACAACCCTGAGTACATATATATGATTGACGCACTGACACCTGCTGAAGTCATATGGAGACCATGAGAGAATCATAGAGATGTCGTTCCCTTTGATGATATCATGATCTACACCGGTCACCTCCGATTATGTACCACAATAGTGGCATACATGCTAGATAGGAGATTGAGACAGTTCGGATATATCCAACATATTCCATCACAACCACTTGCAGCTCTTTCAAGATTATATGATGCAGATGTGGAATGGATGGGATACATGACTCCTATCGCGAAGTTATATCATAGGATCCATCCAACTACTTATCCATCCGAGTGTCGGGAATATTATTTGGAGTGGTTCTACCTGGTGTCTCATCCACTACTAGTGCGACCCGAAGGTGTACCTCAGGTGTAAGACCCTTAATTTTAAATATTAATCTTGGAATTAATGTCAAGAGCATTTTGGGAATTTTTATAAATATTTAAATATGTATGTTTTGAGAAAATATATATATACACAAATATTTTTTTGAAGTATGAATTGAAATTATTGGATGAAAAATTAAATTAATTTAATTTCAAGTAATTAAATTAATTTAATTTCAAGTAATTAAATTAATTTAATTTCAAGTAATTAAATTAATTTAATTTCAAGTAATTAAATTAATTTCATTTCAAGTAATTAAATTAATTTAATTTCAAGTAATTAAATTAATCAAACCATTAAGTAAGGATTAGTGGCTAATTGCAAGACAATTAAAAGCTGGAAATCAGACAAGTGGCAAGTGAGGTGGCACCATGAGAGCCTATAAATAGGAGTGAGAAGGATGGTGAAGTCATAACACCACTCCTTCCTCCTCACTGCCCATATTGCATGTACCAACCCCCATTTCCCCTCTCATTCTGTCTCTGTTCTGCCCAGTTTCCCGAATTCAAATTAAAGAGAGGGAATTCCTGAGGACTCCAGTAATTGAGAATCCAAGCCTCAAACCTAAAAACCCCTAGTAGTAAAGTTAATCCCCACCTCAATACGTAGATAAAGAACCCAATTTTGCAGCAGCAAACTCAGGGAACAGCTTCACCGTTTTTAGACGCATAAAAGGGAACGCAGCAGGAACAAGAGAAATAGCAGAGCACACTACAAGGGTAAGGGCACCTTCCATCTTTTAGCTGCATTAGGGCAATAAATTTGTGTTGTTTCAGTTCTGTCTTTAAAAGAAAAGCTATTTTCGAAAATGACATTTTGAAAGAAAATGCATTTTGTTGATAAGTGATTATTTCTGATAGTTGTTGTTGGCTGTTTTACTGGTAAAATATGTTGTTTTACTTCTGTGTGAATGCTGGAAAATGTTTGCATGCCATTTTGGTTATGATTAAAAACGCATGTTATAAAACTGTCTTGAAAATGGCATTAAAATGCAAAATGCATCCTGTTGGTGTTTAGTTGTTCTGTGATGTTTGCATGTCATTCTGTTGTGTTTTTGGGAAAACTGAATGCATGCATGTTTGCTCTGGTATTTTGAGAAAACTGAATGCATGCATGTTTGCTCTGGTGTTTTGGGAAAACTGAATGCATGCATGTTTGTTCTGATGAGTGAGAACACTAAAATGCTGCATGATGTTATGATGGTTGGAAAAGTCTGGATTGATTCTGATGATTGATCATATGTCTTTGTTTTGGATAAACTGGTGTTAATGGTTCTGATTCTGTTTTTGTGTTGTGGGATTCTGGTGATGAAAATGATTCTGATTCTGGTTGTTTTGTGTGATTCTGGTGGTGTTGATGATTTTAAAGGAAAAAAGGATTTTAAATGAGGAAAGGTTTTTTTTTCAAAAGTGCATAATATGTTTGATATTTGGTTGTCATTTTTTAAATAAAAAAAAACAGTTTGAAAATGATTGAACTTTCACTGGTTTTCGAAGGTGTATTCGACTACAACATGTGTGTATTCCAATACAACCTTCCAGGTTTCTGTTTTATCTAAAGTTTTCAAACCTTTATTCGAATACGAGCCCCTGTATTCGAATACAGAGGAAAGATTTTTGCTTCTGTATTCGCATCTGTATTCGACTACAGGCATGCTGTATTCGAATACAGAATGTTGTTTTTCACTGGTTTCAATTTCTGTATTCGAATACAAGGAATATGTATTCGAATACAGATTCGTGTTTTTCCAGAAGCACTGTTTTTAGCTTCTGTATTCGAATACAAGGAAGCTGTATTCGAATACAGATTCGTGTTTTCCAGAAAATCAAATTTTAATCTCTGTCAACTGAATTTTAAAATGTTGAGAAAACTCTGGGAAGGTTTAAATGATTAAAAATGGAATCTGTGAAATGGTTTTAAAGGGGAAGGGATGATGTTTTGAAAACCTTTAAGAACATGGGAGAAATGCTGAAATTTTTCAAGGTTTAGTCTTCTGTATTCGACTACAGACATGCTGTATTCGAATACAGAATGTTAAAACTACAGTTCATGCTTCTGTATTCGAATACAGGGGGTCTGTATTCGAATATAGATTCGAGTTTCTAGAATTTCCAAGTTTTTAAGAGTGTTTTGTAAACCCTGAGTGTTTGGGGAATGTTGGGATTGTTGTGGGGAATTCAAATGGAACTTTTGGTGTTATTTTGAAGTTGTGGTGATGAAGTTTTTGAAACTTTACTGACGTAATGAAAGGTGTTGTTTTGTGCACTGAGACTGCCCCTGTATTTGAACACCAAAAGGATGTATTCGAATACAGGGTGTGAATCTGCACTGTTTTTGGCTTCTGTATTCGAATACAGCTCTGTATTCGAATACAGATTCGTAAAATTCCAGAAATCCTCAGTTTTAAACTCTGTGATTGAATTTTAAGAGTCTGGGAAAACCTTTCAAAGTGTTAATGATTAATGGACTGTTTAATCATGATTGTGATGTTGTTATTTATGACTGTGCTGAAATATTTAAACATGATGAAGAGCATGAATTGTCTCATTTTGCACTCTGTTTCTAGAGAAGTGAAACACTGCATATGCATGCATTGCATAGTCAAGTAGTACCCGCGATGGGCCACAGAGTAATGCGCAACCACGTGCTGATCTGTGAGCGATTGCACGAGTGCTGGTCTGTGAGCGACTGCACTAGGTACTGATCTGTGAGCGATTGTACCTTGGTATATAAGTGCTGGTCTGTGAGCGACTGCACTGGTACTGGACTGTGAGCGTCTGTACCCTGAAATGCGCAACCACGTGCTGATCTGTGAGCGATTGCACGAGTGCTGGTCTGTGAGCGACTGCACTAGGTACTGATCTGTGAGCGATTGTACCTTGGTTTATGTCAAACGTGCTGGTCTGTGAGCAACTGCACGAGTGCTGGTCTGTGAGCGACTGCACTGGTGCTGATCTGTGAGCGATTGCACCCTGGTCATGAGGGCCGTTAAATTGTGATGAAGTATTTGGTTTACATTCATCGATTAATCTATAACGTACTATTTTACTGAGAACTTTATTTTAATTCTTTTGAAATAATTTTGGGAAAACTCATTTTAATTATTAATTTTTTTAAAAAAAAATGCACTCGCGCTGTGTTTTAAACTCGGGGTGTTACATCAGGTCCCGGAATTTAGTGCACCGACCACTGCTGCTGATGCTACTAGTTCACAACCATCTACTATACAACATATCAGTGATCTTATACAACAGGTTTTGGAGGTACATGAAGCTCACTCAGATGATGAATTGTATTCTTACTTTTATAGAGCTTTGTATTTATCACGTAGTCACAATAATTAGTAGATGACTTGTAAACATTGTTTTTCTAAATATTGTTAGTTTGTTTTTATTTCATTATTGCTTCCAACCTGGTGCAATATTTGGCATTGGAAATCCATTTTTCATCTTTAACTACAAAATGCATTGAAATAATAAATAATTTTATTATTTAAAAAAAAGCATTACTTAAGAAAATAATATAATTTTACCTGAACCCAGTGACTTGCGTCGATCAAACCAATACATATGATACGATCATTTTTTGTCGATCCTGAATGTGAACCCCTCATAGGAAAGAAAGTCATAGGAAATGTCTTACCAAACGTGACGAGAATAATATTATATATTATCGCTATCACGTAACTCATATCAAGTATGTACATCCATTTATCTATGGGTTGAACACCTAAGTCTATCATATGGACTTATATGAGAAGCAATCTCCTGTTCCAAACTATGGTGGACCAAAGACCAAGATTCCTCACCGTGTCCAAGCAGTGATGCAATAGCGTGATAGCCACAATTTCCATCTGCTATCACATTAAATATGTCATCAATGTTTGGTTGAATAACATCAGGAAATTATCTCAAGAACAAATGTATTAAGGATTGAGATGATTGAAAGGGTTGTTTCTTTGATGAAAGAGAATGTCTCTTCTTTGATGATTGAGATGGTTGGGAAGTAGGATCTTCACAGTATGTTGCATTAACATGCTCAAAGTAAGAAGGGCCTCGATATACATCATATCCATCCGGCTTCTTAGAATTACTCTTCTTCACCCGTCTTTTGGTTTAAACCTTTTCAGGTGGTGGACACGTTGAACTTGTAGTTGGAAAAGCAAGTTCACACACGCACCTTACTCTTCAACACCCTTTTTCGTCTAACATCAAGTGATCGAAAGCGTTTCCACAAGGCATTCATCTCAACAGACATATCTAACTCTAATCCATCTTTTGTGTCTTGGGTGAGTTCACATTCCATGCTTAATTTCCTCCATTGAATATGAATAGAATATAAAGGAATTGGTTCACCCGTCAATTTATATTGTGCCAATTCACAAGCACAGGGTAACTCGTATGTGCTTCTGAGAGAGCACCCACATACAGATTTGTTGGCACCCACCGATTCAACTTTCTCGTATTCTTCAGCAATACGCGTTTTAGCTGCTTTTGATACAAATGTATTCATTCTCTAATAAAATGAGTTGTTGTGTTCATGCGCTTCACCATAAAAAAATTTCTAAAATGAGGCCCTGATTCTTTTATGTTGCAACCTTATCATGTTGTTCATAGCCTCCCAACATCTACACATGTCACTCTTGTTGTTTTCCAAAATTAACTTCAGTTTCCAATGAGCTGACTCAACTCTATCATTACATGTAAATTGTCACCATGGAGCAATCCAACAATATATAGTAAAATTACAAAATCGAAGTTTTATAGTGAGATGTCGTACCTGTTAGTCGTTGTGTTTCCCAAATGCAAGACTCGATTTATCCATGCTTCAAAAAACCGTTGCTTATGAGGAGTCAACCAATTTCTTTCACATAATCAACAAACACTTTACAATCGACAAATGATTGCTCAAACATGTGCAACCGCATTATATACATTTTTCCATCTAGAATACATAACGTCTTTCCACATATTCAATACTAACTCTTGTCTATCCTGACGCAATCGAAAATCGCAAAGGGTTAGCAAGCGCTAATCCTAAAAAAGAATAAGTTCTGGAATCCACCAGAGAAGAGAAAAACTCTCAAAATTAATTATTTTATTAAAAGATACCTTTTGTTACAACATAGAAAGTCTTTAAATAGATAATAGAAACCCTAGTACGAAAATTAGGTAAAACAGAAAAGCCCTAAATTAAAGGAAAAACTAAAGCGGCTGTAAAACAGAAAAGCCCGAAATTACGGGAAAACTAAAACGACTGTTTTGAGGCCCAAGACGAGCTCAAAACGGTTCTGGAGCCCATACATCATGGCAAAGCGATGAGTTGTGCTCGTGGCGCGATTCCCTTTTCTGAAAGGTATAATAATAGACAATCTGACACCGGACGATCGTTTTCCACATTTTCGGCTGCTTTTCTCCGCAAAGCCGTTTCTTCCTCGATTCTGGCCTTGAACCCTCCTACATCAGTCTCGTCCACTTCTAAAGAACTCGACCCCGAGTTCATACCAAAATAAAGGTCAGCGTCTTCATGGAACTCATAAATATCAGCCACATTAACTTCAGCAACTCAAAACCCACAATCTCCTGAGCTAAGGTAATCAACAAGGAAGCTCTCCTACTCAACGCATCTGCTATCTTGTTCTGGGCGCCTGATTTGGGCTGAATGATAAATGGGAATTTCTGCAGAAAACTCACCCAGCGAGCATGCATCTTCTGACTATGGAGGAACTTCTGGGCAAAGTGGTCAGTGAACAAGATAAACTCCCTCTGAATCAAATAATGCTCACATTGCCTCAAAGCTTGAAAGACTGCATAAAACTCCTGGTCATAAGTGCTCCACTTCTGCCTGGCATCGCTCAGTTTTAAGCCACTGGTCGCTTCTCTTGTGAAAGTACAACACCTACCCCTACTCCACTGGCATCACACTCCACCTGGAATATCTTGTCGAAGTCAGGTAAAGCGAGAACTGGTGTCGTGCAAAGCTTCTCCTTGATCATCGCAAAGCTCTGCTCTTGTTCAGGTCCCCACTGGAATTTTCCTTTCTTCAGACACTCGGTGATAGGCGCAGTAATGGTGCTGAAGTCATGCACAAACCTCCTATAGAAAGTAGCCAGGCCATGGAAACTACGTACTTCCGTCACAGACTTAGGTGCAAGCCAGTTTCTGATAGCACTCACCTTTTCTTCGTCCACCTGAATCCCATCTTCTCGACAACAAAACCCAGAAACAACAGCTTGTTGGTACAGAAGGTGCACTTCTTCAAGTTCATGTATAACTGGTGCTCTTGCAAGACCTGTAGCACTTGCTTCAAATGCCCTAGATGATCCTCCTTGGTTTTGCTATAAATCAGAATATCATCAAAGTAAACCACCACAAAAGAGCCAGTAAAAGGACGAAGAACCTGATTCATTAGCCTCATGAAAGTACTTGGGGCGTTGGATAACCCGAAAGGCATGACCAACCACCCGTAAAGGCCATCCTTGCTCTTGAAAGTCGTCTTCCATTCATCTCCAGGTCTAATTCGGATCTGATGATAACCACTCCGTAGATCTATCTTTGAAAACAACTTAGACCCCGATAACTCATCAAGCATCTCCTCTAGACGAGGGATGGGAAACCTGTACTTGATCGTTATCTTGTTGATGGCTCTGCTGTCAACGCACATCCGCCACTGATTGTTCTTCTTAGGGACCAAAAGCACTGGAACTGCACATGGGCTCATACTCTCTCTAATGAACTCTTTCTTCAGTAAATCCTCAATCTGTTCCCGCAATATCTCGTTCTCCTTGGGACTCATGCGGTAGTGAGGTTGGTTCGGCAGGCTGGAACCTGGGATTAAATCAATCTGATGCTAAATATCTCGCATAGGAGGCAAGTCGTTGGGTAGCTCATCCGAGACCAACTTTCCAAAATCCGTCAAGATTTCCTGCACCTCTTTCGGTGGTTCAGGCTCCTCTTTCATAGCACTCAGCAAACCCTTGACCACCACTGGGCAAAACCACTCAGTTTCCCTGAAGGCTTCAGTCAAATCATGCTCATCCTGCGTCATAACCAGAAAACTGGATTTCTCTTTCCCTGTTCGTCTATTAAAACTAGAAACCGGGGCCATAGCTATCTTGTGCCTTTCCCAGGAGAACATCATCACATTATCTCTGCCTTTATACGTGATATCATTGTCATACTGCCAAGGTCGCCCAAGTAGGACATGACACACATCCATATTCAGAACATCACACACTACCTCTTCCTTGTAATGCCTTCCGATGGAAATAGGCACCTTGCAAGTCTTCGTCACCTTGACCTGCGAACCCTTACTCACCCAACCCAATAGCATAAGGCTTGGCATGCGGTTCTGTCGGCAACTCTAAGTAGTCCACCAGCTTCTGGGATACCAAGTTCTATGTACTTCCGTTATCCACGATCAGATTACACACCTTATTCTTAATAGAATAGTGTGTTCTAAAAACATTCTTCCTTTGCCCCTCTTCCTTTGAAGACAACAGGACTCTCTGCAACACAAAATTCACTGCTTCTTCAGCGAACTCAACACCGTCATACTCGTTGTTTTCTTCCTCTTCCTCAGATTCCTCATTCAAAACTGCAGCCGTTCTCCTAGAAGGACAAACATTCGACTTGTGACCTTGCCCACCGCAACGGAAACACTTATCTCTCGTCGGTTTCGCATATGGGTTGGCTGACTTCTGGTTTTCCCTCTTGTTGTTGGACGTAGCACTACTAGTTCCACCAGTTTCCTTTGCTGAGGAGTTAGAATCCTTAGCAGCAACACCTTTATCCTTATCACCAGCAACTTCAGAATTACCCTGCGGAGTGAATCTGCGAAAAGATGAGAAATTTCTGGGGGATTTCTCCATCAGTTCTGCTTTCAAGGCTAACGTAGAGGCCTCCGTCACGGTCCAGACAGTCTGTAGACCCATCTTCTCCTATATCGACCCCTTCAAGCCATTAATATAGCGAGTCACCTTCTGACCCTCAGTTTCCCCTAGTTCGTTGCGTTCTGAGAAACGCAGGAACTCTGCTGTATACTCGGTCACGCTCCTTCTACCCTGAACGCAATCAATATACATCTTGTACAGAATCTGCTCATAATCTTCAGGTAAGAAACGCTCCAGCATCAACTGTTTCATTCGCCTCCACATTCTGATTGGCGCTTTCCTATGGTGTTGCCTCTAAACAACAAGCTTATCCCACCACACAGCAGCGGTACTCTTCAATCGAATTGCCACCATCTTCACCTGCTTGTTTTCTAGCACACCCATCACGTCGAAGAACCGATCAACTTCAATCTGCCAATCCAGAAACTCTTCAACCCCCATAGTTCCATAGAACAACGGGATGTCAGCCTTGACTCTGTAGTCGTTGCGATTCTATTGATTATCGAAACCCTGATTCTCCTCCTGGACCTCTTCTTCGGAACTAGAGTCCGATTCAACATGAGCCTACAAGCCTCCATGTGGACGCCTGGGCGGTTCGTCTCTCCTGCCTCTGTCCCTCCTATTATTTATGGCGTTCACTTGAACCGTCAAAGCCGCCACCTGAGTCGTCATCTGCGTAGTCAAAGCAGTAAGGGCCGCAGTAAAAGCCGCGGTGATACCTTCGATGTCTGCTCTTGTGACTGGTTGATCTCCCATGGCTGTTCAAGCTACGAAAAGAAATAGGAGAAAGCCTTTTTTTTATTACATAAATCTTTCATATGTTACTTTTCTTTACAAGTCATAGGTTTGTTATTTATAC
Source organism: Cicer cuneatum (assembly GCA_037974295.1). NCBI lineage: Eukaryota > Viridiplantae > Streptophyta > Magnoliopsida > Fabales > Fabaceae > Cicer > Cicer cuneatum. Next base: position 64,357,951 of record JBBPBO010001984.1, on the reverse strand, counting down.
TAAAATGTCAAATATTATTATGATTAGGATAACATTAGTAATATACTCTATGTACATTCATAGCAATTTTAATAATCTAATGTATTCACAAAATTAATAGACTAAATTATAGTTTTGGTTACTCTATTTTTCGATTCACATAATTGAAGGTACAAACACGAGAAGGGGGATGAATTGTGTTTGTCAAACTTGAATTCTTTTGCTGTTTTGTTGAATGTTGATGCGAATTATTGGATGATAAATTGATCAAACTTAGCAACGGATAATAACAACTTAAGAACACAACAATTTATCCTGGTTCACCATTAACTTGGCTACATCTAGTCCCTTCATCCTGAAGACTTTAATCCACTAATTCAAAACCTTTGAATTACAACACCTAACCCTTCAAGCCAGTCTTCTCAAACAGCCTGACAACCTTAGACTTTTGAGGAACGAAAACAACACCTTGACTCTACAAGTCAAGTCTTCTCCTACCAATCTGACAACCCCAGATTGAAGAAGGAATTTGCACCACTATCAGGTTAGATTACAAAGGTTGGAACTCTGCAAAGTTGCTTATGGAAAACTGATTGCTGCACTGAATTTCTCTCTCAAAAACATTTAGAAAATTTTGCTTTTGCACTCTAGAGATTCTCTCTTTTGAACTCTTGGATTGTGTTGAATATGAAGCTTGAGTTATTGTGTTTTTCAGTGTTTGATGCCGCTGCCTGAAGCCTCCTTTTATAGCTGTAGATATGGCTTTGTCCAAGCTTAAATTCGAAATAGATCTTGCTCAGATTTCCTTTGAAAATATTGTTGACCAATCCTGTTTCACTTAAATAAAAATCGTATCTTTTTAGCTTCAGATTGCATTTGAAAATTCTGTTAACCAATCTTGTTTCTTTTAATTTCAAACCATATCTTTTTAAGCTTCAGATTGCATTCGAATTTCTTCAAGTCTTCAGTGAATTTTTGAATCAAATCCCATAAATACTTTGATCAAATTTCTATCAAAATTTAATCAAGTCTTCTTCGAATTTTAATCAAGTCTTCACTGATTTGAATCATGATTTAAATTCTGGACCGTATGATCTTCTTATCTCGACCAACTCTGAACCATGTAATCTGATATGTACCAATTATGTGATCCTCTGATCTCGACCAACTCTGGACCATGTGATCTGATCTGTACCATTCTTTGATCCTCTAATCTCGGCCAATTCTGGACCATGTAATCCGATATGTACCAATTCTGTGATCCTCTGATCTCGACCAACTCTGGACCATGTGATCTGATATGTACCATTATGTGATCCTCTGATCTCGACCAATTCTGGGCCATGTGATCTGATTTGTGCTATTCTGTGATCCTCTTATCTGAACCATTGATCTTCTAATATGGACCATTGATCTTTTAATATGGACATTTGATATTTTAATCTGGACCATTGATCTTTTAATTTGGACATTTATCCTCTAATTTGGACTAAGTATGGATTAAATCTGGACTAAGTCTTATGTTCTGGACAATTATATCTTCTGATATGGACCAAGTCTAGATCAAGTTTTATGTTATGGATCAAGCTATCTTCTCGCTTGGGCCAAGTTTGGACCAAGTCTTTTGTTCTAGACCAGTTATCTTCTGATCTGAACCAAGTCTGGATTAAGTCTGGACTAATTCTTATATTCACGACCAAACTATCTTCTGGTCAGGATTAAGTCTGAACCAAGTCTGACTTATGTTTCCGTCTGATCTGGACCAAGTCTCCCTCTGACAAGCTTCCTTCTGGTGTGGACCAGGTCTCCATCTGGACTCTGCTTCCTTCTGATCTGGGCCAAGAAAGATATCCTCTGATGATGTTATTTTTCCTTCCCTTTGATGATATCCTCTGATTGATGATATCCTCTCATGTTTGCCTTTGATGACATCCTCTGGTATCCTCTGGAGGTATCTTTTGGTACCCTCTGATGACATCCTCTGGTATCATCTGGATGCATCCTCTGGTATCTTCTGGATGTATCCTCTGGCATCCTCTGGATGTATCTTATGGCCGAACTTTCTGGTGGCATATTTTATCTTCTGGTGACATCATCTTCTGGTGGTGTCATCCTCTGATTTTTCCTTCTAAGTCAAAATACAATTTTCATAATATACATTTGTTAACATCAAAACTTTAATTGCAAGAACCAACTTGATTCCAACAATTTTGATCTCTTTATCAGATTTTTGAACTTAAAAAATGATGATAGACATATTATAAACGACATGACTTACAATCTCATTATATAGAACTATTTAGATGCATTAATTATATATATATATATGTCGTTAATTAAATTACAAAAATGAATAACTTTTAAAGTTGAAACTAGATTTTAGAGAGTTTTAGAGTAATTTCATAGATATTAATTATTCTGCACCGTCATATCTTACGTCAGGTCATATAAAACAAGTTACATCGTCATTTTTTAGTTAAAAAAAATTATAATAAAAGACAAACATTGTCGAGTTTTAAAATAGAAAATCAATTTCGTAAATTGATAAGTTACATACTAAAATTGTAATTAAACCAAATTAATATTATACCATACATTTAATATTAAAATATTCATTCTGTAAAAAGAATTAGATAATAATCATAACTTGCCATTTAGATTAAATTATAGTTTTTTTTTCCTTCTCAAATCATGCATTAATAGAATTACACACGCATGCCTACACACACATACAATATAAATTTATCATATCATTTTTATTTTATTTATTGGTCTAACCAATTAGAAAATATATTCAAATTATAACAAATTTTTGGACATCAATTTTAAGTTACAATCTATAATAATTTATGTGATCAATTATGATTCTCCTATTTTACAAAAACAAACTCAAACTCATTTCATTTATAATTTCAATGCAATTAGGAGTATTTGTTAATATGATTCAATACTATGACTATGAGCAACACAATATTTGTCTGTCTTAATTTTGTATATAAATTTTTTGGTGTCTTGAAATCAACTCAATGTTTTTTAAATGAATTTAATAGTTGACCATTTTTATAAGTGGACTACTATATAGTGCTTTTTAAAAATGATAGTAAATTCTAAAGATAGTGTACCGTACTTTTTAAAATTAACGACTTACAATTTTCATCATTTTTATAAATATAGTTAAATATATTTTAACTAAAGAATCAATTAAAATTAATTTTTTTTCATATTGTTTTTATTCAAATGAATTATTTAAAAAGGTAGTTGAAGCGTAAGATTCATACATAAAAAAAATATTTATTATTAATTAATCAATCAAATTTGTATTCAGTTATTCACTTACAATATATATATCACATGAATCAAATGACTTTAATTGACTTTTTAAAAAATAATTTAATTAAAGTTATTTTGACCACAATAAATCTCGTATTTAGCACGAGCTAGGAGCTACACACTGATTAATAATAATTTAATATGATATACATATTTATTTTTTATATATTAATATCATTCAAATTACTTTCTTACACATTGAAAATAAAGGTAACAATTAATGTTTTTTTTAAATTTTATATTTTTTAAGTATCATCACGATAGACCATAGTCGCACAGTTAGAATTTATCAAATCCTTAATTTTCTTATTTTTGTAGTTACGTGGAAGTCGATACTTTATGAACTTAATAATGCTTCAAAGTCAACTCACAACGAGTCCTCGCTTTTCTTTTCTTTTTGAGATGCATAGATTAATTGCGTTTGCATTTAAATAATTAAACGATTTTGTTCACATTAGCTCTAAGATTTTAAAAATACAACATTAAAAAACTATTAAGAAGAAAACATTGATTTATGATTTATGCGAAGGTAAATTATTTGGTAAATATATTTTATTTATTGATTAATCATAACTGTTAGATCATTCAAATTATTTAACTTTTTTCATAATTATTTTTAAAATCATACGTATATATAATTGTGATATACTGATAATATAAAACATTTTACGTTTGACTATACATGATAATCAAACTCATAAATAATGAAATGTTGAAAGGCACAAAATCTACCATTGAAGTTTGAAACTACAATCTCATTTGATTTTAACCTTTTAATATATAACGAGAATACAAAGTTTTTGTATATTTATTTTTTTATATTGTTTCCTTTCATTAAACTATTCATTTTACAATATTTTTATCATTTTCCACTCAATCAAATAACTAAACAATTTTAAACAACACATAAAATTTTGTAACTTCCATTATTTTTATAAAAAATACACACAAATTAATTTTAGTCATCCCAACAATATTTCAAGTCTAACTATCTAAGAAATAACAGTCGCCTACACCTTCCTCGTTCCCATTAATTTTACCACAAACTACTTAAACGTCAACATTCAACGGTCAAAACACTTGAAAAATTGGGAGTTTCTTGTTACTTAAGGTCACATATATACTTTTAAAATAAATAAAAAAATTGTCACAGATTTTTATAGAGACTTATGACTTCACAACACGCATTTCACACAACACCAACCCAAGTCAAATACCCATATACCAAACCTCAATTTCTACATTTTTCATTTTTCATTCTTCACTTCATTTTTCCTATTCAGACACAAAAATATGAGTAACTTCGATGATGATCGAAACCATGATGATAATAATAATTTTTATCCATTCGAGAATTTCCATGGTGATCATAACAACGATTTCAACAAGAAAATATTGTTAACCGCCATAGTTTCTTTATCACTAGTATTAATTTTAGTCTTCGCTCTTCATCTCTACGCCAAGTTCATTTTCCGCCGTCAAGCTCGCCGGAGAGCCGCCATTCACCACCTCAGCGTCACCGTAGCTCAAGCTCACGCTCAACTAGCAGAACAACAAAACACCGGACTCGACCCTTCACTCATCAACACTCTTCCCACTTTCATCTTCAAAAGAAAACAATACAACCATGTTTCGAATTCCAATGTTGTTGAATGTTCTGTTTGTTTGAGTGTGTTTGAGGATGATGAAATTTTGAGGTTGCTTCCGAAATGTAAGCATAGTTTCCACGTCGCTTGTATTGATACGTGGTTAGCTTCCAAGTCCACGTGTCCGGTTTGTCGAACCATGGTTGAACCGCGGCTTGAACCGCATCCACGTGAGGGTCCCACTTTGCTTGAATTTGAACTACTTTCGGAAGGTACGTCGGGTGGTGGTGGTGGTGTTAGTGGGTCCCCCAAAAATATTTCACGGTTGAGTTCTTTTCGAAGGATTCTTACTAGGGAAAGATCTTCTAAGAGAATCCAACCTTCTAGTGCTTGTGATGATATTGTTCTCGATCATGATTTAGAGAGGCAGTAATCATGGTTATAAATTACAGTTGCAGTTGCAATTATAATTATACTGCAAATTTTTATAATGGAGAAAATACATACAATAGTAAATTGTAACTGTGTATCGTTGCAGAGACTTCAAAATCTACAATATTACATGTGCAACTGCTGTTACAAATCATGGCTGTGATGATTATCTTTTTTACAGATGAGGTATCATATATTGTTTTACCATAATTGGAAGTAGATATTGCAAAGAGAAAGGGGTTGAAAAATTGATGATGTAATTTTGAATTTTTTTTGTACATGATAGTCAAAATATGTGCGGTTTTGGTGTTGAATTTGAGCAATGGTATATTAATATTATAGTTTTGAGAAAGGATTTGGTGTTTGGTAACGTGGGTTAACGTAATATAAAACGAATGCTAACTACTAGTAGTGTATAATATGGGCAGGTTAGGTGATTGCTCCATGTGAATGTAAGCTTAGCAAATGTTTAACAACTGAGGATTACTTTTAATTTTTAACTTGTGTTTTTATTTTGTAACAAGGTTTTGTTTTGTTTTATTGGGGGCATAAACATAAGTGAACGAATTTGGCGGGGAAAGTTGAGAATCATGATCCTGATATTTGGGATTTGTGTTGACTTTCTCATGCAAATGTTATAAGGTAACAAATGAGTGGGTGGAATCTCGGATTTATGATATTTTTTTATTATCAAATTTGTAGTAGTATTTGATCTAGTTTATTGGTCCCTCTAATATGGACCTCTCATAAAAGGCATAGCTATCTGGTTACATTCATTTTTTAAAGAACTTAAAACATATGTCATCTATCTTAAATGAAATATAATAAAAAATATATTAAAAATTTGATATCTTTATTTAAAAATTAAATACATCAATTTTTAGATATTTTTTTATATTTAATTTTAGAATAAAATAGTCTTGTAAGTGAGATTTATTGTGGCAAGAAGAGAAATGTGGAGCTTTGTTGGCAGAGTGTGATGACCACAAAGGGTGTACGGTGATGCTGAGCAACATACAATTTTTTTACTCAATACCCTATAGTCATGCATAGACCTATAATTTAACAAATATCTTATTTTTACCCTTTTGCATTTCATAATAAATAAATAAACCCTTTTGCAATTTATTTATTTTATAATTTAATTTATTAATTTGTGCATTGTAAAAACAAATTAAATCTTGTTTTGAATTTATTATTGATTAGTCGGTGGCTAAACCACAATTTGATTGTGGCTAAACTTTTTTTATTTAAATAAATTTCAAAAAAGAAATTCTGGATTTTTCAAAAATTTTAAAATCCGGAGTGAAAACTTCAATACTAAATAGTTTGAAAAATATTGATTATAAATAGGTTTCAAAATTGAAAACTTCAGAAGTTACTTCTTTCTGGTTTTTTCAAAAATTAAAAAAAAATCCAGAGTAACGTACTTGATTTCTCTGAAAATAATTTCAAATGAATTTAAGTTTTATCTAAATACTTAGAATGATATTTTGAAATTTTAGATGATTATTTTTATGGATTCTAAACTTTTCTCATCGATATATTTGTTTCAATTCTTAACAAATTAAGAGCAATGTTATTTTAACACAAAATTTAAACATCTTATTTTAGATATATACATCTAAAATTAGTGTTAACTTGATCTAAAGAAAAAATACTAATATAAAAATCAAAATTGTATTCATATTGTCGAGTATCAAATTTTGATGTCCGAATATCTTTTTTCTAACAAATCATGTTTATGTACTTTTCATATTGGTTTTAACTTAAAATATGTATGTAATCAACAGACAAACAAAATTGTATATAACCATTAATACTACGGACAATATATGCCTGATTTCATTATACCAACAAAAAAAATGCCTCGTTTCGATTTAGTTAAAAGGACGGCAGGCTTTGACTTATAAGCCCAACAACTCTTCATTTCATACATCATTAGTTTATATTTTTAGAAATTTCAAGATTGAAATTAATATTTCCATGTATTACTCTTATATTTTTATCTAGATGTGAAGATATTTTCATGTAAAATAGTTTATTTAAATCTTCGATATTAGTTAAGAAAAGATAATAAACAAACATAATTATTTTAATTAACTATGGATTGGCATATTGGCATAGTTAATATTTAACAAAATTAACTAAGAAGTTCTGACGTTACTAAGAGACATAGTTCAAACCTTCAAAATTAATTATGGAGTGACTTATGTTTGTTTAAGATTCTTTTAAATGATTTTTGTAGTATTTTATTTTTTGTTAGAATTATTTGTAAAAAGAATTTTAAATACAAAGCTTCAAAAAAAAAAATTGGTTTAAAAAGTTAATCTTAAATATTATTTTAAGTATTTTATTTATTTGCTATAACGTTTTTTGGATAATTAAATTTTAAAAAATAATTAAAATAAAAAGCTATTTTAAGAAACAATTCATAAAAATTTATTTTGAGAATAACATTTAAAAAAAAATATTTTTATCATATTAAAATATCTAATAAAAAATATTTAAATTATTAAATATTAAAATTATTTATTTTAATTAATAACAAATGAATTTCTACTATATTTAAATAAATTATCTCAATCAATTTGAAGTCTCAACCAGTTATCTCATAATCTCAAATCATCCTTATAATCTCCTATAAACCTTTGAAGATAATCCACTAAGCATACAAGTTAGTAGCATAAGCAAAGCAGCTTTGAAAACCAAAAAGCCATTTACCAAAATGATTCCTACCAAGAGCACCAAATCTTGCAGAACAGATCCATCTACATTGTTTTTTATTATAAAACTTACATATTCATGGAGATGAAGACCGTACAGGGGATGCTTCTTGGGGCTTCAATATACCAACAACAAGAATATAGAGGATTTGAAGTTGCCAAAGTTTTAATCCACTCAAAGCAATTAGCAATTACCAATGAAGAAGACAGGGTGAGTAGAAATCTTAAAAGGTCACATTCATGCCAGAGTAAATGTCATAATCATAACAGCCACTAACAGCAGCAATAAATCCAAAGTAGTATTGTCTACTTCCATACAAATACTATTAAATCTACTTTGAGGTTAGACACTCACAAATACATTTACATTAGAACTTCACATCAAGTCTTATGTATCACTCACACTTAATTCAAGATTTTTTGTGGTATGTGATACGTGTCATTAATTTATTTAATACATTCAATTAATTAATTTGAATTTTTAAATTATTATCAATATTAACGTATTAATGTCTTTTTAATGTTTCTGCTGCCAAGATCTGGTTAAAATTGTAATTATGTGAATAGAAAATCATATTCCAATGATGGAATCTACTAATTACTGTCAACCATATAGTCACAATGAATGAGACTTTTTCTGAATCCTACCAAAATTTCCATATTCCCCTCTCTTATAGGAAAGTATAAGTATATGATATGATTGATACACAGAAATTCGTGAAACAGTTAAAACTCCTCCTTTATATATATGTACAGTGTGAATTGAGTCAAACTCACTATTTACATTTTGGTTTTTTTTAATTAATATGTCAAATAAAATGATTACATAACTGATCCATCACACTCACTCACTCCTACACAAAACCACGTGTCTTTGTTTTACAAATATGGATTATGAAAACCATAAAACAAAACATAATAATAGAAAATAATTCATCAAAGACAAGGAATTAAAGAAGTGAAAGAATCATCAACAAACATGATACCTCTCTCCACCCAATCCTAACAATATTATAAATCAAGTTAAAGCAGACACAATTGTTTCTTCCAACCTTTCTTTTGATGCCACTGCAGCACATGTGTTTCCCTGCATTCCAATCATGCAAACTTTGAGTGTGGTCCCTTTCTTTTAAAGTAAAAAACACATCACGTGCTTCCTCTGTTTTATAACAGAACCCTAATACTACTCATAGTACCACCACATCATCCAATAACGTGACTCGACTCTATTGTTTGCATTTTTTAATTCACGCTGAGTTTAATAAAATTACGATGTGTTATTGTAATTTTATTGAAAACAATTTTTTAAAATTTTTAACAAAATCACAAGTCATTGAAATTTGTTAAATTTATTATCATTCCAAATATGTATACGCACATAGTTTTGTTACATGAATTCACTAATAAAAATTATCACCAAATACCTAACAACCGAAGAGTATCTTATGGCATTGTGACACCATCCAATTTAATAGTATTTATAATACAATTACATAAGCAAAGAAAACTTTTGCTATTTTTTTTTCTTCTCCATTATTTTTCCTTCCCTTGATTTCTCTTGTAAAAAATGCTGCAATTTCTTTTTATAAAAATAAAAGAATCACAGTATGATCATGTTACTTATAAACTAGCTAATTAACTACTTAGTTCATACATTGAGAAGCTGTTCCTTTTCTGTGTGAGCATCACATATTGGCTTTTGTGATGGGGATGGTAAGGGTGACCCTGCAGCATTTTCCATATTCTTTAGGTTTTGATGATGATATACTTGTCTTAGTCTCTCTATTTCCCTCTTCAGGGCCTCTTGATGAGCTGCATTCAAATACATCATTATAATTACAATATTGGAAGCTTTGTTAAGCAATACTTCATGTGTCCTTAAATATATGTTATAAGACTTTTGTTTTAGATTTATTTGTCTTTTCAATTTTTTTTAATGATAAAGTATTTATTTTACACATGGAAAAGATTAAAAAAAAATCATCTATCTTTTATGAGGATTGGTTCAAAGAGTACAGGAAGTAAAGTAAGATAGGGAAATTATAAAACCATTAAATATAAGGGTAGTTTTAGAAAATTAATACACCTTTTTGATAAATTTATTACTACCACCTAAACCACTTTTTTTTTAAAATCTTTAAATTAGATAAAGAGAGGCTTAGGGCATGTTTGGAATAGTCATAAATTTGATGGAATTATCGTATGTAATTTTGACAAAATTTATATTTTAGACTTTCAAAAAAATTATAGTTTTAGATAAATTACTTAAAAAAACTCGAATTCAAATTTTAACTTAAATAATCTTGGAATCCAAATGGTTAAGAAAAAAAAAAAACAAACTGAGAAACATGCATTTATATGGAGTGAATAGTAACTACTTTGAGACAGGGCACATGATGATAGACAGGTTCATAAATAGGCGTGCATGCAAACACACTCACTAAATTCAACATAACTTTGTGTGTAGTCTCATAATTGGCTTGTCGCTTATAAATTAATGAAATAAATATATTGTATGCAACTCTCATGAGAAAGGGCTAATAGTTAAATAAGTTATTAACGGATAATATTTTCTTTTTATTATTTATTAGTTAGTTATAAATTAATTTTATATATAAATAAATGAAATTATTCAAAAACCTTATATTTTACTCCTATGCTATAGCTTATTAGTTTGTATTGTCCATTTTTATTTTTGTCATTTCATGCTTGACATGTCATGGTCTCATTAAGACTAGTACTAAGTCTTTTTTTTATCCTCATAAGTTCACTAATTAATAATAATAATAATAATAATAATAATAATAATAAATTAAATTAAGCCAAGAAATAGTATAGAAAGAAAATTACCATCTTTGAAAATCTTGTCTTGAGCAAGGGCTGCAATTCTTTGCTTGAGAGCACTATTGTCAACATTTAGAAGCAAACGTTGATGATCCAAAAATGCTACCCGTGGAGAAAGCACTGAAACTTCCGCCTTCAATATTGGTCAAAGGAATAATAATAAAAAGTCAATCATTATTTCTTCTAAAGTATACATCAAATTTTCATATTTTATGCTACGTACATAGAAATTTCCAAAAACAAAATAAATAAACTCAATAGGTGACAAACTAACCTGCAATGAAGTTACACTTCTCTCAAGCTCTGATATGTATTGCAGTTTCCTCACACGGGACCTTTGTGCCGATTGCCTATTTGCCAAGATTCTGATTCATCATACAAAATGTTTTTTAATTACTACTTCATTATTACTGCTTCATTTTCACTTGCAAATTAAAAATAATAATAATAATAATAATAATAAAGTTAGTTCATAGAAAAAACCATATTGATTTTGAAGAACAACATTTTTCTTATCCCAAAAAATAAAAAATTAACAAGATTTCAATTATAAAGAAAAATATGCATAAAAACTAATCAACAATTTACTATACCTACAAAAGAAATCTACATATTGAAGTAAGAACACATTCTCCAAAATTGTGTCATGTGGTTATTGCAAGTTTATCATGAAAATTATGCATATTTAAACATGATAATATACTATTAAAAAATATATAAAATTTGCTTTTAATTTCATCCTAAGTGTTAACATACATCAAAATTAGAGACAATTTATAATTTTTGTTAATAGTATATATATGAATGTTTGATGATTACCTTTTGACTCTCTTGGGATCAGTAATTCTATCATTAGAAGAAGTAACGTTGTTGTTATTTTGAGGCTGTGAATTTTCTTGTTTGCATTGGCTTTCAACCTCATCAGGTTCATTTTTCAATTGTTTTTTTTCATCTTCCTTCTCTTTCATTTGCTCCTCCAAATCATTTTCTTTATTATTCTCTTGTTGGTTTATCTGTTTCTCATCATTGACAAAGTTCTGATCCGAAGGACTCGAAGGGTTTGAGGAAGACAACGTTGGTGGCATGTGGACACCTGATATATCATCGTTGAACATGGACATGAATTGTTCATCATCAAACTTATCAAACTCATTGTCATGGTTGTTTCCACCTTGTTTTCCACGCCGACAGTCGTCAAGCGTAGGTGTTTCTAAGAAGGTGACTGAGTCACTCACCGACCTTCGGTGAGCGCCTCGCCTCGCCGAGGAGAAGTCAAGAAACTCATCCACCCATGAAGGGTTCTGATGATTATGATAATAATTATTTGTATTGTTGTTTGTGTTGACAATGTTACTGGATGGTAACATGGTTGAAATTGGTGTTGGCATATATTTTTTTTGATGAGTGGAAAAATCTGACCAACTTGGTGACATGTTTGGGATCTTAGGAGGCAATTGTGCCATTTGAGAGAGTTATAAAACAAACAAGAATTTTTGCAAACCTATAATATCTTGTTTTTTTTTTTTGTTAATGATGTTGTTAACAAAGGCTATCTTATCTGCTATATATATGTATGCACATTGTATATTGCATGAAATGAAATATACAATGTGTCAATGAGAGAGAAGAAATATATGAAAATGATGACCCTCTAACACAACCCTTTGATATAAATATGTATATCTCCAGAAACCACAGGGGAATGTTAGAGGGAAGAAAGCTAAAGGCAGAAATAATTCAAACAAGTTAATTAATTAAACAACATAATCATCAACTTTTTTTTTCTCTTCTTTTTCTTTATTGATGTGAAATATATTTTTAATTGAAAATTTTTGTTTAAATATTTAATAATTAATTAATATTCCTAAAAAAAATATTGAAGGGTATGCTATATTTTGTGTGTTGTGTAGTAGGGTCACATGGGGATGGGGAGGGAATGGACAGCTATGAACAGCTGGGATAAAGGGTTGGGGGGGTTTGGGACTCAACGGTGTTACTGGAAAGTCGCCAGTGGATTAATAACTAGTGGGAATCAGCCACCACGTGCCCTTGTGACCTTCTCTTTAGTCACATGCCCTTATAATTATCTTTTCTTATTACAATATTTTGTTATATATATAAGTCCCCTTTATAAGTAAATTGCAATATTAACAACTTCAATTATTAGGTAAATAAATTGAGTCAAACTACTCTAGTTAATTAGTAACAAATTTAGGTACATTTTAAGTTGTTAAAGAAAAATATCTCCATCAAATCAGTTTTTTTTTTTAAGTTTATTTATAGAAAAAAATTTATAAAAAAAAAAAAGGAAAATAGGATGCATATCTAGTCACCAAAATTAAGATATGAAAACAGAATTAGGTAATTGATTTGATTCGAAAGAATCGTGTCCACGTTCTGGTTAAATTTTTAAAGATTGATGATTGATATGTCTCTAAGACAAAAGGAAAGACAACCCCACTTAAGGGGGTTAGTGATTAATAGTGAAATCATATGGGTTTGTGATCTTTAACTAAGAGGAGATAACAAAATCCATGTGCATAAGATATTGTATTTATAAAGGGGTGTAGTGGTGGTGATGCATGGGGTGCGACGTGTTACATTAATCATTTTTTTCATTAGAAAGCTTAGCTAACTATAGGTAGAGTAATTTAAGATATATAGTTAGAATTCAATTGTACATGCGGACTCGTGGGATATGGGGTATGAGCTGTGAAAGAGAGGAAAAAGTGAGGCCTTCTTGTGAAGATCATGTTATGCTCCCATGTGAATTGTTTCCATGCACTATATGCTTTCTTTGCTTTGTCCCCAAACCATTCCCACATGTAGGGTATATGCCTCTTCTCTTTCTGGTTGTGGATGTGCATATATGTCTTTCTATGTACCTTCTTCCTTCATCTTATCTTAACATGAATTGATGTAGTTTTATAAGGAGAAAATAGCTTCACATTGCACACTCATAATTAAGAGCATCTTCGTGGAATTTCTTATTATAATCTATCAAAAAACTTCAGTTTGTAGCTTAAATATTCTCGTAGTCTAGTGGTATGAGTTGAAACGTCCAAGGATTTTTATAAATAAGGTCAAGCCCACATTACAACCAGGTCAAGCCAGAGTTTTCTAAATAAACTAGACTAAAGTTTTTTTTTAAAAAAAAAAAATAGATTTTGTGGAATTCTGTAACAATCGCTTGGCAAGATTTCTGCCAAAGACTATTTTTTGTAATCCTTTTTATTGAAAATTTTATGGAAAGGTTTGATGTTAACAACCAAAAACTTATGAGGTTAACTAACTTTAAGAAATACTAATATTTAGAAAGAACAAAAAATGAGATTCTTTTGAAGTTAATTTCAAATAGTGCAACACATTTTCAGCATAGACCATATAATAAATAATTTTTTTCTTTCTATTCTACATGTACATTCCAAATCGTTCACACCAAATGAAACTGTCCAAATTGTGGAAATGCTTAACAAGACCTGTACGTCTTAATTTTGATCATAAACAGAAAATGAGATACAAAAATCTTGTCCTGCTAAAACTCGCAAGTAAATAAATATGCAATGGAAACGTCTCTAAAATCTAAACAGAAATGGACATGCATAAATAAATAAAAATAAACAAGACATTAAGAACTAATGTATATTGTTTATGATATAATAAATATCAATGCATGCTAACTAATGCTATCATTCACCATATGCTATAAGAACTCAGCCATGAAGACAACTATAACATTAAGCCTTGTTGTCTTGTGCAATCTACGGATAGCAGCAAGTGCATGTCCTGCAATGCACAAAAATATTTCAACTGATCCGGAAGTCATGAAGAAGATGCATCAAACTTGGCTGAAACGTTGTGGTAAAGTTTATTGCAAATCAAGTTTATTCATTCTCTCAAATAATACATAGTTTAGCTGCTAATATAGCAAGTAAAATATACACACATACATACATGAACCACGATCCTTACCTGTTACAATTCAGTTGTAGAAGATTGCAGTCATTTAAAAATTTGCTTTATAGTATATTGTTTTTAAATATATATTAAAAATTTGCTTTATAGTAAAATTTGCTTGATGTAAAATTTTGCTTTAAATTAGTCTAATAGTTATATCTAAATATATTTGAAGTCTTCTGATGTTTGTCTAATAGTAAAATTTTGCTTTAAATTATGCTTAAACATTTTTGAAAAATTGATGTTTTGAACTGACATGTTGGTATTAAACATGATGCAGGAAGTTGTTGGGCATTCTTGGCAGTGGCAGCTGTGGAAGGCATCAACAAGATACAAACACGAAAGTTGGTTTCTCTGTCAGAACAACAGTTGATAGATTGTGATACTAAAATCGGTAACGAAGGCTGCGAAGGTGGTGACATGGACATAGCATTCACCTATATAAAAAACATGGAGAGTTGGACACTTCTAAAGATTATCCTTATCAAGGAACAGACGGTAACTGTAACAAGGCCAAAGCTAAAAAGCATGTTGTAACAATAAACGGCTACGAAAGTGTACCTGCTCACAACGAGAAAATGCTAAAAGCTGCAGTTGCTCATCAGCCTGTCTCCATTGCAACTGACGCTGGAGGTTATGCATTTTAATTTTACTCAAAAGGTATCTTCTCTGGAAGTTGTGGAAAGGACCTCAATCGTGGCATGACTATAGTTGGTTATGGAGAAGAAAGCGGTGAAAAGTATTGGCGTGTGAAGAATTCATGGGCAAATGACTGGGGTGAATCTGGTTATGTTAGGATGAAGCGCGATACTAAGGATAAAGATGGCACTTGCGGCATTGCCATGGATGCTGCCAACCATGCCAAGCATTAAACAGCATGCCATGATAATTTACCTGTTGTGGTTGTAAAATGAAAGATGTTAGCTCAAGAAAGATTGTTTACACTAATTATGAAAGGTTTTAGGAAGATAAAGCAACTATTGGATTGAATTTAATAATATGCAAGTAGACTAGGAAATTTTTTATGGAGCAGAAATTAGGAACACCAAGGTGAAGAAAAATCCACAATATTATCAAAATAGCAAGAAAAATAGTAACATGTTCAGCATTAAGAATTGTACCTGGCTCACTATAAATTATTTAGCAGCTAAGATTTAAGCGTTACAAATCTTTGTCTTACAGCACAAGCTATCTTCCATTCGTCGATGCTGGCCAAACCATCAATTATCTTCTGCCTCGCTTTGATATATGGTATAAAACCTCTTTCTGTCATCCCCATAGCAACCTTTCCAGCCAAAACATACTCACGCGTCTCCAAGCAACCTTCAATCACTAACTCGTAACTCTCAAATCCGACATAGTTACTCTCTTTCTCCAGGAACTCAATCATCTCAACAGCTTTCCATATCTCCTTGTTCGCCCGTAATGCTGCTAAAACTTTCACCACTGTTCCATGATCCGGGGTCAACCCGTATTTCACCACCATTTGCTTCATCAAATCTTGTGCGTCGGCAGTCCTTCTGACTCTGCACATAGCACCAATTAGAATGCCGTAACTAGTTGAATCCGGAATACATCCTGCTCCACCAATACCCTTCAGGACATTAACTGCCTCAACTAATTGGTCGACGGCACAAAGAGACGATAGTAGATAATTACAAGTACCACAGTCAGGATGATATCCAATTGATTGCATCTCAAGTAAAATATTAGCTACCGAATGAGACAGACATCGTCGGTCCAACCAAGCGGATGAGAGGAGAACGTGAGTCTGAGGAACTGGTAAGCAACCAGAACGTAGAGTCCGTTGCAGGACAGCAAGTGCAAGAGGGAGTGGATGAGAACTTTGGAGGGTGTAAGAAAGAAGGTAGGAATAGGCTAGCTGAGGCTTATAGCGTGGTCTGATAGGTATAAAAGACTGCAACATTTCATCAACAATTTGCATTTGTAAGTTCTGCGGAAAAGAAGATAAAAATGAGAAAGGATTTGAATTTAGGGATTTGGACAACTCAATGGAAAAAAGATCAGGAATTTTAACATAGTTTTTGGCTTCTACTTCAGCTCTAATAGCCTGTTCAAGCTTTTGTGGTGAAGACGACACTAAACGAACCGACGGACATTGATTAAGAATAGGGAAGAAACGAATAACAAATCTACTTCGCATTTTTGCCTCAATCACCAGTTTTGATCCATTAATAGAGTACCAAATCACCTCATGACATGTGATAAAATGACACCTGTGGCCCAGGAAAATACTCATTGGTTCAATACAGGCAAAAGGGATGAGGGTTAATGTCACAAACAGACAGGAACAAATTAAAAAATGTGACCAAGCATTGATAAAATGTCATTCTTTTCATGAATATTATACAAGTAGCCAAACATATAATCTAAAAAAAAAAAATCTATGATGATGAAATAATAAAAATGCATCATGCCATACAACATATCATCACTAAGAATACATAACAGCTTCATAGCAATGTATACCATCCATGATGAATTAACAATAATAAACACACACCAATACCATGATGAACAACAAACATATAAGTAAGCATAAACATTATGTTGCACTTGAATGAATTAGCCACACCACATGCAACTATATAGAAAGCAATCAATCATGTACTGAGGGTATATGCATATAATTAATAGAAAAGCTATAACCATAGATATCAATTCTTTCATACCTCCAAAAATTACAAAATCAGATAATGAGCTTCAAATGGGGATTAAGTCAACCATAAAATTTGAAGGATTTTGACCTTCTTACAAGCTGCAATATCTTTCACCTGAATAACAAAACTAACCAAAGTTTCAATTTTTATTTTCAAGTTAGAAAAGAAAGATTGGTTTGTGGGTGGTACAGTAAAAAGGTTTTAGTAGCATAAACATTTGTGAAAAATTGAAGATTTAGATATTCGAAGCAAAAGGGGTGCGTGAAGAAGTACCTGCAGAGTGAAACTGATTCCAAAAAGCGAGCCTTTGTACTCAGATTCCGGTGGTGGCGACGATAAAAGCCTCAAAGGCAACAAAAAATATTAATAAAGAAAAAAATGGAAAAAAAAAATTGAATGCACTTTTTTTTCTTTTCAGATTGAAAGGTGGACTATCAAAATAGTAAAAAACAAAAATTGAACATTATTCCCCCTACCCACCAATATACCCCCTATCCCACGTTCTACCAAAAACCACTTATATTATCCATTTTTAAAATAAAAATATATATATAAATCGACAATTTAAGTTTTTTACTTAAAATTTGAATTTTCTGAATCATATGTGTTAAAAGTAAATATAAATTGAGAGAAAACTCAATAGAATTATGTGGTGGATTTGTGGGAATAGAGGTATAATTGTAGGTGTGGGGAGAAAAAATTTCTAAAGATTTTTTTTTGGGTTTAGAAAGTGGGCTGGTGTGTGAAAACCCATCAAAATATTAGGATATGTTTTCTTTTGCAAATCTAGTTTTTATTTTCTAAAATATGTGTTTATTTTAATTTGTTTATAAAAATATATGAAACTCTTCTTTTTTAGGAGAAGGACATTTGAAATTTTTGAAATAAATTATTGTGATAGAGAAGAAAATGAAATGCTAGATAAAGACAATGTACTTTTAAAAATAATTGTTTTTAGTATTTTCATTATTTTTATAAATACATAGAATTATTTATTTCAAATGTCTGTTATTTTCTTATTAGTAACTAAAATTAACATAAGTTTATTTTAAAAATATTTTCACAAAGTCAATGGATCGTTAGTATTAAAAATATAAATATTATTTTTAAAAAAGAACATGTAATATAATCGGATTTATCTTTTCCAACCTAGCAAAATAACATATTAAGTAAGGCGAATTAGATTGATTAATAATCTAAAATATCCTAATGCATAATCCAAAGTTGATCGATTAGATAGACCATTTCATATGACCTAAACTCTTTATGTCACCCCTTAAAACAAGTCAGAAATGATTACAAAAATAGTGACAATTTATTAGAGTCTAAATAATGTATTATAATATTTGTTTCTCTATCTATATTTTGAAATAGATACACACATATGATGTCACGCAAATATTTTCATATGGCTGTTTTTGTTCTCTGTATTCAAATATGAAATGGAATTTTAAAGTTTGTGTAACAAAAGGTCTATTTTTGCTTAATATTTTATTTATGACATTTTATAGTATAACATAAGGGGTTTACGACCTTTGAGTTAGAACTTAATTTTTGTGTGTTTTATAATGTATTGTAATAATAAAATGTCATGACTAAATACAACTCCATAATGCTGTGCACCGAAAAGGAAATAATTCCATATTGCTTTACAGGTAACTTAAATTTCAACTGGGACATGATTTGCTCTTTATTAAAAAAAAAGATATGGGTTTAGTTTGTACTCTGTATCATGAGATATATTCAAAAGAATTGTAGTTAACTTGCAAAACAGGGTTGAACTATACCTTTTTCATACTAAATCATATTATTATCAAACTATTCACTAATATGATAATGCTTTCAACATGTTAAAGCTCAATTTAAATGTCTAGCCCGCTTTAAACAAAAGTTTATAATTGCTTCATGTATTCTATTTACTTTCCGAACATATTTTCTGTTTTTATTTTCTATAATATGTGTTCTTTTTAATTAATTAATATAAAAATGTGAAATTATTAAAGTGAATCATTATAATTAAGAAAAAATAAACTGTTAAAAACAATCTTTTTTATATTTTTATTGTTTTCATAAATATAGACAATTATTAAACTTAAGAGATTCTATTATTTCCTTTAGTAACAGATAAATTTAATACAAATTTTAAAAATTAAAAATAAATAATGTTTTTAGAAAGTGGGCGAGCTCCAATATTTGTTCCATGTGAGCAGTAACCAATAAATAAAGTATTTCTCTCTTAAAAAAACGAAAAAGAAAACAATCCTAGTTGCCTACAAATTAGTGAAATTACAGTTGGTAGTCAATCATAATGTACTATGCAACATATTATTAAGGCGTATATAGTGTTATTATATGCCAAAAAGTTAGCTTTAGTGATGAAATGAAACCACATTGGTGGGGCTTCAATAACTCTAACCAACCCATAAATTAGATCTATTATAGCCTTGAACAAAAATTGATCATTTGAGCATTGATTGATATGGTGGCTTGGGAATCAATACTTTTCCTTGAACTTAGTTTCTAATCCACCCACTTTCAATTGATCCAATATTTAGAAATTGGGCACTTATATAACACTTTTATTATCAATAAAACTCAACTATCATATTCAAAATAAATAAAATAGATAATTGTTCTCGATCCATTGATTTTACTATAGTCCATCAACATTTGTCTTATAATTTATCCTCAGCTCTATTTGTTGATGTTTTAAGAGTGTCATTTATTATAGATAAAAGAATATATTCAAAATAAATAAATGAATTAAAAAAAAATTATAAACATATATTACTCAATTTATAAGCTTGTTTTTCTAACGATGAGATAAACACTTAAACTTAATATAGAAACTTAATAATATCAAGTTTATCTACATTAAAATAAGATACAGTTTAAAAAAATTTATAAAGACTTATATCGTACGCCTTATAAATCGATTTTGTAATAACACGTTAAATCTTAATAATTTTTGTTTATATATGTAAATTGTTTAAATTAATTATATCCTGATTTTGTTGTGTAGTTAGCTATTAACCAAACAATATTGATATTCTAAGTACTAATTATTGAATCTCTCCCTTGTACAATACTTAACCAACTAACACCACTCACTACAACACCAAACAACTCCTTTTGTTGATGATCTAAAACTCTGTCCTTCCCCTTAAAGAAACAGAAAAACAAAATGCAATAATGGTCAAGCTAAAAGAGATACACTAAAGTTGGTGCCATAGGACTTGCCTTATTAAATGCTTCACTTCCCCTCCTTTTCTATTCAAATTTCAAATTCACACCTCTTTCTAAAACACTAAACACTTTTTTCTTCTTTTCATTGCTCTACTTTTAGTTCAAATAATTTCAAGGGAAACAAATATAGAGTCATGGAAACAACAAAATGGTAGAGAAAGCTTTAGTGAGGAAATAAGCTTTGGAAAAAAAAAGGGGTCTGAAAATGAGTACAGCAAGATTCATCAAATGTGTTACTGTTGGAGATGGAGCTGTTGGAAAGACTTGTATGCTCATCTCTTATACTAGCAACACATTTCCTACGGTATGACAAACAACACATCATGTTTTGTTGTTTTAACATGTAAATTTGTTACGGTCTTAGCTAAAAATTATTTAAGTCAGAATTTGAATTAAGGTTATTCTGTTCTTAATGAAATTCATTTGTTCTTCTCTTATTGTTATTTTTTTGAAGGATTATGTGCCTACAGTTTTTGACAACTTCAGTGCAAATGTTGTGGTTGATGGAAGCACAGTTAATCTTGGATTATGGGATACTGCTGGTAAAATGATCACTTTTAAAAATTGAAACTTTGTTAATTTCTTGTGTAGTTATTATTTTTCCAAATTTTACTAATTTATTTTTGGTTTATAAATTCAGGACAAGAGGATTACAATAGGCTTAGGCCTTTGAGTTACAGAGGAGCAGATGTGTTCTTGTTGGCCTTTTCCTTACTGAGCAGAGCCAGCTATGAGAATATCTCTAAAAAGGTATAATTGTGAGTAACATTTTGTGAATTGTGATTATATGGTATAATTATATTCAATAGAATTTAACACTTGGGATAATTTTATGTATGCAGTGGATTCCTGAACTGAGACATTATGCACCAACTGTACCAATTGTACTTGTGGGAACCAAACTTGGTAGGAGCTAAACATATATATAACTTACTTTGCAATTTCGTATTAATTATGCTATAAGTTTAGACTTTGGTAATTTAAATGATTAATTGGATTTTTATTTTATATTGGTTTCTAGATTTGAGGGAAGATAGGCAGTATTTGATTGATCATCCTGGAGCTACACCAATTACTACTGCCCAGGCAAGTCATTTTTAGCTAAAGCTGTCTTTTGGTTATATTCAAAGAAAATTTTTAGAAATTGGATTCTCTGCGGTCACGCAGTTGAAAAACTTGGCCGTTGATGACGATCAAACAACTCGTATTAGCTAGTTTATGTTAAAATGCGAGTTGTCTTATTTTTTGTTCAACGACCGAGATCTCTTGACTGCGTGAATGCGGTAAACCTTGTTGAATTTTTTATGGTTTTGTTTTAGAGTACAATTAAATCATGTAAAATGAATGGACAGGGAGAAGAGCTGAAAAGGGCAATTGGTGCAGCTGTGTACTTAGAATGCAGCTCAAAGACTCAGCAGGTTCTGATTATTTAATACTTATACAGTTATACTAATTAATACTAACTTTTAGATTTGTCTAAGCAAGGTTCAATAGAAGACTGCTTTAAAAATAATGTTAGCATAACATGTTTCTAATTAAATAATAAATATCGTTTTAAATATAATTTTAATACATGCAATTACACCTTTTTTTTTATGTTCCTCAATGTTTATTTTTAAATTCAATTTCTCTTGCAAATTCAAAAGGGGTTGCTTTTTAATCCTTGACATCAGTTTATTGAACTACATATGACATTAGGAACTTAAAAACAGCATTTTTTTTTAATATACATGAATTGAATTTATTTCAGGATAAAAAAATTGAATTTAAAAAAAAAAACTTATTAAAACCAAAACACAGATTGTGAGAACTAAAATCATAAATTTAATATTTAAATATTTAATTATTAGCCTTGGTCTAATTTGATGTGTTTATTTCAGAATGTGAAGGCTGTGTTTGATGCTGCAATCAAGGTTGTTTTGCAGCCTCCTAAGACAAAGAAAAAGAGAAAGAAAAACAGATCATGTATTTTCCTTTAATTGGTTGTTAATTCATGCTTGATTCATGTTGTAACATTTTATTGTACGGTTCAGCCTTTTGAACATATGTATTCCAAACTCTACCTTCATTACGTTTCTTGTATTTTTTTTTTGTTGATGGGTCCAAAATATGTTCCTATGTTATATGTAACTGGGTATTCAATGATAAATTTTGTGATAAGAAATAATGGCATTAATGTTGCTCACAATATTTCATAGTATATTTTTTAAAAGATTCTAAATAAAGAAATCTAATATTCCATCTATTTCTCCATTGGATTTCAATCCATTCCATCCTTTTCTATGAATTCAAATATATAAATATAGTATTAGTAGTAGTGGTTAATATTCCTAACATTATTTATTATTGTGATTAATTAAACATATGATTCAGATCCCTTTCACAAGCTGTAAAAAAGCTTTTAAGTTTTGTCATTTAATTGTAACAAAGGCCGAAAGGTTAAGCAACTATAATTTTTTATGGGCTTTGAACCCACATAAACAGCAACAATTACATCAAGCTATGGATACGGAACAAAAATCATAAAGTATTATAATTAAATCCTATAAAACTTAAACACGATTAGTAAAATATTAATTTGTTAAAACTCCAATAATTAACAATGAAGCGTCTGTAGCTCAGTGGATAGAGCGTCTGTTTCCTAAGCAGAAAGTCGTAGGTTCGACCCCTACCTGACGCGTTTTAATTATTTATTATCTCTATTTTCAATGCAATTTTACAAGTTTTAATGTTTTTTTTATTGTAATAGTCAATTATTACTATATACATAAATTTTCAAATATTATTTTATTTTACATAAATAATAGTTGAAAATACACAATTAATTAACATAATAATTTAATAAAATGATTTTTTTTTATTTTAATTATAGTATTTTTATAATATGTGTACAAAAATCTTAAATGATACTTATTACTATTTAATATAAGATAAAAGGAGTATTTGTTTGAATTTCAAACATTAGATTAATATGATTAAATATTTTTTTTAAATTGTTAAATTAAATTAACTCTTTACCAAAAGTAAATTTTATTAAAAATATTAAATTACATTAACTTTTTTACCAAAAAATAACATGTTATTTTAGACCGGTCAAATTGATAAAAAAAATATATAAAATGTTAGTATAATTACCATCAAATATAATTTTATATTTTTTTATTTGAAATTGTCCTAAAATGTAATAGTTAAATATTAATAATAATAAGAAGAAGAAAAAGAGATAGCAACTTAATATTTTTTTGGTTGATAAATAACTTAATATTTTAACATAACTTTTAATATATTCTAATTTGAGTTTAAGAAATATAAAGAAAATTTATAAAGACTAAGACAAAACTACAACAATTAAAAGTAAAAAGTTATATATTTGAAATTACTAAAAAAAAATTGTAAAAATTAAAAGTAACAACTGATATATTCTAATATATTTGTAGATATTAAAATATATTTAAATTTATTTTAATTCATTTTTTATTGTCAGATTAATTTGGAACACGGTTAATGTTGTCGAAAAATAAAATAAATGCTTTTATGAAATTGCAAGAATATTGCTATTATTATTATTATATGAAAAGAAAAAAAATTATATATTATTAATGTAAAATTTTCCATTAACAGCTAATAGAAATAATAAGTCCTAGTTACAAAATAACTATCAAATGAATTATTTGTATTTGGCAGTAAAATTATTTATACTAATTAAACCTTTATATTGATAAACAATTAATAATATAATTATTATTATTTAGGGAAAAATTGAAAACAGAAGAAAAATGATTTGAGGCGTGATTTGTTGTGACTCCTTTTCTGAACAGTCGCAAACATTTCCAATTCAATTTCCTTCCTCGTACACTCTCCCTCTTTCTCTACTTCTTCCTTCCCTTCCTTCCCTTCCTTCAAACTACCCTTTTGTTTTCAATCACAAATAAACTTACTTCCTCTTAACCCATTTTCATTTTCGATCTATCTTCAAAAAACAGCGACATCCCTTTTGATCCAATCATCATTACAGTAATGGGTGCCGCCGACGAAGAATATGATTACTTGTTCAAGTTGGTTTTGATCGGTGACTCAGGTGTTGGAAAGTCCAACCTTTTGTCTAGATTCACTCGAAATGAATTCAACTTGGAATCCAAATCCACCATCGGCGTTGAATTCGCTACTCGCAGTGTTCGTATTCTTGACAAACTTGTCAAAGCCCAGATTTGGGACACTGCTGGTCAAGAAAGGTCGCGCCTTTTTATCACTACTCTTCTTTTGTTTTTTTTTTTCTTTCTAATTCACTTGATAGTCGAGGATTTAGTTGTTGATTTTTTTAATGGGTTTGTTTTGTTTGGTTATTTGATGAATTGAATGGTGTTAAAATGCTAAAGTTTGTTTTTTATTTATGTATGGTGGTTTTCGGATTTTTGCTTTTGATCTTATGTTTTAGGACAATGATCTGTCAATTTGGTTCGTCAAATTTACGAAATATCAAATTGCTCCCTTAAATTATCTAATATCAGTCAAAATGCTCCTTGAACTTTCTTACCCCGACTTTCAATAATTTGAGGGAACAATTTGATATTTGGCAAATTTGAGGTCTCAAATTGACTGACATAATTTCAGGACCCAAAATCGTGGTTTACTCCTGAGAATGAATGGGGTTTAAGAATGTATAATACGTTTTTTCAGTTTGTTGGGGTTCAACAAAGTTATTATCAAATTCAGGTTGTGATTTTAGTTGTGGTTATGTTTTAATTTTGTGGAAAATTTTCATTTTGGGATTGGGCGACGGTGATCGCGGTTACACCGTGATTCTTGATATTGTGAAGAATTGCGAATAAATATTACTGATGTTGCCTCAAATACAGACACAAAAACATCGAAAGGCATGGATGGTAGAGCCAAACTATTGTTTATTTCTTCTATATACATGAGTTTTTTTTTTCCTTCAAAATTCGCAATTTTTTATATATCCATTTGGAAATTACTTGTAATTTTAAATAAATGCTAATTTGTGGAAATTTAAGAGTTATATTCTAAGAGATGGATAAATGTAACTTGATAACTCCACTCCCTTTTGTATATAGAGAGACTTGTGAAGTATTGAAGTATCTCTAGCATTTTGTGATCATGTAGGATCTCCAATCAAAACCTAGAGAATGGAGGGTTTGAGTGATCATTTGATGTGTGGGTATGGTAGGTTGATATACATATTAGGTTGAGATGATGAATAAATTATGCTAAGGTGTATGTCCTTTAAATCCTACTTCTAGATTGAGAATCACCTTGACAGAAGAAATCAGCCATTAAGATGTCTTACTTTTTCCTCTAAAATTTGAGTTCAATTTAGAGATTTTTTTTGTCTACAATGTGATACTTAATACTAATCAAACCTAGATAAATTATACAACTTATTCCTGAATCTTGTAGTCTCGTTCTTTTTTATGCATCATCGCAGATATCGTGCAATCACAAGTGCTTACTACCGTGGAGCCGTTGGTGCACTGCTTGTGTACGATACTACAAGGCACGTGACATTTGAAAACGTGGAAAGATGGTTGAAGGAGCTTCGAGATCACACCGATGCCTACGTGGTAATCATGCTTGTAGGAAACAAAGCAGATCTTCGACACTTGCTTGCTGTGTCCACAGAAGAAGCCACCGCATTTGCAGAGAAAGAAAACATATATTTCATGGAAACTTCTGCGCTCGAGTCGTTGAACGTGGACAATGCTTTCGTCGAAGTGCTCACTCAGATATACAATGTTGTGAGTAGGAAGACACTTGAGAAAGCGAATGACTCTGCATCTTTGTCTAAGGGAGAGACCATCAATATTGGTAGTAAAGATGATGTTTCTGAGTTTAAGAAGAGTGGATGCTGCAACACTGCATAGTTTGAATTGAAAGATATATACATTAGAAGAGGAAGATCTTAGTTACAGAGCAAAATAGGATGCTGATGATTCAACTGAATTTTTATCATTTTGGGATCCATATGAAATGTTTTGATATTTGATACCTTTTTTTTACCATTCAACATTTTACATGTCTCCTCCTATTTGTTGTGGGATGTTCATTATTTTGTGGTGTGTTTTTGTTTGCTGAGATATAGGATTTTGTCTCATGAGCCTATTGTTGTTATAATTCAGGTGTTGTTACATTCAAATTTCTACCTTGATCTGTCTTTTTGCAGGTGTGGCAATTTGATGAACTCTCGTGCCATGTTAAGTTAAAATTAATGTGAAAATGAGGCATTTAGTGTCATTCTAAACTAGTTTTACACTCTCCAATGTAAATATAGTACTACCTCATTTATAAGAGAATGTTAGGTCGGTACAAATTAATATATTTAATCTTAAATTTGAATCACATACATTAAATTTTTGTTGATTTAGCTGTATCTTATACATAAACTATATTACAAATTTAAAACAATGTTGTCAGAAAGCTACTCACAACATGTGATTTATAAGGTTCAGTTTAATTGATAAATGCTGATATTGAAAGACTAAATCTCATGTTCTGGATTTGAACTCATAACCTCACAATAATATACGAGTTTATTTACCATTTTATCTATATTAAAACAAAAATTATATTTATGTGACAATATAATGAGTTTTCATTAAACCTCTATGTAAAATTAATTGTGCAACTCCATTAAATTTCAAACTAATTTATAGTGACAATGAATACTTTTGTGTATACTCATTCAAGTTCGATATGGATATTCATTAAACTCTTAATATTTTAGTTATATATAGTAATTAATATCAACAAGTTAATAACAAATTAATAAGAAAACTTGAAAAATAAAGTATACAATATCAGTCTTTAAAAAGATAACACTTAAAATTAATATTAATTCCATATATTTGTCAAGTATTATATTTTTATATGTTATATATAACATATACTTAATTTTAAATTTTATTTATTTATTACTTTTATTACTATAAATAAAAAGGATTGGAAGGTGAGATTCTGTTATAGGTTGTGATTTGTTCCTAGTTGTGTAAAATGACTCTCTATATGCATGGAAAGATTGATCTTCCTATGGATTGTGTGGCGACAAAACAAAGTGATCCAAACACTTTTAACTAGTAAGTTTGTACTTAATTATGAACACCCGTTAAAAACAAATTTGTCTCTAAAGATAAACATCATTTTAAATTATTAAGTGCTTTTATTATTATTTTCCACACATACTCTTTACTAATATTATTAATTTGAAATGGTCGTTATATTTTGGGATAAATTTTTTGTTTATAGAGGGCGGTTAACAAAAGCTTTCAAATCCAAGACACTCATATCTTAATACTCTTGCTCAAAAGTCTTCAAAAACACTCAAACAAAGAGGAAACAGGTGGTTACCAAATTAGAGCAAAAGTTAAGGGTGAAACCAATTATCACTTATGCTGAGGTATTTAAAGAGAGTTCTCCCTTCAATTGAATGATAGTAAGTTGTTTAGATCCACGAGACAGGCTATGGAAGTTGTCGGAGGGAGCCTAAAGGAGTCATATGGGCGTATATGGAATTATGGCCATGAGTTAATAAGGAGAAATTCTGGCTCAACGGTTAAAATTAATTGCATCCTCATTCTTGAAGCTCTACCACATTTTAAAATAATTTACATTTGCTTGGATGTATGGAAAATAGGGTTTAAGGCTATTGTAATTGCATACAATTAGATTTTTGTAAACAATCATATTTTTGTAATTGCATGTGCTATTGTTGATGTAGAGAATAAGGACAATTGAAAATGGTTCCTTATACTTATGTATGAGGAATTGGGAGACTATGTGCAGTATGGTTGGAATTTCATGAGTGATATGCAAAAGGTATGTATGATTATTTTGTACTATTATGAAAATTTTTACACTTGGACTACAATGACAGTGTGTTGTAACATATAGGGATTAAAATGTAATATTGTTTTACATAAATGTAGAGTTTAATTTCATCTATGCAAGAGGTTATCTCTAGTGTTACACATAGATATTGCGTTACGTATTTATGGAGGAGCTTCACAAAAGAAATGGCATTATGGTTTGGGAGTACCTTAATAAATGGCCCAATGAGCCATGGACTAAGGCACATTTTTGTGAGTGGCCTAAGGTGGACAATGCATGGAATAATACATGTGAAGTCTTCAATGCTAAGATACTGAAATATATAGGGAAACCAATTTTGACACTTGCTGAGGAAGTCAGATGCTATATAATGAAGATAATGAGCACTAACAAGCTGAAGTTGGAAGTAAGAACATGTCCATTGTGTCCAATGCAGCAAGTGAAGTTGGAAAAGGAGAAAATTGAAAGCAATATGTGGACACCAATCTGGTTTGGTGATAGTCTGAAAATAGTTTTGAGGTGCAAAATTGGCAGCAAAAGATAGATGTCAACTTAAATACTTGGACATGTACATGTAAGATGTGGCGGTTAACAGATAATTGCTTATTTTGAAATTTTTTTGTTTATTGTTATGTTTAATTTCAAATTGGTTTATATATGTTTATTGTTGTGTTATTTACTATTGTGTTAGGCATGCCATGTGCACATGCTATTGCAACCAATACATACAAGAATCACAAGGTTCAACTTTACTACCATGGATGGTTGACACTATGTTATTGAACCAACCCAATGACAAGAATTCTGAGAGCCTACCGAGTATGAAAAACTTGTACCACCACCAACAAGGAAGTGTTGAGGGAGGCCAAAAAGGCAATGAAGGAATGATGTCAACGAGGCTTCAGTGTGAGTACTAGCAAGTTAAGAAGATCATATGCTGAAATAATTTGCTTAAGATGTGGCATCCAAACACACAACATTAAAGGATGCATTAATCAAGGAGTTCTCAATCCGAACAATAATCTTCTGAACAACAATCAAGTATGCTAATTCAAACTTATTTAATTGTGCTAATTCTAAAATTGTTTTAATTCCTTTTTATAATTCTATTTTTAATTATGTCTTAGAATTATGTTATATAATTGGGTTTATAATTCTAATTTTGCAGGGATCAATTGCATCAATGACTTATGTATTTGGACAAAGAACAAGTAATGTTGTTGTTGGGGGTGAAGCCCCCACCAATTCGAGCATCTTTAGTTGCACCTCCAAAATTGATTCGTTATCCATACCCTGCAAGAACATTTAATGGTCAACTTAGTTTTTTGCCAACACCAAGGAGACCTCCAAGAGGACCACATCCATTCCAAGGATTTAAGATTGCAGGATAAAGCTTGAAGGTTGGAAGCTGAAGCTTGAAGGAAATATGTTGAAGATTGAAGGATGGATCCTTGAAGCATAGATATTGAAAATTGAAGACTTTTTTGTTTTGTTTTGTGATTGAATTATGTTTTAAATTAATATGTATGTGAAAACTGGTTTGAATATAGTATTTTGCCTCATGTATCTTGAATCTAGTTTTGAATTATGTATCATGTATATTGAAATAAGTGTTTGTGTAATTGGATTATTGCCTTTTGAGTAGTTTACACTTATTTAAGTATTTCAATTATTATATGATTTTGATGTTGATAGTTCATTATGCTCATGTTGTTGAGGATAATGAATTACTTCTAATTAAAATCAGGTTTTGTGTTGTTGCGTTAATGAATTATTCAGATTGTGCAACTGAATTACTTCTATTTATGTGCACTACATATCTACACAAATTTTCTACCTGATAGTTTTAACTACATAACTTGGTCATAATTATACAACATATGTACCTTATCTCAAATTATATATGCACATGTAATAAAAGAAACATAATTCATATTACTGAAACGCATTTTACACAAGTCGATAACGTCACTTACTCAACACTAATCACTACAAAACACTAAAACAAACCAGATTTGCATCTCTTAAACTTCATCGACTAGACACCATGACCTAAATAACACTAAGTTATGCCCTGTGAAGACAAGTAAACACTACAAAGAACAACATTTGCATCACAAATGATACAACTACAACAAATTTCATTAACTTCATGTAAATTACCAAACTATCAATCTTCCTATTCATATCAACCTTCCAGAAATCTTCTATTATATTATCTTTACCAGTTGTCGTCACAATTTTTTCCTTCCAGTATCTACTGTACAATTTCCTTCAGAAATAAAATCTTCTTAAACATTTTTCCAAATGAAATAAGAAAAAAGTAAAATGGTTTAATCATAATAAAGGAAGATAGAAATATGATAATGGTTTTAGAGTTCATCTGATGATGATTTTTATTTAAAAAGACCAATTTAATATCATTTTATATAGCATATAGTAGGTTAAGGACAAAAACATCTAGCATAATAAATAATTGAAAAACTTAAAATGTTTATGCAGAAATTGAAAAACTTATAATAGTAATAGGTTACAATGAAGCCACAATGTTCTTCCAGAAATTAAAAAACTTAAAATGGTTTAAGCAAAACAAAAGACATCAACAAATAAAATGTTTAGCAGGAAAACTCTTAGCATAAACAAAAACAAATTAGGGATTATGAACTTTATATATTGGGTAGTCGTAGAACACGCCTTAGTTGGCAGTGGCAAGTTGATACACTCAAATTAACATGTACACGTGAAGATGATTGACTCATCTCTCTTGCAGCTTCCACCATGGTCCCACTCTCTTGCGCACAAAAATAAGGATTTAGGATCTCACCTCCATCTTATTTAAATACATTCAGTTTAGGGATTTTTTATTTATCAATTTAGTCTTTCCTTAAGTTGTTTTCAAATATGTGATGGAAAATGTGTCACGTGTCAGTTCGTTGTGTCAAACGATTGTGTCACATATTTGTATGAAGTGTCAAAAAATTCAGACAAGTCATTAAACTAATAGATGTTCAAGGAAAACTTAATGTAAGGGATAACAGTGAGTAACAATGCATGTCACTTTCAAAGACCAAAATGAATGTTTACTCCATAGATTGATCTTCCCATGGACTGTGTGGTGACAAAACACAGCGAGTCAAACATTTTTGTTGAAGTTGTAGCATTTTAGAGAAAAAAAATGAGAAAAAATAATAATAACTTGAATATTATCAATAATAGTATTATAATATCTTTTATATTATATTAGAGAGGCGCGACCAATACATATGCAGAAAATAGAAATTAATGTTATAACTTTTAAGTATAACAAATCATGCAGGCTTCCATGGAAAACCTCATAAGAAATTTTGTCTTTAAACACTTGAGAAGAAACTCAGTTAATGATGCAAACAATATACTGAACTTACTATCGCCTCATTGAGCACATGTTCCTCTCAACTCTCTAATTATGTTGAGAATGTCTACGCAACTTGTTTGATTTACAATCATGTTTGATACACATAAGGCGATATTTGTTATTATCTCTCATGATTTTATTTGACTTGATCTTCGAAATATGTTTTGACCATCAAAATATATTTATGCACAATGAGTACTTCAAATTTACCTTGTTAACAACACAATCTTAGTAAACCTACTGAGCGTATGTTTGCTTCTGCAACATGGTCACCTAATCCATGGTGAAAATCCATGTTGCCGCAAAATGCTTAGTTTTGAAGCTTCTATTAAATCGAGGTGAAAGCAATACCTAATCTATGATTAAAGACGGAAACGTCAAACTAAAAAAAATGCTAAAATCATAACCAAATTATAGGAAAATGGATGTAATTGTGATGTCACTGAAAAGTGTCCCAAAATATCCACCGATATGGAGAATGAAATTAAGAAACTTATATAGAGATTATTGAAGCATCAAATGAGCTTACCAATGCACAAACTAACAATTTTTCAATTTATTAAACTTTGAGACTTAAAATTAGTTTCCAAATCTCTATAAAATTTTATTCATCAATTAAGAAAAACATCAAAATGTTATATGATGGTATCAAGAATCTAAGACTTTATGAGAAAATACGTTTGGTTGTGTACAAACTTGGATCATCTACTACCACAACATGGTGTAGCCAATAGTTATAGAAATAATTAGATAAATCTACAAATCCCTACAACTGTTATGCCATACTATCGTGCTAATGCTCTGGCTGCTTTTGTGTTATCTTTGTTTAAAAGATAAGAAGAAATATTAAAGAATCGCAAACAGTTCCTTTGTTGACAATTTGACGGCTAAGAGACAAGAAAAAGACATTCGACATTATCACATTTACCAGTAGCCATCATGATTTTAAAATATAATAAATATTAGGTATCAAATGACATAGTCAAGAAACAAATCACATTGTAGAAACATATAGCAGCAATTATTATAATCTATAATTATTCATTCACTGCTTCTGATTTGTATCCCCTTTAGAATTACTTTTATCTATTCAACAACTTTGTGTCATCTTGATATAAATCCTACTTAGCTAAAATAAAAACAAATTGCGACAGGCAAAATACAACAAACAATAAAGGATTGGATTGCCTCTCAAATTCTCAATCTCAAACAACACATGCTCAGTGTATAATAAAGGCATGCTAAAAAAACAGTCTACAAAGTTTAGCAGGGAATCAAAAATATGTACGTAGTTTTTTCTACACTATTGTGGAAAAGATAATTAAACACCAAAATAATAACTAGGGTGTTAAAAGCCTTTTCCACAAGAACAACAAATTACGTTACAAATTGCGCAATGTTACGTGTTGAGAATCTGTCTCCTGGTCATGTTTTGTATTCAGTGATTTGAGATGCCATCTTGTGAAAAATTGATGTCAGATCCAGAGGGTAAAAACAAAGGATATTGGTAAAGAGTCTCTATATGACAAAATGCTTTTATTTTCATCCTTGGAAGAGAATTCAACTAATCTGCACAAAGACATTTTGTCAAAATCTATGACATACAATTGTAATGTAAAGCATTATTTTTTATCAATAACAGATGGAACTTAACATGGAAAAACTAATTTAATTTCACATATTTAAGCCACAATGGCCAAAGCTTTGTGCATTGGGTTGCCCTTTTTCATATTTGATATACAAAATAAGAGTTTAACATAGAATATGACATATATATATATGAAAAGATATATAATCTAGCTACATATTCATTTTTAAATAAATTTTAGATATGCAAAGTTACATTGTTAAGATGTTCTGTGATCTAAATTCACCATGATTCTAAGTAACAATAAATTAGTCATTAACTTATATTGCTTCCAAGCTCAAAACAACAAGACATGAAATGCCCAAATAAGTAACTATGCCTCAAAAAGGCACAGAACACCCTCCCAATCAAGGAACCCACAAAAACACCGATCTTATTTCAATTCAATAAAAACTCTATACACATCACTATCTCCTATTTGTATGTATGGTTTCTGATTGACAAATACAGAAATGCCTCAATAAGATATGATCTCCTATTTCTTTAATATGATTTGTATTCTAGAAGCAGGTAGAGGCACCATTTTTGTACAAAAGATTTCTAAAGACAACAAATTTTTTACGACAAACAGTGGGAACTGGTTTTTAGCATAAGGCCAATCATGCGCATAATACTCTTACCCAATTTAACTTGACAAACTGAAAAAACATGAAGGGAAAAATCTTCGACTATTCTTCTAAAGCCATTTTATTCTTAAATTTTTAACAACTATTTTAGATAAGCTTTTAATTATAGGAGCTCCTAAGTTAAAATAGGAGCTTCTCAGTTAAAATACAATTATAAGAGCTCTTCACTTACAAAAACATATGTCCTTACTAACCTTCTGGATGTTTAAGGAGAAGTTAAGTGAAAGAAGAGTTTTTTAAGAAAATTGAAAAACTCAAATTTCACAATATAATGAAACCTAATCCTCACAGTTATTAAAACTTGCAAGAGTTTTTTAACTTTTTTATCTTCTATAATGATTGTTGAAAAGTTTATCCAAAGAGCCTAACACACATAAGCCACAAAGTAACCTAATCCTCCTCGAAGTCCTAAGATACTCCCTCTAAAATTGAATATAAGCATTAAATACTTACTTTTTTTGACAACAAAAATCTAACTAACTTAACCATATTTAATGTTATCATTTCAAAAATAATCTTCAATGAATGTTCTCGTGAAACACATTCTCATAGAAAATCAAACAAAGAAAAAGGATAGTTTGGAAAATACAATCAATAAATTTTTTATTACTTCAAAAAAATTAAATAAAGTTAACTACCATTCTTACTTTGTGAGCGTATAGTTACTCTTGTTTATAATTTTATTTATCTTAAAATCTACAACCAGCAACTTAGTCTCCTTAGCAATTTTCTTAATTTAATTAAACATGCACATCCCAACAGCGAAATTCAGATTTGGTTCCTCTAAAATAAATATTTAATAAAGTGAGATAATTAAAGGTTGGCATTGAAACTATTCATGATGGGTTATGTTATGCATAGATGAACATATAATAACAAAATCGTTGATGATATTAAGGACAAACCAGAAAATAAAATTGACAAAACGAAAACACATACCATCATCATCCACTGGAACTTGGCCGATTTCCAAAACACGTATCAGAGCCAGCAACCCTCCTCATCCTCTCATGTCCGCCAGACTTAGGTCTCCCGTTTTCCCTAAACCGACCCAATTCAACTCCAAGCCGGTCCTCCCTAGGCACAAACCCAGGGCGAAGGTGCGGTGGAACAAACTTATTAGATTTCAAAGGCTGCGGAGAAGCCAATTCCTTCTCTTTCTCGTGGTTCAAAACAGGAGTCGGCAATAGAGACGAACCGACTCCGCTTCGACCTAAGGGACGAAGCGAGATCAAATCTGATCCCGGTTCAGAGCGGGGGCGATCTGGAACCACCTGTTGGATCGGGGTAGGTTTGGGTTGTGAAGGTGTAACGGGTTTGGGTGTGGGTCGGGTTAGAACGAGAATACGTCCATGTTTGTTGGGAGCGGAAACTGCTGAATATGAAGCGGAAGAGAATGAAGAAGAAGATGAAAGGGAAGGGTTCTTTGATGCGTTGGTGTTTTTGTTATTGTTGTTGTTGGTTGTGGTTGTTATGGATTTGTCATAGATGTGGTTGAAGTTAATGGAAGCATACTTGTTGTTTTTTGCCATCCACTACTTTTTTTGCAGAGAGAGAGAGAGAGAGAAAAGAGAAACGAAAATGGCTTCCAATAAGAAATCAAGTTGTTGTGAGAATTGCGAAACTCGTTTTGCTTCTTTTCTTCACGAATAGACTTTGGGCTTTTTTTAGTTCTGTTGGGCTTTTATATTAAGTCGTAAAAAGCGACAAAATTAGATTTTGTACCCTTAATTAGATTTGTCTTTCAACGTGAAAAAAATTCATTTCTGTCCCTTTCATTTTTTTAAATGGTAAAAAAACTTGTTCCAAAATCATGTATCCCTTCACCAAAATTTCACATACGTAAATTTTTTTGGTAAAAAATTCAGTACTCAAATTAACAATACCCAAAATTTTATTTTTAAAAAATTAGGTATTTAAAATTTGCTGTAAACTGTAAAAGATTTTGGATTTTTGAAAAATCAAAATTTTTGATAATGTAGTTTGTGTACCGAAGATTTCGTTAGTATAATTTATATACCGAAAAATTCGTTGGTGAAATTTTGTTAGTTTTATTCTATCAGAATTTTTAAAGGTTGAAATTGAAATTTTACATACGTAATTTAAAAAAAATATTTTTTTTGTTTAACATTTTTTTATGTATGGATAAAAAAACACTAGTTTTTGTTTAACATTTGATTGATCAGTTGTGAATGTTTCACTCAAATTTATATATAATGGTGTTTTTCCATCCCTACATAAAAAAATGTTTAACAAAAAATAAATAAATTATGTACCAAAAATTTCAAACTATAAAATTTGAAATATTCGATAAAATAAAATTTAACTATTGAAAATTTTGTTGGTATACAAATTACATTACTAAAAATTTCAAAACATTGAAATTTCCAATTAAAATAACTATTTGCAATTTCAAATTTTCGGTTGAAAATAATTATTAAAAATTTAAAAATAAATTTGATATTAAAATACAACTACCGGAAATTTTTTATTGAAAAAGTTGAGAAGGAAAAATTTACTTTTTGAAATTTTGGAATGTGGAAGTATGTTCAACAAATCAAATTTTGTTTTAATTTTTCCTATTTTCTTAAGAATATTTTAATAAATTAAAATAAAAAAATTATAAATAGAGGTATAAATCTAATTAAAGAGTACAAAATCTAATTTTATTAATTCAAACGTCCAAATTACAGAATCCACACATGTATTTTTGTCTATTTTAAAACATTCAAGATAAAAGAATAGACATCTAAAATTATCACCCACATATATTTTTGTCTATTTTAAAACATTCAAGATAAGAGAAAAAACATCTAAAATTATCACCCACTTTTGGGCCCACCTATTTAATAAAATTGTGCACGACTATTTGCAGCCCAACTATTTTGGATGACTGTCCATAATGATATCAATTAAACTCAAGTTTTTTTCTTTAGTTGTATCTAAATTAATTTCCGTTAAAAATACTTATTTCATTATAACTTTCATTCTCTTATTATTTATTTATTTTCTTACACAAATCACGTTAAAATAAAATATTGACACAAGAATAAATTCTCACAGTCAGATATATTTACAATTCAATTATTGCATTTAAAATAATAAATTTGAATAGTTGTGATATATTGATAGTATAAAACATTTAATATTATATATTCATGTAAATTAAAGTCTAAAAATTAATTATATATTGACACTATATTTTTCAATGAAGTAATAAGAGTATGAATAAGAAAATAAAAATGTTTGTTAGACACCTCGTATAGGTGTATACACCTATAGTGTATTTGGACGAGGGAATATAATTTTTGGAGAATTAAAATTCTTCAACTAATTTGTTTAGATAATAAGTTTAGAGAATTTTTAAATGAAGAAATTTCACGAGTTATTTTGTCAAAGTTAAATTTAGATAATTTCAAATGTCACCTAAAACTTAAAAATTTTAAATTCTCTCTCTACTTTATAGTATATGAATCATGAAATGCTCCCCTAAATTTTTTGTAAGTTTACAATTGTGACCTTATATATTTCAAAATTTGTATATTAGTCCCTATATATATTTTTTTTGCAAATTGGTCTCTAAAAAATTTCAAAATTTTCAAATTGATCCCTTAAAATTGTAAAATAGTCCCTCAATTATTACAAAATTCCAGTTTATTTCAAATATAATTTTCATTTGTGCCCAAAAATTTTGAAATTTATAAAAATAACTCAATTTTCAAAGAATCATTATTTTATCCAAACAATAAAATTTAAAAATGTAAGGAATTCAATTGAAGTATTTGAATGGTTTGAAATTTTAATTTCCCTAATATTTCTAATTACTTTATCCAAACACACTTCTAACATTTTTTATAAAAAGATAAAATTAAGTGATGTAATTAGTATCATATATTAATGATGTGATAGGAAGACATATAAAGCGAAAATGAAGAAGAATATAAGATCTATGTGCATCATTACTCGATTAGGCCAAAATTATGAGATTATGGGTTAATCAAATTGGATAGTTGAGCATAACCAAATTTGATAGCTCTCCAAGATCTCTTAAACTTATATTTGCTTTTTATTTTATCTTTGTGACTTGTAGATTCATCGTTACTTTACTTTAGTGGTGATTATTGTCTTCCGTATAATATTTACAAGAGAGAGTTTTTCCATTTAAGTGTTTAAACAAGTCTTTATGTACATATCATATATTTTAAATATTAGTCTTCAATTAGCATTTTAGCATATTCAATATCTCGAACAAACTCTAACACCTGCAAAAAAAAATTGGCTACTCTTGGTCTCCTTATTTTGTCCAAAATAACTTTTAGCCATCTCATTTCTAAAATTGGATTTCTGGTCCTCCTATTAATTAATTATTAGAATTTTTTTAATCATCCACTATTTTTAATGATATGACACTCTCATTAATAACGTGATACTTAAACGATATTTTTGAGTTTGATAAAATATTTTATGTCATTACCGATGTTATTAATTTTATTCGTACATTAAAATATTTTAAATTTAAATTTTAAAAATATTTAAAATGTATTTATTTTATTTAACTTTTTTAATAATTATTAAAATATTTATATAAAATATTTAAATTTTTACTTTATATATATTAATATTATTTATCATAATTAAAATTTAAACTATCCAACAATTTTTTAAATATTTATATAAAATATTTAAATTTTATTTATTTTATTTTTAATATTTTAATGTATAAATAAAATAAATTACAACAATAACATAAATATTATTTTATCTAATTCACAAATATCACGTTATTAATTAGAGTGTCATATAATAAAAAATCATAGGGACCAAAATAATCCCAAAAATTTATTATTAAGAGGACAAAAAAACTTGTTTAATAAATAGGGGATCAAAAATTCATTTTTGACAAAATGAAGGGTAAAAAATGTATTTAAGCCAAAAATTATTAAATGAGTTACAACAATCACTTAATTCAATACAATTTTATATATAAACTTTTACGGTACATTCACAAATTAAAGAATTTTGATATATCGTTTTTTAAATCAATAAATTAATCATAATTTTTATGAATCAAATAACTATTTGTCAATTTTAAATTTTAGAATCATTTCATAAAAAAAACATAATTTAATTGTATACAATCATTATAGTGATTTTTTTAATATTTTATCGTAAAAAATATTCAATATTTATTGTTATAAATAAAGAAATTCAGAAAAAAATTAACTTTTATTTTATTTATACTTTTAGCATATAATATTTTATTATTAATTTTTTTAAATAATAAAAAATATTTTTTTAATAAAAAAACTCTTTTAACTATTGATATAAATATAAAATGTATTAGTGCACGTGGAATTGTTGAATAGGGAAATTCTCATTTTTTATAATTGATACCCACAAAATAGAAAGAGAGATTGTAATTGCATTGATACCCTTCTTAAATAAGAACCGAGGGAGTCTTTATTTAACTTGTTGTGAAATAGAAGAATCACACCGAACTGTGAGTGTTTCACTTGCACAAAAGTAAGCAACCTAGAATGTGAAAAAATCTGTTTGTATTGATTATGATATCGTTGCAGCAATTTTTTTGGCAAAATATCGTTGCAGCAATGTAAGCCACGAAATTGTGTGAGGTAGCAAGTAACTTAGTTAAATAGTTTAATTAATAGTATATTTCTGACAATGATACTCTTGGCGTACATACATAATGCAAAAGAGTACATCATAAAATAAAATGGATTTATTAGTGTGATAGTGTTGCCCACGTGTTAGGTTTATATATATGCCAGGCTGCAAACCACCGTTTTACAACTGTTAATCCTAATAGTTTTTAAATCTCATAAAATTTTTTATAGTTTAATTTTTGATTTTAATAAAATAAAAATACTTACAAAATTGTCGTACAATCATTTTTGATTTCTGACGTTAAATCGATATATTTTTGAATGAATTTTTATTATTACAATATAAAAAATCATTCTATAAAAAATAAGTTTAAAATTTGATTTTAAAATTCATATTTTTGATATTTTTATTTTAAAAAATTCATATTTAATTTATATAAGTTAAAAAAATTTAAATTTTTATAGAGAAATTTTTTATAATATTATAAATATATTTACAAAAAATAATTCAAAAATTTAAAATTTTAAATACAAATAAACATATTTTATCTTAGTAGAGATTAAAATTATTTGTTAAATAATTGTATAGAACTAAAAATTTTGTTTTTATTTTACATAAATTCAAATATTAAAATTTTATAAAAACAAAAGATATTTAACCATATAATTTCTTTAACTGCCCTCTGGCTTAATGATACTATTCGAGACAGACATGAATTCTGCTGAACAATTCAACCGAATACATAAATTAATTACCTACATATATTTTATGCAATAATAACTGAGTTGACCAGCATTTTGGTTACTTAATTTCTATCAGTAATGTAAAGAATGCTTATATCTTTTTACACAAGTAAGCAAATGACAACATTTATTTACAAGAATATGTGATTTAATTTTTTTAACCATTAATTAATCATATTCATATGATCTCATTATTATTGTTATTATGAATAAAACACATTAATGAGTATAACGAGTAGTACTATTTGATTCCTTTTACATCAAACTAGACGAATTAGCTTTTGAACGAGACAATTGGTAGGAGTAATAAGAAACTCATTTTATTGTTTTAAGTATATATTAATTAATTAGATTTGACTGGATCCCTGCTTGCAATGCTACTTTCTACTTGCTTGCGAAAATATATAATTAACACAATTTGGTAATTTCTCAACTTTATGTTTACTTTGTAAAAACAAATTATATTTTTTTATTATATTGAACAAATTGTCTATATATCTAAAAAATTCAAAAATTTACTTTATTTGTTTAATTGATTGAATTAATTTAAAATAGAGTTGTATGATATCAAATCAAATGTGCTGCAAACAAACTTAATATATTTTCAAAGTAAAAAAAATTGATTAGAAGATCAACTAAAGGAAATTAATTTCATTGCCAATTATGCTTTGGGGAATGTTTGCATTACTTAGTTTTTTTACGGAACATTATTTTTCAATTTCGAATATGTATACGTCCTTATAATTGAGCTATATAAAATGCAAGATAATTATATAGTACTGGTTTTATTGTATACTATATGCTAATTTATCGTATCATGATGTTGTGCCAGCACATACTATTATTCAGATTTTGTTAATATTTATATTCTTATATTCTTTACATTTTTATAGAATACAACGGGTCTCCTTTTATATATATAGTATACTAGATTCGATATGGAAACGGGTTGTTCATAGCTTTTTAAAGAGTAGTTAACATTGGAATAATTTTTCTATCCTTGTTCAACATCGATTTGTTTTTATCTTTTTCTTCTATTGCATTACTAACAATTTCTATTTTTATCAATAGTAGTAATATGTATATACTCTAACTTTTTTA
The DNA here is from genome assembly GCA_037974295.1 of Cicer cuneatum. NCBI lineage: Eukaryota > Viridiplantae > Streptophyta > Magnoliopsida > Fabales > Fabaceae > Cicer > Cicer cuneatum. The sequence continues at coordinate 64,316,191 of JBBPBO010001984.1, read as the reverse complement.
TATTCATTCAACACATTGTTTTTATTTTTTTATTTTTTTATTTATCGTATCATCTTTATATCACATCATTATCTTTATATCTCTCAAGTAGTCAATTAAGTGTATGTATATACACCAATTATTTAGGGAGTGTATAAATCTCTGTGGATAATTTTTCCTTTTTAAATCCATGTCCCATTACACTCAATTTTTGGTGTATTTTGTTGTTCATTTGTCAACTAATGGAATACATGATAGCCTTGATCCAGCTCATGCCAACAAAGCCTCAACCAAAAAATTAATTTAAACATAGAACCCTTTAAAATAAAAACCCCCTTCACTTCTTCACACACAAACACCAAATCTCATCTTCCTAATTACCAACTCCCCAACATGGCCACCACCACCACCACCACTCCTCTAGCACTAATTCTTGTCATCATCACCCTCATTCCCCTTTTCCTCACTCCACAAACCCAAGCCCAAAAAGCCCCAGCACCATCCCCCTCAGGCCCAATAAACATAACATCAATCCTAGATAAAGCAGGCCAATACACCTTCTTAATTCGCCTCCTAAAAGAAACACAACAACTCACTCAAATCCAATCTCAACTTAACTCAACTGTAGATGGCTTCACAATCTTCGCACCAACCGATAACGCCTTTCAAAATCTCAAATCAGGAGCAATCAACGACCTCACAACTGAACAAAAAGTTCAACTCATTCTCTACCACGTAACACCAAAATTTTATTCTCTTTCTGATCTTTTAACCGTTAGTAACCCTGTTAGAACGCAAGCTTCTGATAGTGAAGGCTCTTGGGGACTTAACTTTACTTCACAAGGGAATCAAGTTAATATTTCTAGTGGAGTTGTTGCTACTTCCGTTAACAATGCTTTGAGACAACAATTTCCTTTGGCTATTTATCAATTGGATAAGGTTTTGTTGCCTTTGGAACTTTTTGGAACTAAGTCTCCATCTTCACCTTCTCCTAAGGCCTCGAAGACTCCGTCGGAGACTCCAAGCACCACTGTGAAAGGTGATGCTCCGTCTCCTTCGAAGTCTAGTTTGAAGGATAATGGTGTGGCTGGGAAGAATGTTGGTTTTGGATTTGTTGTTGGGTTAGGTGTGATTTGCATGGGAGTTCTCTTTTGATGAGAAGTTTTTTCAATCTTCTTTGTCTTTTTTTTTTTTTTTCATTTGAATTGATATGTACCTGGCCTATTCTTTGTATGTATGTAATGCTTGTTTTGTATTTTCAATCACACGATCGAGTTTGATTGTAAGATGAAAAATAAAAACTTAAGACTCATTTGTCTTCTTCTCAAACAATTATTATAAATAATCAACACATGGTGGGTTAATTAATGATTGAGATTAAAGTGTTGGTTTAAAATTTATTTTATACTGCGACTAATTACAACTTTTTCACATTTACTCACCATATAAAAAATTGAAAGATAATACAATTGTTTAATGCAGTGATAAGCCATAATTGATTGTCCGTTAGATATAATTTTATATTGAAACTGTATTTTTTTTTTTAATTTCTTAATAATTAGTCGTGGTTAGTGAAATAGAAGGAGATAAATCTTATAATCTTGAGTAAAAACAAACTTCTAATCTATAATACTCAAATTCCTTGTTGCATCCAAAGCACGCTTAGATTTCAAATATCGTATTCAAAGAATTAAAATAATAAATTTTAGATTAATCCACCTTATCCACCTTATCGCTTAGGTGGATGACAATTTAAATAAGAATTCAATTTTTTTTTAAATGTCGAGGGATAAGTAAAATTTTATTATTTTTTATTTACGATTTGAATTTTTTTTAAACTTTTTTTAAACGATGTATTTTTTATTAAATTAATCACTTAGTTTTATTCTAAAGGTTTTCGTATAATAACTTATGAATTCCTATATTTTCATGTATATCCTTCAACACCTTCAAGACAAAATATACGCGTACCTAGAAAAAGATTTAGAAAATAACTCAAAACGTATCACAAGAATCCCATTAAAAGATTTATGAGAAAAGTCAACAACTTAAATAAGTTTTTTAATTTATTAATATCTTCAAAATCAACAAATCAAACAAGTTTTCAACTTTACCATTTAAAAACTCGAGACTCGTTGTTGATATTGTAGACTAGACCTTTTGTTTTAGATTTGAACTCGAAATTTTTTAATTATGTACAATTTTATGGTGGAAAAAAAATAACAAATTTTTAAAATGACAAATTCCAAATTGAATAGATCTTGTTACTCTCTATTTCAATTTAATTGGGATTCCACCTTGATGCTACAAATAGTAGCTTTATCAGTTTTCACAGCTAAAGTGTTATGGAACGCGAGAAAAGGACATCAACGCCAAACCAAAAACTTGCTTAGTCTACTAGAGTATTCCTATTTTTTGTTTTTCCCGTGTAAAAAGCAAAATAAGAAGTATGAAATAGAACCGTTAATATTTTGTTTCAATATACTGGGCTGGGCCTATCAAGATTAAGTCAAAAAGGCCCAATCAAACTCTCATTTTCTTTTTCCAAAAGAATCGTACGGTTTTCTTGTTCGGAAAGTTTAAACCCTACTGAAAAATCTGCATAAACCCCACAACCGCATTTCTTTCTTCTCGTCGCTGTTGATCGGAATTTCCAAGGTATATTCATTTCCATTTCTTCAATTATCTGTTTCTAAAATCTTCCAGGTTTCAAATGCAAACTAGCTCCAGTCTAATTTGTTTTTCTCTTTCATTTAACGGAGTATTTCAATTCTATTTTTGTTTCAATGCTTGAAAGATTTCCGAGAAATCAATTATCATTTCTGTTTGTTTTTTCAATTGATTATGAGAAATTTCGTGTAGTTCATTTTCTTTCTTGATTTTAGTTCATTGATTCTAGATCATGTGTGTGTGTGTGTGTGTGGTGTACTCGCACGAAATCTCAAACTATATTTGATGGCGTTTGCAGTTATGATCTTGTTACGAGCTGGTGCTGAACTATGCTAATTCGTTTATTTGTAATTTATGTTCAGTTAGGAAATGAATGCAAAGAACATGAAAGTTCCAAACGTTCCAGGTGGCGGTGCTGCCTCTGCACTGATGAAATTGGGAATTGTTGGTGGGATTGGCTTGTATGCTGCTACTAACAGTCTTTACAATGTTGAAGGAGGTCACCGAGCTATTGTTTTCAACCGTTTAGTTGGTGTCAAAGACAAGGTAATTGTTTCTCCAGATAATTTAGAAAATAAATTGAAAATGATTGGTTAATTACTGCATTGCAGTGCAGATGATGATTTTTAACTGGATATGATTGTTATAGTCCTTCTGTTATGATTTTAGCTCGATCGTGGTTGAATCTATCCGTTTTGGCACTGCAAAGTCTGTATTTTGTTTGGCTGAAATGAAATTGGTATCTTGTTTGATATGCAGGTTTATCCTGAAGGGACACACTTTGTAATTCCATGGTTTGAGAGGCCAGTCATCTATGATGTCCGTGCACGTCCCCATCTCGTTGAGAGTACATCAGGGAGTCGTGATCTCCAGATGGTAAGTAGTAAATAATAAATCCAGTTTTACTTGGACTTGCATGTTGTCAAAATCATCAGGAAATGGTTTTAAATCTTGATATCAAATTCTCAGAACCTGTCTCCTGTCCCCTACCCAGTAAATTCTTGGAATATAAATTGCATATTTTTTATTTTTGTTGTTTTCATATTGATTGACAGAAGAAGTTTTCCCTCTAGTTAACAAAGTATCGTTCTCAGACCCTGAATATATTCTATTATGTTTGACCTCTGATATAATTTCCATTAATGTGAAACCGAAATAGAGTTGCATTCAGAATCAAAAGGGCGTTTACAATTTCATATGAATTTTCTTGGAAGAGCTTATGGAAATAGCTTTTGGCATGCCCATAAGCTGTTTTCATAAGCTTCATGTTATTGCTTTTTGAACAGTTTATAAAAAGTTTACCCTAATTACCTCTTTGGTTGTAGAAATAACATGTATAAACTCTTGCTGATAAGTGTTTATTGAATAAGCACTTAATCAAGCTTTTTATCTCAGTGCACCCCCTTTATATTTTGCAATGTTTATTCCTGTTTAGCTGATTTCCAATTGCAAAAGCATTGTTAAAGTTTTTTATTATTTATTGCTCGCTGGCTATTTTTTATTGCATAAAATAGCTACTTTGGATATATCATGTTCAAATGGTAAGATTTAATGATATAAATAATTCTGCTGGTATTTTCGTTTTTCTCATCGATTGTTGAAAATTTCAATCTAGCCTCAATTTGCATCCATACTCTCTCACACACTATCTGCATAATGTCCTTTCTTCCACTTTCCCAGGGTTATTCGATGCCTTATTTGTATCTTCTAATTTATTTCGATGCCACAGTGTTGGATGTTTTAATTAATATACTTTATAGATAGAAAGGATGTTTGGTTTCGTAAAACCAATTTCCTGTACTTCGTGTTTATTGATTATAGATGTTTTATATTTAAACATGTGCAATATTGTTCTTTTCTTTAACTTGCGTATCCATGCTTTACAGGTGAAAATTGGGCTTCGAGTCCTTACTCGTCCTTTGCCCAACCAGTTACCTACAGTTTATCGAACCCTTGGAGAGAATTATAATGAAAGGGTTTTACCTTCGATCATACATGAAACTTTGAAAGCTGTGGTTGCCCAGTACAATGCCAGCCAGCTTATTACACAGCGAGAGGTAAGGGGAAAAGCCTGTCTGCATGATGCAGGAAAGCTCAAGTTATTATTTGAACAAAGTTGCTGAGTTGTCTATTTTCTTTTGCGTGTCATGCTGTTAAATTATTTTTATTTTGATACTTGTTAGAAGCCCAATGGATACACACATGATTTATCCTTGTAAATATTATGCTAAAATTCTTGTCATTACTCACTAGCACAATGTGTTTTATGAAATTAAAATCAAATCCTAAGAGTTATATATTGTGTTGAACTCACGTGAACTGGGGAAGTATTATTGTTTTTTTGTTTTACTTTTGTCACTGTTAATTTCCACTCATAACAAAGAAGTATATCTTTTAATGGACGTATTCTTTGTAGGCTGTTAGTCGTGAAATCCGGAAGATTCTGACTGAGAGGGCAGCCAACTTCAATATTGCCCTTGATGATGTGTCCATTACTAGCCTGACCTTTGGAAAGGAGTTCACTGCTGCAATTGAAGCTAAGCAGGTGGCTGCACAAGAAGCTGAGAGGGCTAAATTTGTTGTTGAAAAGGCTGAGCAAGACAAGAGAAGTGCTGTAATTAGAGCACAGGTAAGAAGAAACTGTGGTCTTTGGTAACGACTAACAAGTGTTTTTACAAATCTGCTTGTTAAGTTTAATGTGTGAAAAGACTAGATGAGATAGGATTAGGAATGACTACATTAGAGAGTTGGGGTAGCACCTATCAAAGAAAAGATGGTGGAAACTCAACTTAGGTTGTTTGGGCATGTGAAGAGGAGACCCGAAATTTTGTAGTAAGGAGAGTAGATCAATTGAAGGCTAGTCAAATTGTTAGAGGCAGTGGAAGATCTAGAAAAACTATGAGAAATTATATAGGAGACCTAGAGATTAATGAGTTTGATGGAGATATGATATATCACAGAACATTATGGTGTTGTTTAATCCTTGAAGCCGACCCTACTTAGTGCAATAAGAATTGATTGTTGTTGTTGCTAGTTTACTGAGTTTGATGGGTAGTCAAATCGTTAGAGACAATGGAAAATCTAGAAAAACTGAGAAATTATATAGGAGACCTAGAGATTAATTAGTTTGATGGAGATATGATATATCACAGAACATTATGGGGTTGTTTAATCCTTGAAGCCCACCCTACTTAGTGGGATAAGAATTGATTGTTGTTGTTGCAAGTTTAATGTTAAATTAAGTAGTATATATATTGGCGGTTTGCTATTTGCAGTTTTACACCTCAGACCACTATTGATCTACCTTGCATGTTGGCCTTCTTCGGCTTTGTAAATATTTAGTTTTTCCTGACCTTTCTTACAAATCAACAGGGTGAGGCTAAAAGTGCTCAACTGATTGGACAAGCCATTTCCAACAATCCAGCTTTCATCACACTGAGGAAGATAGAAGCCGCGAGAGAGATTGCTCATACTATATCAAATGCAGCAAACAAGGTTTACCTGAATTCAGATGATCTTTTGCTGAATCTTCAGGAGATGAATTTGGAGCCTGGCAGGCAGTGAGCTGGTTAATCAGTGTATGGCAGCCTTTATATAGTTTTGGGAGAGGGATCATCAGGGAATGAGACAAACAAATTCTTCAAGTTACATAAAATGAAATACCTTCAGCTACTGAATCTGTCATCCTGATTTTATTTTACCGCCTTAAATAAGTTGGATTGTTGAAATTTATATTTTGTGCAGTGAATATTGACCAATGAGTTAGACAGTGAATTAATTCTAGTAAAAAAAAGGTTTGTTTATCTGTAAATTCGATACATCTTTCGATAGGTCATGCATTGCCCGCACTATGTGGCCTATATTTGGCAGTGTTTTTACCCTATGAGTTTGATATAGTACGATTATAAGCTCCAAGCAAACTGCAAAGAGTGTGTCCAGAACGTCTATGAAGTTTCACTTAAGGAGTGTTTGGCGGTTTCAATGACCTACAGTTTAAGAAGTTCCTTTAACCACTTGCATAAATATCTGTCACAAGATAAACAACCAAATAGTTTCAAATTAAAATAAAATTAAGTATTGATCTTGGCTCTTTTTATTTATATAAAACAAGTTTGTATGAAGTAAACTATGAAAAATATAATTATTCTATATATTATCAACAAAAGAAAATTGCAATTATTTTTTAATTTTAAAAAAATAACAATCAAATGAGCTTGACATATTTTCTTGAGGGGTGCAATGCATATTTTTTAGAGTTAATATATTTTTAGTCATATAAATACACTTCTAGAAGACAATTTGTTTAGTAAAACAAAAGAATGACAATTTGAAATGTGTAAACTTTTTAAAATCGAGAATAGAAAAAACATTCTTTTTATATAGTGAGAGATTAATTCATTAAAACATATTTAAATTATCATACAAATTTACATATATTAGAAACTTATTTTTAGTAGAATATATATATATATATTTTTTTTTTCTCTAGATATATTCTTAAATGAATTTATTTATATACACAATCAATTTAAATTATTTTTACACTGTTAATTTATCATAATTATTAAATAATTACTAATATTTAACTTTTATAATAATTATTTATAAAATCACTTATATAATTGTTGATTATTTTTCAATAGTGTAATTTTTTTTAAAAAAAATACATACAAATTAAACTCTTTTTGAATTTAATTATATTCATATTTGAACATTTTGAACTTCTTTGATTTTAATTATGCCCCCCCCTCCCCCCCCCTTCCTTTTTTTTTTTTTAATTCGAAGGTTCCAACGCAGCCATGACGATATCCCTCTTGTAAGCTTTTCGTAGTTCGTGGAGTATCTCTTAATGCATGTTGTTGGTCGTTAACCACATGCTGTTGCCGCCTGGGTAGTATGTATCCTGACAATGCTAACATCGCAATTATTTATTGTCAAATAAAAATATCAAATGGGGAGATTTTTTATACAATATCATTTTTTTAAAAATATTTATATATCAAAATGTAACATTTGTTTTTTTTTTTAGTCTTCAAATCGTATCTTTATGAGGTGATTATGTGAAACAAAAAAAACTAAGGTAGTAGTTGGTCTTGAAAATGTAACCTTCTACACATACATACATGTATGTTTTTTATTAATTGATAAAATAAATAAAAATAATAAAAAATATTAACTATTAATTAATATAATAGAAAATTAATTAAAATGATTAAAAATAAAAAAATTATAAATGTTCGGTATAATTATTGGTAACATTCGACCAGTATTTTATAATATGATTGAATAATCAATATAATTTATATATGCTACAATCGTATATATGTTAATTTATATTTTAATAAATAAAATTGACTACAAAATACCTAATTAATCTTATATGAAATTATAATAAAATTAATCTTATATGAAATTATATAATTATTAATTTTCTTGACTTATATAAAAAAAAACCTTAAAACCATATGTAGAGAGGGATGTTATCGATTACCAGTTGTGAATTTGAACTAAATGAATGAATGTATTTTATTAATTTGAATAAATAAATATTATTTTATTAAAAGTAAAAGAAAAAAAAGATGGAGTAGAAGAAGTTGGGCGCCGTCCAAATGAATACGTACACAGATTGGAAAACAGAGGAAAAAGTGACACAACCTCAAACGTCAGCCACATCAAAGATCACCAAATCCCACCGCGTCACTTTTAATTTTTTCCCCCAATTCCCGTTGACGCAATAATTAGTATTATTTATTATCAATTCATTCATCACTTCTTTCTCCATTTATCAAAATCATGTATCAAGCAATTCCGTACAGATCCTCATTGCGTCCTCTTCCCAACAATGAAAATTATTATTATAATAATAACAACATGAAGAATGAGAATTCTTCACCCAAAGAAGAAGACAAGATGATATTGAAATTGGTTTCTGAGAACGCTGTGATAGTGATTGGGAAGCGAGGTTGCTGCATGACCCATGTGGTGAAGCTTCTGTTACAGGGTCTTGGTGTTAACCCTGCCATTCATGAGGTGGATGAAGAGAAAGATGAAGTGATTGTTGCAAGAGAATTGGAACCAATCTTTCAAGGCCAAAATTGTAATAATCTGCAGTTTCCAATTGTGTTTATTGGTGGAAACTTATTTGGTGGATTGGATCGTGTCATGTCTACTCATATTTCTGGAAAATTGGTTCCATTGCTTAAACAAGCTGGAGCTTTATGGCTATGACATTAATTAGTTTATTCATTTTTCATTTTCTTCTTAGATTCATATCATAACTGCTACTTTCTTGCTTAGCCTTCAATTTGGCTGGCTATTTGTATTCAATTAATTCGTATTATCAAATTATTATTGCTGTGTCAGTTATATATGCTTTATAGATTTTATCTAGATTGTGGTCTTCAATGGTTTTTTTCCACCCTTCCCTTTTCTAATTTTCAGTTATTGTATTTTTTTATAAATATTTAAAAAAATTCACTTCTTTTTTATGATTTTAAAGTTGTAATACAAAATGTGCAATATTGTTTTTATTCTACAACATATGTGCTTTTTTCGATACATAAATATATATTGTAATATATGCATTTTTTGCCTTCATCTTTTGCACTTTTTCAATAAACTAGACTTTATACATAGGAGGACTCACAAGGATTTGAGGCATTTGGAGACTGAGCTTTTTCACTTGTTTTGTGTTATAGTAGTATCACTTATGTAATTCATTTTTGTTGTGTACTGTGGTAGCGAAATTGTAATGGGGTTTTTTTTAAGTAGTGCGATCAGTATGTGCACACATAAGTCTACGACTTTGTGGGATAACCTTAGTACTTCTTGTGTAGATTGTATAGTGCACACGTTGTGTGCTAACATTTGGAACTATTGCACAACCAATTTTAAGTCTATGTCATGGTGAAGTTGTCAGAATCACATTGAATTACCGTGATTTTGCAAAAACTACAATTTGTAGTTTTTGAAAATCATAGCGTCTCACCGTGATTCTAACAACTCTACCGTGATACCTATATGCACTAAGTGTTGTGGAAGATTTCAAGCAACACATGGCAACTTTAGAGCACTATTTTGATTGTGGTTTCTTGCAGTATGATCAGTCAACATTGTCATACTCCTCAACATTCACATTATGATGATAATCTCGATCATCAATCGATGGATGGTGCCTCACCAACTGTTCCTCAATCTTGATTTTGTAGTTTTATTGGATACAGTTTAGTTATCTTAGGTGTTTATGTTTATTTTTGTGGTTTTAAAGTTTACAGTAGTAACACATTATGTTTTTGCTTTCAAGTTGTGTTCATTTCTACTAATTTTTTTGGGTTAAGACTTCAATAATATGTGATAATTGAAGACTTTAATTTTTTCTACCATATAGACACTAAATCCTACTCCTCCGCTCTTATCTATAGCGCTAAAACCATTAAATTAGCATTTACACTTTGTAGCACTAAAATTAATTAACAAAGTCGAAGTTCATACTAATGCTACACACCATCATAAATAAATATGAATGCAACGTCCACAATTGTGATAATTATAAACAGAAGGCTTATATATTTTTGGGCTCAAATTGTGCAGAAGCATAAAGCCTTAGATAGGCCCCATGTATTCATTTTGGGTCTAGGCCGCATGCCTAAACATCTCGGCCCGAAGCCGAAATATAAAATATATGACGGTCCAAGTGTGTTATGTTGATTTTCATGAATTTTGTGATCTAAATTCGCAAATCATCTTGCATTAAGCTAATTATTATTTCATCTCTCACTTTGTTATTATGACTATTTTTTTGAGTCACTTTTGTCACCATAAACTTACACCTTATTTTAGCCTATATATTGTAGCACTTTCAACTCTATCGTATTTACTAAACCTAGCAACAACATTTAGAATCGTGATAGTTTACTTATTATTTTATGACAGGAATTATAGAATTAAAATATTTACAAATATATTAAAAAATATAAGTTAAATAATTAAAATGTAATATTTTTCTCTGCACTCTTATGTAAAACATTTTTTTTTATTAATAACGTTGTTGTTTACTAAATACTATATCAACAATGTAAATTTTCAACATCATGTCATAAGTTCGAATTCGGAACCTCACAGTTGTTTATGAATTTTTGATAGTAATTATATTATCTTCTCTATAGACAAAACAAATGACATTATAACGTCACTTTGTTTTATATATATATATATATATATATATATATATATATATTACTTTATTAAAAAATATAGTTTATTTATTAGAATGTCTGCAAAAACTATGACGTTCAACATGTTCCGTTTTGGAACTCATATTTACCGAAAAAGATAGAGGATTTCACAAAGGTTTAAGATGGGTGGAAGAAACAACTTCTTAAATGGTAATGTTTGGTCGAAACCCACAGTATAAAAGATTTGCAAAAACTGTATCGCTCAACAATAGTATATGTTTAAGGTGAAGACTAGAATTAAGTTGAAACATATCTTGTTAGCAAATAAAAGATTTATATATATATAAAAATGAATGATATTAAACTTGAGTCTCATTTAGAGTGGACTAAAGCCAAGTCCGGTGGAAACATTAAATATAAGAATTTAATTATGATAACCACCAATTCAAGATTTTTCATTAAAAAAAATCAAGAATGATCAACATATTCAACATGGTTACAAATATTATTTGTCAATGCAAATATCTGGTGTCACCAACGTTTCTTTCTGTTTGTATAATTGCAATTATCTTAAAGAATACAACAATAATTCATTACAGGCCACCATCAATTGGACATTAAGGTAGACAAAAAAAAATATCTTTTTACACGCATTCACTTTTATTCCTCGAGGTCCAATATAAATCATTGAGCCAGTAACTATATCAAATTATCAATATAATCAGAGTGGAAGATGGGCGTCATTGTCTTTGAATTCCAACAAGGAAGGGAGTATTAAAAATCTGTCTTTTTGGTCTCTTCCCCAATCATAATTTGACAATAATTCATTGAGCAAAACTAAGGACACTATGCAATTTGATTTCTTCTCGTATTAAAACATTGTTCTTTTATCCATAGTACAACTTGGTTTTGCTCTGATTGGGACCTTAGCCACATACACATCAGAGAGAACATAGATACATTTGTTTACCATAATATAATATATAAATATAATACAACATGTCTTGATTTTCTTGATTAAATAATTTATGATTTGGGCATTATTTTATATCCGATCTCTTTCTCTCGGCATAAGGTTGTAGAAAGTTGGTCCAGGCCCCCCCTACCAATTTCTCATTAAAAGGTGGAAATTAATTAATAGTATATTATTTTTTGGCATAATAAATAAATCAATCGTTAAAAAGAAAAGAGTGATGATACTAGTGCAGTGTGCGCTTCTTCTTTTTTCATTTCTAAATGCTTTGGTATTAATTTTAGCAAGAAAACTGTTTTCGGGAGATGACTTGTATAAATGTATATGCATTGAAAAGGAAATAGATAAAATAGAAAGTTACACTATACTAACACTTCTCCTTACTCGTAACATATTGATATAGTAACCTTATTCAACTAACAAATTTGAGAAAGCATACATGATATAACTTTTTATTTATGGATATTATTTGTTAAATAAAAAGGAGATTTCCTTTTATATATAATAATAATAATACTAATAATAATAAAAATTGAGAAATAATTATTATTAATTAAAATCTACGTATTTACTTGTATGCTGATTAATATGTCCATTTTTATTCAATATGACACTTTTTACTCAATGAGAAAAAAAAAATGACGAAACTGTATATATGCTATTCAATGTATTTATTCTTGAAGAATCATATATCAATATATGCGTATATGCATTTGTCAATACACACACACATAATATATATTTATATGCTTTATAAAGAAATCGTGCATATATATCTTTGAAAAAGTAACGTACAAATTGCAAATCGAAAAGGGAATATTCATGTCAAGTGCTGTTTTTCCTTTGTGTCTCTAAAGTTGGGTTGGCAAAATGCAATAAGATCTTGTAGCATATATCCGTGCATTTGTGCAGCAAATAACCAAAAAAAATAAAATAAAAATTGAAGCAGCGTAGTATTATTATTTTACAGAAAGAACTTGTTTTAGATGGATGATTATTTTTTATTTTGAATGTAATTTTAATTTTTTTTTCCAATTGTACATTCTTATTAATATATTATACATCACTCTCAATTTATTATTTTCAACTATACATTTCTAATATTTGAAATGCATCTATAATTGATAAAGATAATTTGATTAAATTTCTATTATCTCTCTTTCATTTATCAATGTTAAAAGGCACATATTCTCCAGCTTTTAGTAATCAGAAGCATGTGAGTTTCTGTATAATGGAATCTCAGATCTAAATCTACTTTCTTTTTAAAAATTATTACAATTTTTATTTTTGATAAGTGGCAATTATTCCATTTTAATTAAGCTAAATTAAAGCTACTCGTTAAAATTTGATTATTGGACTTCAAAAAATTACCCTTATAATTAGAGCTTATTAAGATTGATTGTCTTAACTGTCAAGCCGCTTCTATTAAAAATATACACGCAATATTTTTAATCATTAGATGTTCATAATTTTAATAGAAATGAAATTATATACGTCACCAAAAAGAAAGAAATCAAATACATATATTATATGATTAAAATAATTTCTTCAAAAGAAACAATCAAATTTATTTATATTTCCCACTGAATTTTAGATTACTAGGAGCATCTTCAATGTAAGTGTTATATTTATTTTTTCTACCACTTCCTATTAGTCATTTCTATTGGAGAATAATTAATATAGATGATTAACAAAGAGTAAACCTTTAATAGACACTCTTTCTTTTCTTTATTATCCGCGGACTCCACTACTAAATTAAAAAATAAATAATGTGTATTTGTTATTATTTTTGTTGAAAAATGATAATATATAATTATTAGTGACTTGTATTTAGTATTTTTTTTACAAGTGTTGGATTATTGGAGTTATTGAATGTTGATTAAGAACTATTATTAAAAAAATATAAGTAAATATGTGTAAAACACGTTCATTCTCTTGAGAACTTTCTCAAAGGATAAAAGAAAAACTCAACTTGTTTATAAATGGAAAGTTGTAGTAGTGTATGATCGATAAGATATGCTTTGATTAATATTACAAATACTTTGCTGGTTTACTTATATTTATAAAAGAAGAGGACAAAGAAAAAAACAAACACACCCTTGGTGACAACAATTTGCTTTTCCCTAAACTAATATGTTTTTAAATGGCAAGACACTATTTACTATGGCAGGGTGTAGAGATAAAGAAGAGGGTGAAGTTTGAATAGGAATCTTACATGGCCTTGAAAGTTGAAGTCTTTAGGGGGGTGTGCTGGAGGGGTATGAGAATATTCTAAGGACGAAAGAGTTCAACAGCTAAAATCCAAAATTATATTTTAAACAATGTTAAAAAGGAAATCATCATTAGATTATGATTAACGATAGTACCAATTTTTCTAGAAAAGTCAGCCCACAAGTAGACGTCTACTCTCACTTCAAAAAATTCACTGCCTTTGTCAGTTGGCTGTCTTTTAACATAATTCTCTTTCATACTTAGAATAATCTTAATATTTACTCTTTCCCCAATGAATGATACTATTGTTAATCACATTTTTTTAATAATATTGTTAATCATATTTAATTTATACAATTTCAATAAAAAAAATTAAATTTATTGTCTAAATTATCTTCAATGACTAATAAATTGAATAATTAAAAATGCAAAAAATTATATTAAATGAGGATTAATTTAAAAACTTTATCATTAAATATAAAAAATGTTATGATATAATTATTTTTATATTTTATTCAGCATAAACTCACTTTAAAACCAATAGTTCATTGAAAATGAGTATAAGAGGTACTCAATCCATTACACAGATACAATCCAGAAAAAAGTTATAACATTTTCAAACATTTTATTCTAATGCAAGCAAAATTAAGTTTTGAAGTATCAATAAAAAGCAGAAAGTAAAATTAAGTTTATGCTATTTAACCCAATTATTTTGTTGGAGATTTAATTTCTAATTTCCTTTTTAGAGGAATTTCTAATTGTTGAGTGCGAAAAAATATATGTTTAGATCAACCAACCACTTGAATGAATGTTAATTTCGCCCATATTTATTTGTTTAACAAAAAAATATGCTAGCTATATAGATATCTAGTATTAAAAACTTAACCATCAAGTATTTTTGTAGGTTTTTTCGAGGTTTTTTTTGAAAAATTGTTAATAATTTATCTAACATTCAATAAAAATATGACACATAAATAAATTTATAACTGGAGTATACATAAATTTGTGGATACCACCTACACATTTATTTATATGGTAAATTTTTATTAGATAATGAAGAAAATATTCCCAGAATTTTTCAAAACAACCTAATTAAGCCTCACTATTATTATACGGTTCTCACCTAAAAGATCAAATTAATTAAAGTATATTTGACTACTAATAGTTGCATCAAATATGTCGATATGATATTTACAGCAAATAACTACAGTTAGATGTCTGATTTATATAAAATCGAAGTGGGCAAGAAAACTTGTCAATATATATGAGATATAGACATGTTGTTTATTCCATTTTTCAATGTTTTTTGGTCTTTTCTTTTGGCTTTACGTCCTTTACAGTTTGTTGAGTGTATATCTGTATGGACAAACGTCCCACCAAACTCATCTTTATAAATTATTGAAATGAAAAACTATTTTTCTACTTTATTTTAAATCATTATTAATATCATAGAGCATTCAAACATTTTACAACTGTTTGGGGAAATAACCGCACTTTCATTTTGACTATGCTCACCAAATTAAGACTCGAAAGATTTTACTTTTTGTGTGAAATAATTAAATATTAAAGTAGGAGTTTAGGTTGGCTTCTTTTTCCCAGTCAATTTCACAAGACACAATGATTTTCCCTTTTTGAAACAAATAGTGTTTTCTTTGATCAAATTAGTGATCAAGCTCTTTTGAGTAACCCAACTTTTCTTTTAGACATAACCCATTTTGTGCATGGTAAGTAATAGTACACTTTTTTGCTGTCGAAAAATTATGATGTTTTTTCAGGTCAATTTTGTTTTATAAAAAGCTCTCGCACATGCAAAATAAATTATTGAAATATAAATAATAGCTTAAATTATTTTTTTTACAACAACCTTTATAATAAATTTTTGGCTTTAAATGAGTTAAATCCAAAATGATATAGAACATACAAAATATTATTAAAAGAAAAAGATTTTGTAATGAGTTTTGAATACCCTTATAATTCGTTTAGTTTATTTTGATTATAAAGAAAAACCAAAAATGATATAGAACATAAAAAAGCTAGAATAACTTGGATCCAATATGCCTAGTTCCTTAGGGGGAGAGGAGAAACACTGGACAATCACAATTGCACTAGTAACTGCATGATATTATCTGAATATAAAAAAAAATGTTGAATATTACAAATATCAGTATATATTCGTAATAATTTTATTATTATTGAGTCCTCTCATATATTACACAAATCATGTTTTGGATTATCCATAACTGAATTAGTTTAAAGGTTATTGGTGGCCTTTTATAGGAATTAATTTTTTGAAGGAAAGGAATTATATAGTATCGAGTATATATTTTAATTAACCTTATGTGGTTTCTTATTATTTAGTTACAAAATCCAGTAAAATTAAATTAAAAAGTGGTTGAATACTAAGAAGGAAAAGGCAACAAATTATGAGATAATGATTCCAAATGGAACCAACTTTCTTGCGATCAACCTCATGATATGTGTCATCACACACCCTTTGCCTCTTTTCTCTCTACTTAGACCCCACCAATTCTTTTATCCTCTTTTTCTTTTCAGCCTCCCATAGCAACTTCATTTTTTTATTCCACCTAAAAAGTAGTACATAATCAATTTCACTATAACATATGATAAATAATAGTTAATTAATAGGGTTCTAAATTTCCATAATTCTGAATTTAAATTTAAATTTACTGAAAGAGGTATCTCATTAACAAGTACTCAATTAGAATTACTTCCATATCAATAATAATAATAATAAACAAAAATAACATAGAGATTCCATCTATAGCATGTAGATATTCATACTATTTAGGGTTAGAACTATATAACTAAGAAACCTACAACATAACTACCCATTATCTCTTTCTTCCCATCTTAGTCATCATATTTATCTCTTTCTTAGCTTCTTACAAAAATTAAAACTTAGGATAAAAGAAAAACAGGTTGAGTACTAGAGATGGTAGAAATAATGAACAACAAACAAATTTCAAATGGTTTCCGTCATCAAAACACAACCACTGCATCAAATGATAATCCTCCTCTTTTAAAGAGGAAGAGAAATCTTCCTGGAAATCCAGGCAATTAATTAAGCTTCTTCTATAATTAATTTCATGCCTTATCTCTATTTTTATTTTCTCTCTGCCTTTTAATTTTTTTGTCATATCACACTACAAAACTAATTGTTTTTATTTTTATTTTTATCATATGCACATGCAGATCCTGAAGCAGAAGTGATATCTTTATCACCAAAAGCACTTATGGCAACAAACAGATTCGTGTGTGAAATTTGTCTAAAGGGTTTTCAAAGGGATCAAAATCTTCAACTTCATAGACGTGGACATAACCTTCCTTGGAAGCTGAAACAAAGAACAAGTCAAGAAGTTAGGAAGCGAGTTTATGTGTGTCCTGAGAAAACTTGTGTACATAATCATCCTTCAAGGGCTTTGGGAGATTTAACTGGAATAAAAAAGCACTTTTGTAGGAAGCACGGTGAGAAGAAGTGGAAGTGTGAGAAATGCTCAAAGTTTTATGCTGTTCAATCTGATTGGAAAGCTCATTCAAAGACTTGTGGTACTAGAGAATACAAATGTGATTGTGGCACTATATTTTCAAGGTATAGTTTATATTTCTTGATCATAAAACTAATCAAATTTCATGTCAAAATTGTAACTTGTCTAGTAATCTAAAATGGGTCATAGTTAATTAGTGTAGTAATGAAAATAACTTGAAAGAAACAACGTAAGTTTTATTACCTTTTTGAAGCTATCTTAAAGGACAAAAGTTATAAGCTACTAATAGTTTGAAATTATCTTACTATTTATCTACCTTTTCTTTGTGATTATTATTTATGTTTTAACTACTTTGCCTAATTTTGGGGTTTTGATTGTTGAAAATAAAAATCCCATATTGAGTAAAATATTGAATGCAAAGTAGGATGAACCCATATAGATGTTTTGGACCATAAACACCCATGCTATAACCACAGGTGGTTTGAACTCAGATACTTTAAATCGGCCTTATGGTGCAATCAATTGTAGACGGTTATATCAAGAGAGAAAATAATTTCTTGATCTAATAGTTTACAGTCGACTACATCTAAAATTGGTTGTAGAAGATCTAATTTACCAATTCTCGTATATAAATGATATATTCAATTTGGCATACAATAATATGATTTATGACTGATGATCATAGTTTTAAATTGCATCCATAATATAACGATTTAAGAGATGTTTCCAAAAAACCATATTGCAGTGGCATAGTCTATATTTGTTCTTATTTTTCTAAAATATTAAGAATTGTATTATAACCGCAACTGCAATTTAGAACTATCCATATGATCTTTACTAGCTAGTCGTCTTACATAAATTTTCTACACTCCCATTTTTTATTTATTGTTAATTAAATATCAATTTAATTTGGTGAAACAGGAGGGATAGCTTTGTAACTCACAGGGCATTCTGTGATGCCTTAGCAGAAGAAACAGCTAGAATAAACGGATCAACAAACATAAACAACTCAATGGGAATGGTCAGTAACAATATTGGTTACAGCATCATGCAAACTTCTCTAGCCCCAAGTAATTTTTCTTCAATTTTCAAGCCAATTTCATGCACAAATCAAGAAACAGCAACTATTCAAACATCAAGAGGCCTATCCCTTTGGATGAATCAAACATCTCAAGCTCATGACACAATGACAAATAATAGCAATTTGCATGAGATTCATCCACTTGTTGGAAATGGAAACACACTTGTTTCATGCTCAAACCCACCAAACTCTAATAATTATGAGCTAAATTGGTTGTTTGGAAATAAATTATCTTCCAATAATGGATGTGAAGAGTTAAGTAGCTCTGTTTCACTTCCACTAGTCAATAGTAACATTGATAAGGATAGTTCAAACAACCTTATTAGTGTTCCTTCCTTGTATAGCTCACAACACCAATCTCAAACAACCTTTGCAAACATGTCAGCAACAGCTTTGTTACAAAAAGCTGCTCAATTTGGGACAACTAATTCAGCTGACCCATTATTACTTGGAAGCTTAGGTATGAGATGCAATAGTACTACTCCAAGTCAACAAGATCATGGGAACAAATTTTGTGGGGTGTATGGTTCAACTTCAGTACTAACAACAAGTCGTGAGACAGCAGAGAAATACTATTCAGGTGAATTGTTACAAATGCCCCCAACAAAACGACGTCGTGTTCACACTGATGAGAGTGTGTGGGGGCAAACTAGGGATTTTCTTGGTGTTGGAGGTGTTAATCATTTGCCATCCTTCATCAATCAAAGGATGGATTTTATTTAATCATGTATTCTTAGATTAGAAGTTTTTAATTTCTTTTTGCTATTTTCTAAATGAAAGGAAAATATAATAAAAATAAGATATGTGTTATTTAGATACAAAAATTCATTGGATACTGAGGACAGATAAAATAACATTAAAAAATAAAAATTGTATGATTATGTAGTATTTGATGTTTAAATGCATCAAAATATAATTTGTTTATAAATAAATATACGGTGGATTATATTGATATTAGAGTTAATAGGGGTAAGGAGAGGGAGTGCACCAATGATTCAAAATTTAAGAAAACTTTCATTTTTATAAAGTTAAAGAGAATATTAATCTCTGCCTTTGTGCGTTAAAATATTTATTTATTATATAAAAATAGAATGGAATTAATATCTTTAACCTAAATATAAAAGAAAATTGAATAAACAAAAACTTTTGTATTTAGTTTAATTAATTTTTGTTCACTAAATTTTTTCTTATATTAAAATCGGATATAGAGGAAAAGGTTGGAATATTGAGTGCTTGAAGAAGCTTGAAAAGTTGTTAGAAAACTATGAAGAGATAAAAATTAATAAGAAGAGAATGATTCATGCAATGCATATTCTTTTGAATCCTGAAAGCTGACTCCTTTTAAAAATGATGGCTTTAATTTTTGCTATAGGGAATGAGAGGTTTTGTGGAGTTGTGGGGCAAATTAAAGGGTAGGACCGCTTTTGGATTCCTTTATGGCACAATTTCATCTATGTTGTAGTTGTTATATTACATGTCCAAACTGGACTCAAAAGAGAATTTTTCAATGATCAAAAAGCATGTTTCAACTGTAGTACAAAGCTTTTAGCCTGGTGATTAAATAAACTGTTAGTACCCCTTTTCATTTGATTACTTTCAAATTTGATATCAAACTATTTTTTTTTATTTTTTTATAATATTGACCAAAGTATAAGCATTCGCTAGCACTATAAAAAAATAGTTATATACCTACAGAATTTACTCACGGATCCTAGTCCGTGGGTAAAATTATTAATTACCCACGAAAACACCGTGAGTACATTTGTTATTGAATAAATTTATTTATTTTTTAATTGTGTTCCACGGTTAGTCCGTAGGTAACATTAAAAAAAGTCTGTGGGTAATGTTAAAAAAAATTCAACTCAACTTAAGTTTTCAAAATATCTTCGTATTTTTAATTTCCACGAATTCTCTGTGGATAATGTTCGTAGGTAACGTTAAAGTAAAGTTTTGTTTATTATTTTATTTTTTTACAAAAAAAACTATAATCAAATTGTGTGTTGCCTCGTAAACAGAAACGCGAGTGTGTTATCTCATAAACAGAAACGCGAGTAGCAAGCCGATTAGGTTACCACCACTGGTCAGAGCTTCGGCCACAGCGCCATCTTCTACTCTTCTATCTCGCAGTCTCGCCGCCCTCGACTCTTTTCTTTCTTTTTCTCCTCTATCGGTAGTCCCTTCGCTTTTCTCTTCTTCTCTCTTGCGCGGCTGTTGTACGTTAAGCTTTGCCTCTAAGACCTTTTCGCGCCTTCGAGATTGGCCTCCACAGTGCTCAAGCAGTGAGAAATCATTGACACACCAAGGCATTTTTTCCAGATTTAGAGTTTTGTAATTTTAGGGTTTTGTTTGAGGTTCCTTAGTGATCTGTATCAGGTTTTGTTTGGGATAGGGAAGGTCATATAGTCACCAATTATCACGTTATCAGACGTGCTTCTGATCTCAGGTTGATAGCTTTTGCTTATTTTGATCCAGTTTTCTTGTTGGTTTCTCAAATTTATACTTGCAATGCATTTGGGTGAACAACTTGATTAGCTAAGTTCTTATTGAATAAGGGTGTGTTATTGAATAATGCCATGCATATGATGAGGTGTAATGTGACTTTTATAATGTTAAATGCATTGGTTATGAAATTAGGAAATGGTTTTTTTTTATTGTAAAGTGCATCATTTAACGATGTTGTCAATTGCGAATCACGAAAAATAACAGTTTGTTCAAAACTTTGTACTTTGCACATTATCACTGCAATTTGACAACACTTTGTACTAAATAGCTTATTGTGGAACAATAGTGATTTGTTCGAATACGCTACGCTATAGCTGCTATTTGACAACGCTGACATTCAATGCACTGATATATTAAATGCAACACTTTTAAATAAAGAATTTTTATTTTTATTCCTTAACAATAACCCGTGAAAACAAAATGGAGATGATAATGGTTTGTTACTTTGTGTTTCCTTCAGTAATGTATTGAGTTAGATATTAGATATACTGGATTCCTTTAATTGAACTGAATGGTAAGAACGTTCGACGATAGATTAGATACTTGTGTGTGTGAATTGAGTACTCCTAATCAAAGATATGCTAGTTATGTGCAGGGTCACTCTTGCTGACCAATCAACATACGATGCGAAAGTTGTTGGTTTTGATCAAGACACGGATGTTGCTGTGCTGTAAGTCGATGCGCCTAAAGACAAGGATGTTGCTGTTCTGTGGTGGAATGTCAACATAGCTGACTATTTCATGAATGTGCTTATGTGATTCTTGCAGTTTGGACTTGACCACACTCTTACAACTGGAGTCATCAGGTATGAGAACTGTAAACCGAAAATTTATTCCAATTATTTCCTCAATACCTAAGAAAATAGTTTCTGCTTTTTATTAGTTTTCCTTTCCACATATATCATACCGTATGGACAAAATACATGAACTTTTGTTGACCAAATTTTAACCCAAGTGTCTCTTATTAAAAGGACCAGCGAGAGTATCACAATATACAATTGTGCTAATGCATTTTATTTAGGTGTCTAAAAATAGGAAAAATAGCAATCTTGTTCTCAAATCACACTTTCTTGACTAAAATTTCAAGACGATACAATATCCTATTGCGCAACATCTAATCTTTCACTTTCTTTGAAACTTCAAGGTATTCCGTATGGTGAATAAAGCTTCTTTTTTTGAATTGTGCGTCATAAACATATGCTCAGCTGATACTCGATAGCTTGGAAGTTGGATACTTTCTTATCATTTCTAAGTGCCTTTTGTGTTGATTGTATTTTACTAATATATATTTTCTTAATAGTGGACTTCAGCGAGAAATTAGCTCGGCGGCAACTGGTCGTCCTATTCAAGATGTTATATAGACCGATGCAGTAATTAATCCCAATAACAGTGGAGGCCCGCTCCTAGATAGTTCCAGAAACCTTATCGGAATAAATTGTGATGATAGGATAGTTAACAGTGGACCTGAATTAGGAAAAAAGACCATAGTGTATGTTATGAAGTTAAACTAACCTCCTTGATAGGATATCCAGGCAAAGGCATCATAAACTCATAAGGGTAAGCGTAGTTAACCATTGCCAAGTAACTATATGTAGACTCCAACCAATCCGATAGATCATCTGTCCTATTTAATATCCTTCAAACAATTTAACTAAATCAACACAATAAACTAAATCAACAAAATATATATTTACCATTCACAATCATGTAATTTAGAAATAAACACACATTTCTTAGAAAAAATGGCATACTAACAAAATTTGAAAGTTTCGGTTAGAAGTTCAAGGCCATTGCTTGTTTGACCCTTAGATGCTATTTCATCCCATGACTGTTTGATATAGTAAAAACAAGTGGAACTTTCACGCTATTGATACAAACAAGAGAGTAAAATCATTAGCGCTCTAAATTATATTTATAGCATGAACAAATACCAGAACATTGTACGACGACAATAATGTCATTGACTAAATTACCTTAAAATCATTAGAAAGTGCTTTGTAATATATAAGGAAAGCATAGTAACATCGACAAGAGGAGGTTCAAGATATGGTGCTTTTTGAAGAAAACATACTGGTCACCAAAGGTATCATCAAAATATCTGATTTCGGCCTAGTGCGAGAGATCAGCTCACAACCACCATATATGAGTATGTCATGTATCTGAGTATGTCACCACATGGTGGTAT
Source organism: Cicer cuneatum (assembly GCA_037974295.1). Classification (NCBI taxonomy): domain Eukaryota; kingdom Viridiplantae; phylum Streptophyta; class Magnoliopsida; order Fabales; family Fabaceae; genus Cicer; species Cicer cuneatum. The sequence goes on along the minus strand of JBBPBO010001984.1, from coordinate 64,292,911 downwards.
GTGTCTTTAACTTGAATACACCATTATATTATAAATGTATAGTGCACTGTGTGTTGTGTATTTAATGACATGTATAATGGCCTATGATTAGGTATCGCTCCCGAAGTCTTTCTTCAGTCTTTCCTTTATAGCTCAAAAGTTGGTAAGTGTCTGATATAGGACAATTATGCATAAAAATTTATGATCTTGACTATTGCATTACTTTTAGTAATGATGGTGAGTACCAGACAAACATTTATTTGTTTTGTTTCATCTTCCAGACATGTGGGCAATGGGGGCTATTATGGTTGAGTTGTTCACTCTCCGTCCACTATTTCCGGGTAGCAGGTATCATATTCTCTTTCTCTCCAATTCTACTGCTTCCCAGACAAATACTTTTTCTTACTTGCATAAAGGCAATAAATATTTAATGAATAGGGAATTAACAAATTTATGGCACCTCAGTCTACTCTAAAACAAGTTACCATCTTCACACATTTGGTTGCTATTATTTTTCACAAATATTTGGTTAATTAGTTTACTGCATAGTATTTGTCAAATGGAACTCTGGTCTAAAAGAATATAGTATAGTAACTGGTTTGGAAATAAACTTATTCCACTATGGATGTATATGCAGTGAAGCAGATGAGATATACAAAATATGCAGTGTGATAGGTAGTCCAACAACTGAATCTTGGGCAGATGGACTCAAACTTGCTAGGGATATCAACTATCAAATTCCAGAGGTTAGTTTTCTTAATTTGGACTTATCATCAATTAGAGTATAGAAAGCTTATTCCGCTCTAGTGGGGGGTTTATAGTTTCATTAAGTTAAGTAGCCCCTCATTCAGCTCGTACACTGAGTCAAGTGCCTTTTTCTTTTCTCTCAAATCAAAATATTAACACTAAATAGAATCAAATACATTATCAACATATGAACATATTACCACTAAACAAACATATTAATACTAAACAGAATCAAGTGAACTAACCTAATAATGTTTAATTGAGTTTATACATGGCTAAATGGGTTCCCTTACATTGGATATTGGAATTGTCTGTTGATGTTATGTATATTATGGCGAACATTGTCTTCAGTTCAGATAATAGTGTACAGATTGTCCGTGGACAACTATACCCACGGAAAATCTGTGGGTAACTTTACGCACAGAAAATCGGTGAGTCATATTATCCACGGAAAATCGGTGAGTCATATCACCCACGGACATTTCTTAAGTAACTGTATCCTACTGATTGTCCGTGGGTAAATATTTACCTACAAGCGAAATAGCTACGGATACGTCCGTGAGTAATTTTACGTTACCTACGGACTTTCTGTGGGTAAAGATAAAATCTGTCGTAGATAATAACAGTTTTCTTGTAGTGTAGCAGTGTGTTTCTCTTTAGTTTGAATGACACGTTTAAATAATTTTTGATCTGATTCAATCTAAATATAAGTGATTTAATTTAGATCGATGTTTGGATATTTAAATTGAGTAATGTTATTAAAATACAAAATTTGATACAAATAAGATACTATATGAAATACAATGAAGGTTATGTTATGTTTTTCATAAAATGTCAAAATATTGTATTTGCATCTTATTTTATATTACAATAACATTACTTATTTAAATTACATTTATAAAAAAAACATTTTTTTATCAATATCTGAAAAACATGGTAAAATAATAAATTTGATGTAAAACATTACTTATAAAATACTAACATTTATCATTATGGAATAACAATAATTTTTTTTTATTCAATACACAATTGAATAAACACAAGACAAATTCTAATATAGACAACGATTTATCATAAATTAATACATGAAAAATCTTTAAAAATTTCAACACTATAAATATCAATTTTTATTCATTTCTATGATTGAAATAATGATATCAATTCAACAAATATAATAAAAAAACAAACATATTCACTGTTTTATATATAAAGACCGACGAGAATTATAGATTTTTTTTCTAAAATACTATCATCAACCGCTGTTAAATTTCCAATGAATTTTAAGTGGTTGTCATAGGTGACTACCACACTTCTGTAGAACTCATCTACAATTTAGGTATAACTTAGGAGAATTTATCTTTTATTGGATATTAAAGGTCCGCTATGAATACTTAAAATTCTAGCCCATCTAAAACTTGTTGACAAAAAAGCCCATCTAAAACGTAGACTAGACCCACACAATGCGAACATTCCATACCATGTCAGAACCAAACTCCAAGCATGAAGTTCACAGACTCACCGGTGATCGAGCTTCCCGTCGCCGATACCGCCCTAACTCTCCACCAAGACAATGGCTCCATGCACGTCGGAACCTCCGTCTGGCCCTGCTCCCTCGTCCTCGTCAAATTCATAGACCGCTGGTCCCATGCCCCACCAAACAACAACCCTTACACCCACCTCCTAAACTTTCAAAACAAACGGGCCGTTGAACTGGGCTGCGGATGCGGTGTTGCTGGTATGGGTCTCTATCTATTGGGCCTAACAGACATAATCCTCACGGACATCGCTCCCGTTATGCCCGCACTGAAACGGAATCTCAAAGTGAACAAACCCGTTCTCAAGAAGAATCTCAAATACTCGATTCTTTATTGGAACAATAACGCTCAGATTAACGCTCTTAATCCTCCTTTTGATTTTATTATTGCTGCTGATGTTGTTTACATTGAGGAATCGGTGCCTTCCTTTGTATCTGCTTTGGAAACCCTACTTGCTCAAGACGGTGTCGTTTTGCTTGGTTATCAGATTAGGTCACCTGAAGCCCATGGGCTTTTTTGGGAGCTGTGTGGACAAGTGTTTGACATTGAAAAAGTTCCTCATGAAGACCTTCATCCTGAATATGCTTACGAGGAAGCTGATGTTTATTTATTGAGGAAGAAGAAGAAACAGTGATTAATAAGGTTTTAAACTCTGATGTTTGATTGTGCAATTCGTGTTACATTATAACAAATTCGTGTTTCTAACAATCGTTTTATTTTTTGTTTGCAAAGCATGATGGATTATGACCTTGTTTGGATAAACACCTTAATTTAGCGCATGTAGCTTAAGAGTTTGTGTATAAGCTATTCCTATAATAAAAGATAAAATTGAATCAAATTGTTTTCATATAAGCTCTAAGATGTTTTCATAAGCAATCATGGAGAGTTTATTCAAATTAGTTGAAAACAGCTTATCAAATTAGTTGAAAACAGCTTATCAGCATGTCATAAGCTTATTTTCATAAGCTATCCCAAACAACCTTACAAGTGTTTATGTCAGTAAATAACCTGAAATAAATTGATCCAAATAGGTGCATAATTATAATAATGCATTTTTTTTAGCTTATAAGTTACATAATTTCACTTAAAAAACAAAAACATGGAACATTTTCATCTAAATGTCGGTTTGGTTCAGTTGTAACAAATATTGATTTTAAATGAATGAATTTTGTATAATTGATTTTGGATGCAAGTGAGTTGAATATAAAGTTATTTATGTTTGGTTTATACTTTCACCGAAAAAGTGATTTTTATCAATCCATGTTTGGGTTGGACCAAAATTCCTTTTGGGTGTGTACATATGTATCTGTCACTTTTAATAATAAATTTGAGATAGAATTGAGCTTGAAGCGCAAATATAATTTAGGACCATAGAGCCAAACATAGACAAGATGTTTTCTAGACCATTTAGGAGGTACTGAGGGTACTCTAAGTTTTTGTTTGTTTTGCTTAATTTTTGTTTTGCTATTAATGCATCACAATAATTTGATTAATCAACTGATTTATAGCCTCCTCTATTTTGGAGTAAATATATATGATTTCATTTCATTTTTTATGTTTTTTTAAAATGTTAGTTATGTTGTTTTAGTTTCTGATACAAACTGTTAGTTAAACTTAGAGCTAGTTTATAACATCATCAGGGTGAACTAGTTAGCTTATATATACATACATGATAATTGCTTTTGGAACAAAGAAACACAGGTGATATGTTTCATAACACAAATTGCATGTCGTCGCTTAATTGGTCTTTTGATAAACCATGTCATTAGCATAGATGTAAATTGTGCTTTTGCCTTGATAAAGCTATAGGCACCAAAATATATTAGAAACAATAGGAAAAATCATTGTATTAAGACTGAACTCAGACCTGTACCAAGTTGATAACTGATCCTGAGTTCTGAAACTACTACTGAGGAAATTCTGTGTTCTTTAATTTTTCTAGTTTGCATATTGTTGAGAAACTTACTGTGGAGACAGATTCTTGTTAATAGGTGTAACACAATGGTTGTCGTGCTAATGTTCATGTTGAACCTCAGAAATCAGAATGATTGCCAACGAAGAGATCCTTGAAAACTTGAGAGAGATGTGCTTCCCTATGTTTGCTGCTGTCTTGGTATTGGGCTTTAAGTTCCTTTGTTATGGTTGTTCTAGAGAAGTGTCTTCACACAAAATTGCTAAGCCCAGTAAGTTAAAGATACTATAATTGAGAAGACTAAATATACCCCGTATATTCTAATATTTGCATAATTTTATTATTTGATTGTTACTGATGGTACTTTGTTTCTTACACATCAATATTCTGATTATGTTGTATATTACTCATGAGTTATACAAGATACAGTTAGATGAATGTGTAAAACTTTTTTACATTGTACTTGTATACTTATTAAAGAGATATTGATTTGATAATTACGCCAATGATGATAGGTAGATACAATTTGTTGAGTTTGAAGGTTTATGGCTTTGCCGAAGTACTTTCAGTGGCATAAAGTTTAATCCGACTTCATGCTAAACCACAATTGAATGACATTCTTCAAGTAGACTTGATTTAAGACTGAAAAAGCTTAAAGCAAATTTTAAACGGTTTAAGTTGAACTTTTTCCTAATAAAGAGGTATTTTTTCATATAGTTAATGATCCTATCTAATATAAACACAAGTAAAATCAAAGCTTTTAGTGAAAAATACAGAGAGAATCAGTAGTTCAAGACTGCTTTAAGGTAAAAGTCATGTATGTATACAGTTTGATAGTTAATATTTACCCAAGTATAAAGGCACCAAGCCTTTGATATGCATGATTTTGTGTAATGCAGCTACCCAACTATAAAGGCAGCTACCCTTCAAAAATTGCAAAAAAAAGAAGAAAAAAGTAAACAAAGTTACAACTTACAACCAAATATATATAAATCTTTCTTTACTTAGCCCTCATCACTAGTTTTCAGAAGCAGCTACTTTTCCTTTCCCTCTTAACTACTATTTGTTATTAATTTATTTCTTCAATTTGTAAAGTATATATTCATCTCATTTGATGCTTTTTCTTTAAGGAATGAAAGGAGTACCATCATGAACAGAAAAATGAGAAATCACTTGTGCATTGCTTGATCTATGTTGTTGCTCCCCTTGATCAAATGATATGAAAGAAGTATTGTAGTATTCAACAAATCCACTGTTTTTATGATTAGCTATCTCATGCACATCTTGACCACCATTAAGTTTATCAGAAAATATAATTGATGAGTCTTTCATCAATGAACCACCACATTGTCTAGGTTGTGTTTGATAGAAAACTTTGGAAACTACCAATTCCCCTTCCTTCTCCTCTTCATTGTTTCCAAGGTGGTATTGGTGCATAACCCAATTTGTTTTCTCTGGCTTTTTCTGCTTTCTGTAGTTAGTGTAAAGCACAAGGATTTTCTTATACCCTTTTAACTTGCCACTCACATAGACTGGTCTTGTTTTACCTGTTTTGTGCCACCTTGTCTCACTTCCATCTTCATCCGTGTGCACTTTTCTCCTTTTTCTTGTTCCTGTTGTGTATGCTTTTGATGGCCTGTGAAAGAAATGTCTGATTAGGCCATCTTTGCTAACACCTGCAACAAAATTTATTCAATCATACTGTCTACTTTTATCAATAAAAAAATAATACAGGCTGGAAAATTTTATACAATTATTTAAAAAATTTAGTTATAGGTATTTGAAAATCAAAAATCAAAAAGCATACACAACAGGCTGCAAAAATGTTACACCAAATCTTAGTATACTTTTTATATAAAGGTATATAGGTATTTGAAAATCAAATCAGAAACTCTGAAAGAATAAAAGAAATGGACAAAACAATCACAAGTATATATATTTGGTGGCTTGGAAGATTAAATGAATAGACCTGGTAACTTCTCTGGATGAGTACAGCAGATTCCATTCTCTCCTTCAAGAGTAGGAATGAACTCATCAATTAAAGGATGAAGCTTTTGAATATCAGAGCGCACTTTTGCTTCCAAATGTTCAAGAATCTCTTGATCAGTAGGATCAAACTTCACTCCCGCAGGTAATCCAGGTAACTCATGAATTCCAGCAGCCTAATTAATTAATACCACAAAATTTATATTTTTTGTTCATGAACACCCCAAAAGAAATAGTACAAATAAAAAAACACCATTAAAATCATTAAAAACATCAAACAAAAACAGAAAAAGGATAAAAGATAATGTCATATGATATCATATGTTCATTTACCAAGGACTATAGATCTAAATTTGTGGTCTGCAACTGCAATTGCAGCCGCAATATAAATTTTTTACAGGTCTTTGCAACATCCTTGCAGCTCTAATTAGAGCCACACTTGCCTGTTTTTTTGCCACAATCTTAAGGTGCAAAGCATAACCGTAAGTGCAGTCGCAACTTAAATTTAGAACCATGCTATCAGGACTTATTATAAATGTGAAGAACCTGTTCATGGCATTTGATATGATGACCACATGTAGGACAAGTTCTGATTAAGCTATCTTTGCGCCTCTCCACAATGACAGTACTATGATTATTTTCAGGGTAACTACACTGAGTCATTTTTGTTGTTGTTGTTATTCTCTTCTCTAACTAGCTCTCCTTCATACCATTTCTGTGTATCTTATTTGTTATTCGTTCCTTCTTATGTTATAAAATAAGAAATGGAACAGAAACAAAAAAAGATAGACCAAGAGGGAGACAAAGAGAGAGATAGTTTGAGTTAAGAGATGGATATTTAAAGTATTAATAAATAATAAGAAGGTGAAAAGAAGAACTTGTCTCTTCTAAAGTTTGCTCCCCTCATGCTAGTTCTTGTTGAGGGGTGGTAAGGAATTAAATTCTATCTTACTTTTTTTGTACTTTCTTTTATATTAAAATTATAAATTTGGAGGGAGAGTGTGACACCTAGACATTCTAAATATAGAGACTGAAATAAAAAAATTAATTAGAAGTTCTCTAACACTACAACTATGATTGAAGGCGTATCTTAGTGTCTAACATCGACATAATATTGACACTTTGATAATATTTAATTAATTAATTTTTTTAAATTATTATTAGTGTCGACTTGTGAGTGTCGTATACGGTGTTTGTGTCAGTATCATGGTTCATAGGTGATAAGGTTAGTTGCATATAGAGAAAGAGAGAAGAATAAAAATATATATAAGATTGCTTGGATCTCAAGTTCTGGAGTTGCTTTGTATATTTTGTATGAAAACTTGTTGAAGAATAAATGTAGATTTTTTGTCCTTTCTAGTCTGACTAAAGGTAGCTTTAATTAAGATTAAAATCTGAAATAAAACAAGTCTTAACTAGGAAATAAAGTATTAAAAATATGGATTTGTGGAAGAGTTGAGTGGGATTGGGGAAACCTAATGAAGAAGCAGAGAATTGAAGAACTTAGGTCCGGTGTCAACCTGGAGTGTAGATAAAGTTAAATATATATTGATTTCATACTACCAGAAAACTATAAGGAGAAATTAAATTGAAGATAACAGTATTTTCTGCCAACCATAATTTCATTCCTTCACGTGGACTTCTCATGAATAGCAAGAAACCTCTATCTCAGTGTAATAGGACAGGATTAACCTTCAACATCACTGATAGTTGCAGCATACTATCTAATGCAATATGGCAAAAGCAAATGCTGCCATCTGTTGACATATGTATTACCGTTTCTAATTATATATCAATGTTTTTAAAATCTAACTGAACCAGACGGTTTAGTCGGTTGAAAATGGAACCAACATTATCTTTTACGATTTGATTATTTGAAACACTTTAATTGTAGTTTGATCCGGTTCAAACAATTTGAATCAGTGAATCATGATTCAGAGATTTGGTCAGTTTGATGTATCTTCTTTGGTTTTTTAAAAATTGGAATATATATTGTAAATTATTTTTTTAAATTAATAGATTGTGAAATTTAATAGGATGGCATGTATTTAAAATTATATATCCATTATTAAACTATATGTATTAAGTGAAAGATAGATAAAATAACATATATTGGAAAACAGTCACCTAGTCAATTAATTTTCGGCTAAGATTTAAGTTCAATATAAGACTTACTTAAAAAAAAAGAAAAGTTCAATATTAGACAGCATACTTTAGGTGTATACAGACAATAGACCAAGACAATTAGACAAGATATTGTGCCATAATGGCTTTAGCCTAAATTAAAGTGGAAGTATTGTCCCCACATTTTATTTATGGGCTGGCGATTATTTGGGAAGCCCGTTTTTGTGGATACTAAGGTGGAACATATTAGAACATTTTCCTTTGTACTCCTAAATTTAAAGTATTTTTTTCTCACTCAATGTCGCAAATATACAAAAATAGATGTATGAATTGATTAACTTAAACATGTAAAATATATATTTTAGTCAATTTAAATAAAATTTAGGCTAAATAGCATCCATGGTCCCTTAAGTTAATTTCAGGTAACATTTTAGTCCTTTATCTTTTTTTTTTCTCGATTTGGTCCTTTTATTTTAATTTTAAGTGACAATTTAATAATTTATGTTTTAAAATGTTAACAATATTATCTTTTTTTTTTACAAAAATTCATCAAAATTTTCAACCAAAACCCATAAAATTAATTATATTCTTTAATATAATACAAATTTTATCAAATTCGTAACTCAAATATTCAAATAAATTCATATTTTTATTCTTTATTAGATGAAATTTTAAAAATCAAATAAAAAATGAAAATATGAGTTTATTTGAATATTTGAGTTACGAATTTGATAAAATTTGTATTATATTAAAGAATGTAATTAATTTTATGGGTTTTGGTTGAAAATTTTGATGAATTTTTTGTAAAAAAAAATGATAATATTGTTAACATTTTAGAACATAAAAGATTAAATTGTCACTTAAAATTAAAATAAAGGACCAAATCGGGAAAAAAAAAGATAAAGGACTAAAACGTTACTTGAAATTAAGTTAAAGAACCATAGATGCTATTTAGCCTAAAATTTAAGATCATTTGAAAAATCTAAAAAAACAACTAAACCCAAAACATGCATCAAATAAGATTTTCAAACGAAGCATGTTTCTAGAAATTTTAAGTTTGAATTTTTTAAAATAAATAAATATTTTCTAAATTCGATAAATTAGTCCTAGTTCCTCAATTTATAAGCTGAGATATATTAATTAATACATTGAAACTTGAAACAATTGATAGAGGTTAAACTCAACAAGTAACCTCCTGGCCAAAAACTTAAGTGATATGGTGATTTAAGAATATGTGTGATATGAGATAATGAATTCAATTTACTCACCAACATAACTACGTTTTTTTTAAATGGAAAAATTAAGAGTTAATCTAGTTAAACTTAAATATGGTGTATATTGAATTAATATGCTCAACAGAACATGCACCGTGACTATAGCAAACGGGACCCATGCACATTCTCTCCGCAATACATAATGATATTGTTATATTTGACACGATAAATGATACAGAATAAATTATTATATTATATTTAAATTTAATGTTTGATAAATTAATAAAATATAAAAATTAATTAATAATTCTATTATATTATATATCTAATTGAAATTTATATCATAAATATAAGTTAAGTTATAAAGTAGTAAGATAGGATAAAAACAACAATTTACTTAATTACTATTATATAATATAATTTAAAATATAATAAAATATAAATATAAATACAATTAATAAAATATAATCTAAAATATAAAAGTTTAAATCTAATAAAGTATAAATATTAATATAAAAATGAACGAAATTTGATATTAAACTTAAAAATAAAATATTAATAATTAATTTAAAAAATATTTATGACTTTATCACAAGAGAGGTTTTGTCTTTTTATATAATTTGTGAATTGGTATTCAAAATCATAATAATATGAAATCAATTGAAATTTTAAAATAAATATAATTTGTATATGAGGGTAATTTTGTCATTTATATATAATATATGTTATATCTTTATTTAGATTATCTAACAAATAAATTGAAATATTTGATTACTTGTAATTTTAAAAAAGTTATTTATTTAGCAGGGTCAATGGATAATTTTAAATATAAAATTATTCTATTACTTATTTAATTTTTTAATATTTTTTGTTAATTTATAATATTTAAAAATATAATAATTAATTTGAAAAAATATATTATATAATTTTTTACAATGGTAATTTTGTTATCTAAATATGATATATATTATGTCATGTTATAATAAAATATGTATCAAATACATGATAAAAAAATATTATTATCATATTTGTTATCATGTGTTTATCGAACACAATATATAACAATAATAATGATGATGATAATAAGTCATGACCGTGCCGTATTATTTCTTTGTCCAACTTTATTTTATATATTATCTCTATCATATCTCGGACATCAAACTGTTCTTAAAACTATCTTTGGTTTTAATTGCCTTCCTGATACTTGGTGTTCAACAAAGAAAATTTCATGCATGCATAAAGACATGAAGCCATGAACTTTCAGCTGTTCGGCAGCCCCACTTCTCCCTCTAATTTTGATTTTAAGTAAAAATAAATTTTTTATATGACAAAATATATCAATTACCATTAATCCAAGTATAAGTGCAAATCAATATCAGAACATCATAATATAAAGTCTGCTAATGCACAGGAAAAAAAAAAAACCAACACTTGACTATAGACAAGCAAAAATAACTAACTTTATATATTTTTTTAAAAATCAAAGATATCCTCTACGCATGGAACTATGGAGATTAACTTCAATATATTTTAAGGCTTGACTTCTCTCGATGATTTTTCCTATATACCAGCAAAAGATTGAAACTTCGATCAAATAACTAAGGGATCCAAACATCTACTATTTATGCCACATTGATCATATTGATGATTAATTTTACAATTATTAAGAAATTTTGTGTACTGCAATTAACTTTGTTATTGATATCTTAAAACTTAACATGATTGAGTCATGACTAAACTTCTTTCTTTAAAAATTTTCAAAAATTTTGGATTTTTCATTTTAAAAATATTTGGGATTCAAATACGTTCCGAATTTTTCAATATTTTAAATTTTAAAGTTCTGCATTTTTATAAATTCAAAACCTATTTTTATTAAAATATTTAAAGGACTTTTTTGAAATTTTACATGATTTGTGGAGGTATGATCCCTAGGTAGAGGCATTCCAAATTGAAGCTTCAATAATGGAGTGGTCTGTTAGGACTTAGAAGTATGCCAAACTCAATTTGAATGGTCCATCACTGAAACTCAAACCCTCCATTTAAATCCAACATTGTTTCTTTTGTATAAGTAAGCCCATTACTTGATAAAAAAAAAAAAAGCCTGCTACTAATTTTCCTCTTCGGGTTATTTGAGTGATTCTTCTTTCACCATTAATATTTTTAAATAATAAAAATATACGTTTGAATTAATCTGTCTAAATTTTAGATTAGTTAATCCATACAAAATTTGATTTTTAAGAAGACTTAGGAGTAAAAAAAAGATTTCCGGTCCTTTTCGCATTGTAACATCATATTTATATCCAACCTAATTTTTAAGCACAAAATATTTTTGGAACAATTGGCCTAATAATATTAAGTCCTCCAAAAAGTAACTCTCATTATCACAAAGCATTTTTGTTTGGTGATTTGCATCTAATGTTTTCTGAATTGATTAATTTGAATCTGTTTTCTTTTAAATTAAAATACACATTTATATTGACTGGCCCAGACATGAGGTTTTTAAAAATACATGAGGAGAGAGAAAAAATTGTCTTTTTAATTCACACCTTTATTTGTTTATTTATTGCCATGATATGTGACACATAGGGGTAGTGGAGATAAATCAAACCAACATACATGCTTGGGACCTAACCTTTGTAAATTTGACCATTCAAGATTTTTTTTAAAATCACAATATTAAAGTTTTTAAAAGTCTATTTAGCTCAAAATGTTAGAATACATGTCTAAAAAAAATTTATTTTACATCTATTACGTCGACATATTTAAATGCATTATTATTATAAAATAGAGTTGAAATATATAATGTTACATAAAGTGAAATTATTTAAAATGTCATGATGAATCTAAAAAATAAAACTTAATTTTATTAATAGATTAATTCGCTAATGTATTTAAAAATATATTCAATTATTTATTTTTTAACACTAATATAAAATAGACTTTTAAGTTAATTACCGCTTCCTAAATAGACTAAACTCAAATCTCACTAAATCTGACACAAATATTCGAATCACAAGCCAATATTTAATTTTCGTCCCAACATACTAATGTCAGTTTCTGAGTGAATTCTAAATTATAGTCATTCCAAAAATACCTATACATCGCATTGATGAGAGCAACAGAAAAATTAGCAGACACATTATCATTAAAAGAAGATAAGCAGACAAGTAGATATGGACTGAAGTTATCTATAGTATAATGACGATTTCAATATTTCATGATATTATACTTCAAAAATGCTTAGTAAATATTATATAGTTTAATGATAAGTTGATAACTATGCTTCTTGATGATCATTGTCAGAAACCTCTTCTTGATAGTAAGGAGAGAATCTTCCACTTCTAGATTTTGCAACTGCTGTTACTTCTTGCAGCATTTTCACCACTCTACGCATTGAAGGACGGTTTATAGGAAGAGAGTTTGTGCAAATAATTCCCACATTTAGTACTTTGCTGATTTCTTCCTTGTATTTAGAATCAAGAGTTGGATCAATAATTTGATCCTTTCCTTCTTCATTCAATTTGGAAGAAACCCATTTCACCAAACCTTTTTCACCATATTCCTGATCAATAGGGTGTTTTCCAGTTACCAACTCCAAAATCACTACACCAAAGCTATAAATATCACTCTTTTCATTCACCCTAAGTGTGTAAGCATATTCTGCATCACATTGAACCAGAAAAATTTAATAAAATTTATATAATAATAATGCACATAAATGAATGCACACTTAGTTTTTAACTTGATTGATTTGCATTAAATTAATGGATTTGGATTGCAAAGCAATTCTATGCATTCATGCAGTCAACACATCAGTGACTATTGGATTGAAAAGAACCGTTCAGTTTTCATTGCATATTTAGTTTTATATTTTAGAAAAGAATAGAAATACTAAGACTTCGATCTCGACCCAATAACTATTGACGTGCTGACTGCGTAAATTGCCACATAAATCCAAATTTGATGCATGTTGAAGTTACTTTAACTTTAAAATTGGATGGATGAACTATTTATTATAACAAAATTCTAAAGATAGGGAAATCAACTTTAATTAATGTAGTTTTGTCAACATATTTTTTTCTAATTAATGTAGTACTACCTGGTGCAATGTAACCACAAGATCCTGCAATCATAGACATGGGTTCTGTCCCATTGGTGACACCTCTAACAAATTTAGCAACACCAAAATCAGCAATTTTTGCTCCAAATTCTCCATCTAGCAAAATATTGCTAGATTTAATATCTCTATGAACAATAGGAGTGACACAATCATGATGCAAATAAGAAAGTCCCTCAGCAGCATCAATAGCAATTTTAAGTCTAGTTGGCCAATCCAACAAGTTTTTCTTGCTGCTATGCAACAAATCATCCAAGCTTCCATTTGGCATATACTCATAAACTAGAAGCTTACTATCTCCACTGTTACAACAACACCATAACCTTACAATATTCTTGTGCCTAATCTTTCCCAATGTATCAACTTCAACTTCAAATTCAAATCCATCTTTTCCAGTATCAACATTTCCATTTTCTATCTTAGTTGTTCTCCACAATTTCTTCACTGCCACTACCTCTCCATTACTCAACACCACTTTGTAGACCTTCCCAGCAGATCCACTTCCTATCACATTATCTTCACTCATCAATTTAACAATCTCAAACTCACTAAAGCATAGTTTATGAAATGACCTCCACTTTGACAAATGAAAACCGTTTTTCATCTTCTTGAAATTCCTAAATTTGAAGTAAAACCAGACCACACCAACAATTAACACAACACCAGTAAGTACAAATATGAATCTAAAAACCCAAACATATTTCCTATTCTTACCTTCCTCACCTAATCTTGGACACAGTCCAGAGATGTCACCACATAGGCCACTATTTCCTACAAAACTATCCTTATAATTCTCATTAGCATAAAGAGGAGGAATTTCCCCATAAAACTGATTATTTGACAAATTGAAAAAATCAAGCTTCAAATTTTGCAGCTCCATTGGAATTTCACCAGAAAGACAATTACCAGAAAGATCAAGAAAATTAAGCCCTGGCAAAGTTCCTAATTCACTTGGAATATTACCAAAAAACCTATTATTTGCCAAATCAAGCTCATTGAGCTTCTTCCAATCACCAACCCCTTGAGGAATCTCTCCTGAAAGTTGATTATCTCTAAGAACAAGCCTACCCAATTGGTTTAGATTAACCAAACTATTCGGAATTAAACCAGAAAAACCATTATGACTAGCAACAAACTCACCAAGATTATACAACGACCCAATTGCTTCAGGAATCGACCCAGAAAACATATTCCCCGAAATTAACAAAATTGAAAGATTTTTCCCACCTGAAATTGAATTAGAAATTGACCCAGAAAGAGAATTTTCAACAAGCTCAAGTAAATACACATGGGGCAAACCCCAAAGACCATCAGGAACAAAACCAGAAAGATTATTGTTCCCAAGCCTAACCCTCGTTAAACTCAAACAGTTCCCAAGACTCTTAGGAATTTCACCGGAAAACGAATTGTGAATCATCAACAGCTCCTGCAAACTTCCCTGACGGCAAAGACTCGCCGGAATCTCGCCGGAAAAATTATTAAACGAAACATCAAGTAACTGCAACCTCGAGTTACTTCCTAAATCACTCGGTAACTTCCCTGAGAGCGTGTTGTTGAACAAAAGAAGCTCGTACAAATTCTCCGACGAAGCTATTGCCTCCGGCAGAGAACCCTCTAATCGATTAAGGTATAAATGGAGAGACCCGAGTTTCTTCAAACGGCATAACTCGTCGGGAATCGTCCCAGTAAACTCGTTATCCGAAGCATCGAATCGTTCCAATTGAGTCAAGTTGGTTAAACCGACACGTGGCAACTCGCCGGTGAAAGAGTTTTGGTAAAGCTCGATTTGAACAATGCTTGTTAAACCGGCTATCACAAGTTCCGGTATGGTTCCATTGAGCATGTTCTGAGACAAGTCGAGGTTCCGAAGATGAACGAGTTTTCGAAGAGAAAGAGGAATGGGACCCACAAGGTTGCAACTTGCAAGCCATAGAATTTCGAGGTTTGTGAAGTTTCCGAATTCGTTTGGGATTGGACTTTTTGAAAGGTAGTTGTTGTAAGCGAGGTGAAGTTCTTTCAGAGTGGTGATATTGCTTAGAGAGGAAGGTATTGTTCCGGTGAAGAGGTTGTTAACGAGTGAGAGAAATTCGAGTCGCCGGAAAATGTTGAAATTTGTGGGGATGTTGCCGGAGAAGTTATTGAAGGAGAGGTCGAGTTGACGGAGGAAAGGGAGGTGAGAGAGGGTGTTTGGGAGGTTGCCGGAGAAGAGGTTGAGGGAGAGGTTAAGGTGGCGGAGGGTGGTGCAGGCGGAGATGGTTGTGGGGAGGGTGGAGTTGAGGTTGTTGTTGGGGAGAGAAAGAGAAGAAAGAGAAGGGAGGCGGCAGAGGGAGGTTGGGAAAGGACCGGAGAGATCGGAGTTAGGGAGGTTGATGGAGGTGACAGAGCCAGTGAGGTTGTTACAGAGGATTCCGGTCCAGTTGCATGGGGTGGAGTCACGGTGGTTCCAGTTGGAGAGAGAATGGGAGGGGTCGGAGAGATGGAGTTTAGCTTGGAGGAGGAAGAGACCTTCTTGGTTTAGAGAGAGAGTTGAAGAAATTAGTGACAGAAACAGTACTGCCAGAAATAATAGTTTAACCATTTTTGTTATATGCTTTAGTTCTAGTTTTTGTTCTACTCTTGTGTTGATGAGTAGTAGTGTAAGAGTGAAAGTTTAGAGATCATTTTGAGTTGAATTGAAATTTGAATGTCAAAATTCACAAATTTTAGATATCACATGAGTTGAGAATTGAGAGGGAAATGTCTGCTATCATGTTTTTCTATATTCTCAACTACTCTTGGATTTGTTTAAAACACTACTATAGTACTTGTACTTTGGTTGGATTTGACACAATCATATAAGTTACCCTAATTTTGCAAAGTTTAATTCATCTTTCGTAAATTCACCTTTCGTAAATTCACGATAGAGTAGAGCTTCGGACAAACAAAGCTTATCTACTTGGAAAAGTAATACAATATGATTTGAGTTCGAATTTAGAATATTGCGGTTTTCTATTTTAATAATAAAATTATATTGAAATGTGTTTTTATATAAAATCAAATTTTAATATCATTATAATATAAAAGAAAATTAAAAAAAATATTTAATTTTATTAATATATTAACTTATTAATCTATTATAACTATGTTTAAATACTTATTTAAAATATTAATATGAATTATGTTTTTAAATAGACTAATAGTTTATATAAGACTTTTATAAATGTCAAATTCACCTAAAAAATATATGATAGGCTCCATTAGTCTTAAATCTTAAATTTTTTTTATAGATTCAAGTCTTGCAACGTTTAATTCGGGTCAATCTATTTATATTCTTATTCGCAATTGTGTGCGGATTTATGATCATTTCATCTACGAAACAAAATAAAGAATCAATTCATATTCAACAAAAACTTAAATTTAAATATGAAATCCATATAAAGATCTATTTGGTGGATAAAAACTATAAATATATCTTTGTAAATCATCTTTAAACCGCTTTCATTCATCTAATCTCTAAGATCTACCTTGCATAAACTTTTAGTAATAATAATTAATTGATCTTAACTCTTCAAATATTTAGAGGTATTTGTCTTGGTAATTTAGAATTCAAGTATAATTGTCGACTAGAGTTTAAATGTGGATTCTCTTGACATACATATACTTCAAAAATTCACAATGACTTTTTCATGTTTATTTAAAAGCTTGGTTTTGTAGCTTCTCTAAAATCACAATAGATTTAGTAATGTCTATGAGTTTGGTGCCTCAAACTCAAAACTAAACATATGCTTAATCGATTCATTTTTAATCAAAATTTGTTAATCACCTGGGCTAAACCAAATTAAAAAATTGAGTTTTTAGCATATAAAAAAGAATGATTTCTGAAAGTTGAAAATTGTGGCTACAAACCAATTGTCCAACTGCACGACATAGTAATCACCGAAAATGATAAAGAAAAATCGATTTCAAGACAACCAGGAAACTATTAGTCAACTTTTAAGACAAACAAAGGAGTTGTTGAAAATGAGAAAGATGGTTTCCAAATTCAGCAGAGTGGGATTGAGGGGGACCCTTTCATCAGTATGAACTTGTCCATACCTTTGAACGCATAAAGACACCCTTGAAACATATTATTGGAGTATACCATTCAATTCAAAGGTCGTGTCTCAAATCAGAAAACTACTGTTAAATTAAACTACTTTTTGAATATTTAGCCTTATAATTGGTAGAGAGGATCTAAGTCCATAATTATCATGGTGAGAGATTAAAAAAAACTATTAAACAGAAATACAAAAATTCATTATTTTTTTATTTTATAATAATTAAGACATTTGATCATTTTATCGATATCAAGAAATGTGTATAAATAAAAGAGATAATATTACTTTTACTAAATTATCTTAGATATGTATTAGTGCATTATCGATATTATAAATGATAATGGAAAATTGAATTAAAAGTTATGCAAATAATATTAATTAAATTGAACGGTTAGAAAAACATTTAAATTTGAAAGGATTATTTATTTTGGGCCAATTTTTTTTACAAATGGTTCACTTATTGTGGGACATAAGGACTATAAATTTTCAGTTGTGCATCACATATTTTTTTACCAAAAACATATTTATTCAAATAAATAGAAATTAAGAACAATATAATTCAAAGTTGTTAAAGTAAAAAAGTATAAATATGCACACAAACTTACATAACCCAAGTTAATAGTAGATAATAATAAAATGCCTACAAATATGACAAAATCTAAAAATATGATAAAATTGAAGTGTCTAAAATCTTCATGTCTCGTTAGCATTAATGACGCTAAAGTTATTTGGCTGAATTTGCACTTGACCGAAGTTGATCCGTAAATTTTAATCAAATAAGCACCACGACTAGAAGGAAAATCTGAATATTTTTAAGTCACCACTTAAAAAAATTCTCTTTTCTTTATAACTTCTAATATCGATGATAATTAACTTTAAATCTTTTATTATTATTTTATAATTATAAAAGAAAATTTAATTTTGAATAGTCTTTTTATTGGTTTTAGTAATTTTCCTGAGTTTATTTTTATTTTTATATTATATTACTTCATAATTTATATATAATAGGGTTTAAAAATATATGTTAATCATATTGTGAATGAAAATAGAGAAAAGATGTACATTAACAATTTGATTATATTAAAATGGGCAATAAAATATTCAATGCATGCAGAATATAATGGACTCTACCGTTTGAAACTAGCTATGTGATGGACTGATGGTGGGACAACTAGTCTTGAATTTAGTGGCACCTAAAAAGTTACTCTAGTCTCCAATGAATGATAATTTAGTTATTCATGAACCATATTCACAATCAACATCATCAACAAATTCCGAAATGTTAGTTGCACTCTTTTTCTTGACTCGACTTTGATTCCTAAAATTTCCAAAAGGTTGGTTGTAAAAACTGTAAATTGAATTGTTGTATGATTTTTAATGTTAATCTACTATGGGTTATTGACATCCAATAAATACTAAAGGGTAAGGGTATTAAATATGCCATTTTTGGGTTTTATTTGTTGGCCGAACACTAACCATGTGTATGGAAATTAAATTTTCTACCGTCATTTTTCACGTCCACGCACAAGCTTCATATTGCAGTGTTTCAATAAATGCACGTTTGACACTACACAACCATAGTTCCAACATGCTACAAGGCATGTAACTCACAAAATTGAAATTCTACAAAAGTTTTTTTGTTTTAGTAATTCCATAGAAGTTGATGATGTTTGGAAATCTAGAGTTGACCAAAAAATAAGAAAGACGCCTTTTATTGACCGAAAAACAAGACAGAAAATTTCAAGATGAATTAAATATGTTTTTAACTTCTATAAAATTTTTATTTTTTAATATTAGTTTTTATAAAATATTCATGCATTTTTTAGTCCCTACCAAATTATGTTCTAGTCCCTATAAAATTATTTAGATAATACTTTTAATTTTTGCTGAAACAAAATATGTTTAATTGTCTTTAACTTTAAAATTTTTAAATGATTTTTTTATACTCATGTTTAGAATATTATAAAAAGATCATTCACAAAAATTTAATTTTTTTTTATTTTAGCTGAATTAAATATAAATTTTTTAAATGTTAAAATATCAAAATAAAAAGAATAAAAATATAGATTTAAAAATCAAATTTTGAGCTCATTTTTTGTAAATAAACTTTTTATAATGTCATAAACATCTATGAAAATTTTATGTTGTTTTAACAGCAGAGACCAAAACTGCATGTATGATAATTTTATAGAGATTAAAAATTATATTTTTATTTTACAATGATTAAAATTGAAAGATTGAAATTTTATATGGAATAAAAACATTTAACCCTTAAAGAAAACTATTTAGTTTTAGTAAAATGTCTATTTTCTAGTGTATTTAATCTTCTTGTTTCTCATTATAGAATTTGTTGTTTTGGTTGTTTAGCTAACCGAAGACTTAAACCAATGATTTAAAATATGAACTAGACGGTTCAATTGGTTGAATCTTTACAGTTCGATTATTTTAGTAGTTCGAGCTGTTTAAGACGATTGAACTATGACTTGACATTCTAGCTAGTTTCAAGCCAAATTCGATTTTTAAAATTAAAACATTGATTTAAACACTATCTAAATTATATGATGATTTATTATTCAAACCCCAAACCATTAACGGATTGACGCATGTAATGAATTTCACATTGAAGTTGAACCAAAGTTTATTGAATTTCTTTTCCCCTATCTTTCTTAAAAAACACACCTATGTTTGGAAGCATACTTTTAAGCGGAGAAAAATTGTGCTTTAGTTTGAAACATTTTTTTTTATTTGGAACTTGAGAGTATACTTCTATAGCAAAAATAATGTGTTGTGTCCTAAAGTGTACATATTTTAAGTTGTATGTGGAGGTGGGAAAAGAAAGATCTCATACATGAAAGCATATGGACCAACTTCAAACAAGAATCTGAATGATGTGAGACCCAAATCATAATGAGCATTAACCACTGGGATAAATAAAACTCAATTTTAGCTCATTGTCTAACCAATCATAAAATAGACCAAATATCAAACCAAAATTTAAATCACTATACTAGGTAACAATATTCTATATAAAAAAACAACCAAATTTCCGAAATCCAAGATTATGGTAATAATCTAATATACATTTTGTTCATGTAAAGAAGCCACAAGAGTTGTGCCAATTAATATCTTACTTTATGCGGTCAAGAGTTTCTTCATTCCCGCCTTCTGGTCCGCCGTGAGCCGAGTTGGGAATTTGATGTTGAACTTTATCCTCAAGTTTCCCTTCTTTGTTGGATCCTTTGGGAGTGGCATTCCTTCTCTCGGAACAATCTCCTCGTGCTCGGGTTGAATCACATTGTTGATTGGTATAGTCAAGTTTCTACCATCAAGTGTAGTCAGATTCACTGTATAACCAGTTAAGGCTTCTGCAAGAGAAAGCTTCTGAATCGCAATCAGATCGTTTCCTTCGCGAGTGAAGACACTGTGTGGTTTTTCATCAATGATGAAAACAACATCTGCAGGTGTCAAATTCGGATGTTCGTTTCCTTTCTCAGGGAAGGTGATCTTCGTCCCCTTTTTCCAACCAGGTTTGACATTAATCGTCAAGATCTCGTCCAACGGCATGGTTTTGCTGCACACAGAAGGAAAGGAAATAAAAGTCATCAATAGTCGGTGGTTACAAGATACAAAAGTAAGACAATAAGATTGACACAACAAAATAGGTAACCTAAAGTACATTCTCGCAATCGACTAATTAATAGAGCATTCTACAACAAGAGGTCGTAATTCCATAATGAGAGATATCATACATAAATTTCAGATATTTACACCCTTGTCTCAAATTCTAGATGTTTGAATTAGAGGAAATTATGCAGACTAACATTATGCCAGCCCCGCATAGCCAGCATAATTAAAATGCCATCCCCGACAATATGCACAAACCCATTATTACATTAGACTAGGGCACTGTAGTTATTGATTCCATTTAACAAACATCGAGCCATTGCAACATTAAACAAGAGAAGGATAAAACATCGTAGCATCAGACTTCATCAAAATGTTCATCTGCAGAAGACTTCTTCATTCCTAGACTACAAATAAAATAGGACTGATATAATCTCAAAAACTAGAGACACAAACTTTATATCATAACAAACACACAATGTGATCCATCATCTCTATACACTGTTATCTGATGTGAAAGAGAATTGCCAAAACTACAATTCTAGTATTACCTATACCGAAAAATACTACTTGTAATCATATTTAGAGTGTAACATTACGACATGGTTATTAAATCAAAAGTCTTTGAAAGAGCAATTTGCCAAGCAGCTACTAACTAGCTATAAATAACATTTAATGATTAATAGTTAAAATTTCATTAATTCATTACTTAGAATAACAATAGTTGGCAATTTATAACAATATAACTCTAGCTTCAAATCGGGCACATACATTTTACCTGCTGTCTACTACAACTAAGCAATACTTTTGCTATGAGTGTAAACCCTACCAAGAAATCGTAGTATTTGGAAATACTCAAGGCAAACCTAACTAGGGTGATTAAAAAGTTGATTCAAATTAATTCTGAACCATATTGTAGTCATTTAAACAATTACTATTATGTCTAGGAAGTTATCCTCTTTCAACGAAGAAGCAAATGCCACACAAATGGTACCACAAACATTGCATCAACCAAAACTACATAGTCTATCATGGCATTCTTTGCAAGATACATGAGTTAAACAAAAACATAGATAAATGAGTGATACAATTCGCTACATGCTCGCCACATTATGAAACACAAACAAGAAAGAGCCAGTTATGAATCAAATCAATAATCAACCAAGGTATAAGGCCAATCAGTAATCAACCAAATGATAAGGCCAATCCGCAATCAACCAAGCTATAAGGCCAGATCATTATCAACCAAGCTACAAGACCAAATCAATAATCCTGTGAATCTCAGTAGTGCTACACTGAAATGGAACTTAAATAACTAGCAGTAAACACAGCATTGAAAAATCAAGACAATTACAAAGTTATGCAAGTAAGAACAAAAACTCACCCATTAGCATCAAAAATTTCTCTGGTGATCTTCATCTTCTTTGTGGTCCCTTTAAAAATCTCCTCAAGAGTGCATAGCAACTTGTTCTCAATAGGAGGCGCCTTACGAGGAGGACCTTGATGCACGTGGACTCCACTCCCTCCTCCTCCTTCCCCAAAGGATCCAAACATGCCATTAGGAAACCTTGATCCAACACCACCACCTCTTCCCATACCACCAAAGGGACTTGAAACCCCAAAAAACTCAGCAAAAATATCATCAGCATTCCGATGATTGAACCGAAACGGAAAGTCATCGGCTGAATAGTAAGTAGTTCCACTGCCGCCAGCAGAAGAATCAGGCGGGGGCATTTGACCCTTCAGACCATCTTCCCCATATTGATCATAGATAGCTTTCTTCTGAGGATCACTCAGTACCTAACATTAAATAAATCCCAACACAAAATAAGTATAACTCTGATTAAAAAAAAAAATTGAAACTTTCACTAACAATTTGATCACTCAGCCCCTAACATTAAAAATAAAATCCAACACAAAATAAGCAAAACCCAGAAACAAAAAATTGAAACTTAAATTGAGAAAATATGAGATTGAGATCCACTAGAAAATTGTGAAAAATTTATAATTTATAATACCCTTTTAAGATTGAACTTACATCATAGGCTTCTGAGATTTGTTTAAATTTGGCTTCGGCATCTTTTTTGTTGTTAGGGTTTTTATCTGGGTGCCATTTCATAGCGAGCTTTCTGTAAGCTTTCTTCAAGTCATCGTCTTTAGCGTTCCTATCAACCTGCAAAACCTTGTAATAGTCAACACCCATGTCAGGTTGTTGCTTTTCTCTCTTCCTCTTCGTCAGTTTTTCTGCACTTCTCTGATTCTTCTTGTTCTTTTTTTCTGCGGCGTTCGAAGGAATTTTTTTTTTTTTTTTTTATGTTTTCAGAAAGCTATGGAAAGTTCCAGAAATTTATAACGTTGAGTGTTTTCTGTTTCACACGATTGTATACAACCCGAACACAGGACAATATTGCAAATTACAAAATTAATACAGTCTACCACAATAAAGCTAGTTTTTTAATTAAAAATAATTATTAAGAGAAAAAATAATGATATTTTAATTTTTTATTTAATTATAACTATTTTTAGAAAAAAAATAATTAGTATATCTTGTAATTTGAAAAAGTACTTATAAAAAAGACAAATAAAATTTACAAAAACGTGTTATATATAAAAACAGATAGTATCAGTTAATTAAAATTTTAAAAATATAATATAAATAATAAAAATATAATATTGTTGTCTTATAGTTTTATTTTGATTTTGACTAATTCTTTTCTAATCATTAATTGTATGTTTGACTTGAATATTTAATTAATCCTTATATATAGATATGATTTTGTATATATAATAATATTCCATAATTTCTTAAAGTATTTTAATGACATGCATTTATTATTCAATTTCAATTTAGAAAAATGCATTTAATATTCATTTA